>JARQOC010000001.1:147791820-148305769 GCA_033576535.1 Allobates femoralis
AATCCAACATTACAGCAAATAAACGTCAATAGTCAAATGCAGGAAAAGTCCAGCACTTTCATTGGAAAAAAAAATATTTTAGACTTTATTTTTTGAACATCAACTAATAAAAAAAAGATAAAACATATCCTACAATCAAATCCTCCATTAGTGCCATACCTTTTGTCGATTACTACTGTGCTGGAATCAACACCTGGTGTCTTATGCCCACTGCGGCCAATCAGCAATTAATGATTTGTTGTATTCTCTTTCTGCCTGACCAGTATCTTGCTGTTCAGAAGTAAATAAGAAGGCTGTGGATTACCATCACAATCACTGATTGAATGCAGTAATCACGTGATGACTCACCGATGCCTGTTGATGCTGGAAGATGTGTGGGAATAACAGCAAGAATGGAAGAGTAGCAGCAGTCTAGAGGTGATTATAGTGTTTATTATTAACCCAGCTTGGCCAATTGATAGTAAATTTGAAGGTAGAAGACAGAGCTAAATTTATAGCTAGTGCTACCCTGAGTAACAACTTTCCCCTTTTACTTGGAGTCATTTGAACATTTTGGGAGAGTTGACTTGTGTAATATTAAGTTAACGTCAAGTCATCAGATTTATAGTGGTTGTCCACTCCTGAAAATATTTTTAGCAAGCTCTGCAGCTTGTTTAATCCAAACAACAAGCAATTTACACAATACAAATATTAAACTCCGCTTACCAGTTTTAGCGGTCATCATGAGTCCACAAGTATGTCATTTGTAAACTCGTGGTCACCTCTTGACTAGTGTCTCAGCTGTTTCACTTAATAGAGTCTACTAAGAAGCAGCTGAGAATTTAGTTGGCATAAGACCTCAAATATACAAATCACATACTTGAAGTTACATGATGACCTTTGTATCAAGCAAGTGGAGCCTAATCATAGAGGTTTTCATTTGCATTCAGCATGTTGCAGGGTTTGCAAAAGATTAGTGATGGGCGAATCCTAAATTACTCGGAATCGCTTGACTCTAGCGAGTCCGAGCCCAGGACTCGCTACTCGTTGCGAGTCTAGTGAGTCCAATGTTAATGAATGGGGAAGCGAGTAATAGCGAGTAGTGTGAGATTTACAAATCGCAGATGTGTCTCGGAAGCTTCAGCCTGAAGCAATCCTAGTTTTGTCATTTATTTGCATTGGACTCGTTTACTTTGTAAGTAATCGCTGGGAAACTCGCACAGATAAGAGAAGAGTCCTGTCTGCTCTGTGCAGCTCCAGGGTCCTAGAGCCTGCCTGCTGCCTGATGTAGCAGTGCTGAGATTGTTCTCAGTCTGCTCATTCCCTGTGTACAGACATGAATGTCTGTGCACAGAGATGATGTAGCAGTGCTGAGATTGTTCTCAGTCTGCTCATTCCCTGTGCATAGACATCTATATCTATACACAGGGGATGTAGCAGAGAGGACATCGCGTTTTGGACTGCGTCGGACGGAAGAGGATTTTTTTAATTAAAGATGGAGTCCCTAATGGCTTTTTTTTTTATTCTAATAAAAAAATTTCTCTGTGTTGTGTTTTTTTTAAAACAATTTAATAGAAATTCATGGCGGTCATGTCTAATATTGGCGTGACCGCCATAAATTTCGGGCTTAGGGCCAGCTGATAATACAAAGCTGGCCCTAACCTCTATTACCCAGCGTGCCACCGCCACCAGGGCCGCTGGAAGAGCGGGGTTCAGCGCCAGAGGATGGCGCTTCAATGAACGCGCCATCTTCTGGGGCGGCTGCGGGCTGCAATTTGCAGCGGGGGGTGCCCAGAAAGCTTGGGCATCCCTGCGCTGCGGATTCCAGCCCCCAGCTGCTTAGCTGTACCTGGCTAGACATAAAAATTGCGCGGAGCCCCACGCATTTTTTTGACTCCGACTCCGAGACGACTCCGACTCCGAGACGACTCCGACTCCGACTCGACTCCGAGACGACTCCGACTCCGAGACGACTCCGACTCCGACTCTGAGACGACTCCGACTCCGAGACGACTCCGACTCCGACTCCGAGATGACTCCGACTCCGAGACGACTCCGACTCCGAGACGACTCCGACTCCGAGACGACTCCGACTCCGAGACGAATCCGACTCCGACCCCGCTCCGAGACGACTCCAACTCCGAGACAACTCCGACTCCGAGACGACTCCGACTCCGAGACGACTCCGACTCCGAGACGACTCCGACTCCGACTCGACTCCGAGACGACTCCGACTCCGACTCTACTCCGAGACGATTCCGACTCCGAGACGACTCCGACTCCGAGACGACTCCGACTCCGAGACGACTCCGACTCAGACGACTCCGACTCCAAGACGACTCCGACTCGACTCCGAGACGACTCCGACTCCGAGACGACTCCGACTCCGAGACGACTCCAACTCCGAGGCGACTCCGACTCCGAGGCGACTCCGACTCTGAGGCGACTCCGACTCTGAGACGACTCCGACTCTGAGACTCCGACTCTGAGACTCCGACTCCGAGACTCTGAGCCTCTGACTCTGAAATTCATTAAATAATAAAAAAAAAAATGCGTGGGGCTCCGCGCAATTTCTATGTCTAGCCAGGTACAGCTAAGCAGCTGGGGGCTGGAATCCGCAGCGCAGGGATGCCCAAGCTTTCTGGGCACCCCCCGCTGCAAATTGCAGCCCGCAGCCGCCCCAGAAGATGGCGCGTTCATTGAAGCGCCATCCTCTGGCGCTGAACCCCCCTCTTCCAGCGGCCCTGGTGGCAGTGGCACGCTGGGTAATAAAGGGGTTAATACCAGCTTTGTTATACAAGCTGGTATTAAGCCCGAGATTCTTAATGTCAGGCCACGTTTGACCCGGCCACTAAGAATCTCCAATAAAGGGTTAAAAAAACACAACACAGAGAAAATTTTTTATTTGAAATAAAAAAAAAAGCCATTAGGGACTCCATCTTTAATTTAAAAAATCCTCTTCCGTCCGACGCAGTCCAAAACGCGATGTCCTCTCTGCTACATCCCCTGTGCATAAATATAGATGTCTATGCACAGGGAATGAGCAGACTGAGAACAATCTCAGCACTGCTACATTATGTCTGTGAGCAGGCGGGCTCTAGGACCCTGGAGCTGCACAGAGAAGACAGCTGGACTCGGCTCGCAAAGAAACAGCAGTTACTTTGCGAGTTTCCCTGCTATCACTGGCACAGTAGCCGAGTCTAATGCAAACAATGGCTATCCTAGTTTTACAAATCGCAGATGTGTCTCGGAAGCTTCAGCCTGAAGCAATCCTAGTTTTGTCATTTATTTGCATTGGACTCGTTTACTTTGTAAGTAATCGCTGGGAAACTCGCACAGATAAGAGAAGAGTCCTGTCTGCTCTGTGCAGCTCCAGGGTCCTAGAGCCTGCCTGCTGCCTGATGTAGCAGTGCTGAGATTGTTCTCAGTCTGCTCATTCCCTGTGTACAGACATGAATGTCTGTGCACAGAGATGATGTAGCAGTGCTGAGATTGTTCTCAGTCTGCTCATTCCCTGTGCATAGACATCTATATCTATACACAGGGGATGTAGCAGAGAGGACATCGCGTTTTGGACTGCGTCGGACGGAAGAGGATTTTTTTAATTAAAGATGGAGTCCCTAATGGCTTTTTTTTTATTTCTAATAAAAAAATTTCTCTGTGTTGTGTTTTTTTTAAAACAATTTAATAGAAATTCATGGCGGTCATGTCTAATATTGGCGTGACCGCCATAAATTTCGGGCTTAGGGCCAGCTGATAATACAAAGCTGGCCCTAACCTCTATTACCCAGCGTGCCACTGCCACCAGGGCCGCTGGAAGAGCGGGGTTCAGCGCCAGAGGATGGCGCTTCAATGAACGCGCCATCTTCTGGGGCGGCTGCGGGCTGCAATTTGCAGCGGGGGGTGCCCAGAAAGCTTGGGCATCCCTGCGCTGCGGATTCCAGCCCCCAGCTGCTTAGCTGTACCTGGCTAGACATAGAAATTGCGCGGAGCCCCACGCATTTTTTTGACTCCGACTCCGAGACGACTCCGACTCCGAGACGACTCCGACTCCGACTCGACTCTGAGACGACTCCGACTCCGAGACGACTCCGACTCCGAGACGACTCCGACTCCGACTCCGAGACGACTCCGACTCCGACTCCGAGATGACGACGACTCCGAGACGACTCCGACTCCGAGACGACTCCGACTCCGAGACGACTCCGACTCCGAGACGAATCCGACTCCGACTCCGACTCCGAGACGACTCCGACTCCGACTCGACTCTGAGACGACTCCGACTCCGAGACGACTCCGACTCCGAGACGACTCCGACTCCGACTCCGAGACGACTCCGACTCCGACTCCGAGATGACGACGACTCCGAGACGACTCCGACTCCGAGACGACTCCGACTCCGAGACGACTCCGACTCCGAGACGAATCCGACTCCGACTCCGACTCCGAGACGACTCCGACTCCGAGACGACTCCGACTCCGAGACGACTCCGACTCCGACTCGACTCCGAGACGACTCCGACTCCGACTCGACTCCGAGACGACTCCGACTCCGAGACGACTCCGACTCCGACTCCGAGACGACTCCGACTCCGAGACGACTCCGACTCCGACTCAGACGACTCCGACTCCGAGACGACTCCGACTCGACTCCGAGACGACTCCGACTCCGAGACGACTCCGACTCCGAGGCGACTCCGACTCCGAGGCGACTCCGACTCTGAGGCGACTCCGACTCTGAGACTCCGACTCTGAGACTCCGACTCTGAGACTCCGACTCCGAGACTCTGAGCCTCTGACTCTGAAATTCATTAAATAATGAAAAAAAAAAATGCGTGGGCTCCGCGCAATTTCTATGTCTAGCCAGGTACAGCTAAGCAGCTGGGGGCTGGAATCCGCAGCGCAGGGATGCCCAAGCTTTCTGGGCACCCCCCGCTGCAAATTGCAGCCCGCAGCCGCCCCAGAAGATGGCGCGTTCATTGAAGCGCCATCCTCTGGCGCTGAACCCCGCTCTTCCAGCGGCCCTGGTGGCAGTGGCACGCTGGGTAATAAAGGGGTTAATACCAGCTTTGTTATACAAGCTGGTATTAAGCCCGAGATTCCTAATGTCAGGCCACGTTTGACCCGGCCACTAAGAATCTCCATTAAAGGGTTAAAAAAACACAACACAGAGAAAATTTTTTATTTGAAATTAAAAAAAAAGCCATTAGGGACTCCATCTTTAATTTAAAAAATCCTCTTCCGTCCGACGCAGTCCAAAACGCGATGTCCTCTCTGCTACATCCCCTGTGCATAAATATAGATGTCTATGCACAGGGAATGAGCAGACTGAGAACAATCTCAGCACTGCTACATCATGTCTGTGAGCAGGCGGGCTCTAGGACCCTGGAGCTGCACAGAGAAGACAGCTGGACTCAGCTCACAAAGAAACAGCAGTTACTTTGCGAGTTTCCCTGCTATCACTGGCACAGTAGCGAGTTTCCCTGCTATCACTGGCACAGTAGCCGAGTCTAATGCAAACAATGGCAATCCTAGTTTTGTCAGCGTTTCTGACAAAACTAGGATTGATATTGATTTGCATTGGACTCGTGCGAGTAATCACTGGGAAACTCGCAGAGTACCGAGTCCTGCGAGTCCCTTACTACTCGCCGAGTAACGAGTCCTAGCGAGTAGATTCGCCCATCCCTACAAAAGATTTCCTCAAGGGTGGACAATTTCTTTCATTTTTTTTACCAGCAAAGAAGACATGATTGCTTAATATATAAACCTGCTCCAAAACCACCACTTTAGTGGTCAAAGCTGGTCATTTTTAACTTTGCTGCAGTGGTCATAGTGTGCTATATGTTGTATGTACGACTCTCATTATGTGAAGGCTTACACTAAACATGAGTTCTTCTGGAATCCCAGGGAAATCTAACACAGGGCGACCATTATCTTTTGTATAGTAAAGGGGATGCAGGATCTTCAGGCACAGTTATCACACAGTTCAGAAGTGGGGCTGATTATTGAGGTTTTATTTAACTTCTTTACAATACATGCAATCACTTTTCTTCATACCATATCTCATCAACATCTATGACAGTCTCTATACAAAGCATTTCTCCTCACAGATCAACCCTCTTCACACTGTGTCTAGAGCTATGCAGACTGTACTTGCCTCATACAATGGAGTTGGGTGGGAAGGAATGAGTTGGTGCTGTCCCTCTTATTGCTATCTGAGGTAGTACAAAGTCTTGTCTAACCTGAGCTTCCTTGTTTAAAGCCATCATTTCTCAGCAGAAACTGTTCTATACAGCTTGCCTGCTCACATCTCTCCCTCACAGACCTTCTCACCCAGGTGTCATGGACACCACTCCCCTTACCCAGCGGTCCCTGGGGCTACACAATTACTTCCTGTCTCCTTTTCACATTATTAACTCCTGTAGTTTCTGGCTGATTCTAGATCACAGTACATTTTCTATGTGTCACATATAGATTTGAACAAAAATATCCAAAGTACCCTTGCGAGCCGCCATGATTGTAGTCTGCGATGGTCAGACCAGAGCTCTCTGATCCCTCCTCCTTGTATACTGACATTTTAAGTGTTATTTCCGATTAGAAGGCATGGCACAATTTGCTTTGTTGCAAAATGATAAAGTCTCAGGATCTACTAATCAGAAGCACCAACATTTATAGCAGATAAGAGGAGGATTGCAGACTCCATTGTAGCAACTACAGACCATGGGGTTGTCTGTCTGACTAGGATCTTGTCAACCATTTTACTCAGCTCTAATGTGTCATGCTTCCTCTTAGTCACTGAACACAATTACTAGCCTCAGTAGGGATGTCTATTAATACAACTGACTGTGGTCATGTGGATATATTTGACATTTCAATGGACTAGCATTGCAAAAAAGGAAAGTGGATATTGGGGTAGTTTAATTTTTAAATTTCCAATAGCATTATTTATTAAAGTACCCACTACTCCATTCAGCAGTTACGGGCACAAGATGGTGCCACGGGTTGAGAGCAGCACCAACAAAAAAAAATGAAAATGGGGCTTAGATTTAAAGCACCACTCTAGTGGTCAATAAACAACGTTAGAGTAGTGCTGGACAACTTATTTAATAAATGCCACCTACAGTAATCTGTAATATATATACAATCTCAGTTCCCCAAAAGTCGGGATGCTGTGTAAAATGCAGAGCTAAAAATGCAACGAATTGAAAATCTGTTATAGCCATATTTTATTCAGACACAGACCATTGGACACAGATCAAAAGTTAAAATTTAGACATTAATAGATTTCATTAAAAAAACTAATTTAGAAATTAAAAGCAGCTATACATCTCAAAATAATTTTGGGAAGGGTTAATAAAAAGCTGAAAAAATAAATGATACTAATTAGGGATGAGCGAGTACTAAAATTCTCGGACTCGCTAGACTCGTAACGAGTAGGTCCTAATACTCGTTACTTGTAACGAGTCTAGCGAGTACAATGTAAGTCAATGGGGATGTGAGTAATTGCGAGTAATTCCTCTGCTGCTGGACCCTATAAGGTCAGGCAGCAGAGGAAAAACCTGCAATTCCCCATTTCATTGTTTAAAAGCCAGCGGTAAAAAGCTTTCGGCTTTTAAACAATGCTGACAGCTGCTGACAGCCTCCCTGCCGCCTGACAGCGGGATCCTCCGCTCCCCCCACCGCCTCCCCACCCTATCCTAACTTAGGATCGGGGGGGAGCGGAGGATCCAACTGTCAGCAGAGGCTGTCACTATTGTTTGGGAGCGGGGTGTTGGGGTCACCGGTGTTCACTCACCGTCCTCTGCTCGGCCCGCCAGCTGTCTTTCTTCTCCCCTGTGTCTTTGCGACTGCTGCCGTATAGAACGGCGGCGGCCGCAAAGCACTGCAGCTATCACTGAAAACCGGATTCTCCCGGATTGCCCCGATCCGGAGCAATCCGGCGCCCCATAGCATGGTCCCAGATTGCTCCCGACCGGGGAAATCCGGTTTTTAATCCGGTTTTCTATTTTTGATCTTCCCGCTTGGATTTTCAAATGAACAGCTGACTCAGGTCACCTATTCATTTGAAGTAGCAGTGCTGGCAGGGTTCATGTGAGTTCATGCTTGCCTGTATGACCTCACTTGAACTTTCCCAGGGTGCACAGCTCTGCTACATCTCTGGTGGAGGTTCCCTATCAGAGATGTAGCAGAGCTAAAGAAGAACCCTGGATTGGACTACGTCGGACGAAACAGGATTTTTTTAAGATAAAGTTGGAGTCCCTAATTTTCTTTTTGTTTTGTTTTTTTCAAATAAAAAATATTTTTTCTATGTGTTGTGTTTTTTTTAAAAATTCACTAGAAATTCATGGCGGTAATGTCAACTATTGGCGTGACCGCCATGAATTTTGGGCTGATAATACAAAGCTGGCCCTAACCCCTTTATTACCCAGTGAGCCACTGCACCAGGGCCCTGGAAGAGTTGGGTTCAGCGCCAGAAAATGGCGCTTCAATGAACACGCCATTTTCTGGGGTGGCTGCGGGCTGCCATTCGCAGCAGGGGGTGCCCAGAATGCTTGGGCCTCCCTGTGCTGCGGATTCCAACCCCAGCTGCCTAGTTGTGCCTGGCTGGACATAGAAATAGCGCGGAGCCCCACACATTTTTTTTCTTTTATTATTTCATGAAATTCATGAAATAATAAAAAAAAAGGGGCTCCCCTAAATTGTTGTGTCCGGCCAGGTACAGATAGGCACCTGGGGGTTGGTGGCAGCCCGTCGCTGCCTGCTGTATCCGGCTGGATACAAAAAATACGGCGAAGCCCACGTCAATTTGTTTTCTGAAAAATCCAAAAAACAATAAGAATGAAAGGGACTGCATCTTTATTAACCCCTCAGCCATAGTCGATGTGTTAATAAAGATGCAGTCCCTTTTTAGAGGATTGTTTAATGGATTTTTCAGAAAAATTTTGACGTGGGCTTCGCCGTATTTTTGTATGCCAGCCGGATACAGCAGGCGGCAATGGGCTGCCCCCAACCCCCAGCTGACTATTTGGACCTGCCTGGACACAGAAATATCAGGAAGCCCTTATTTTTTATTATTTCATGATTTGCATGAGGCTCCGCGCGATTTCTATGTTCAGCCAGGTCCAGCTAGGCAGCTGGGGGCTGGAATCCGCAGCGCAGGGAGGCCCAAGCCTTCTGGGCACCCCCGGCTGCGAATGGCAGCCCGCAGCCGCTCCAGAAAATGTCGCGTTCATTGAAGCGCCATTTTCTGGCACTGAACCCAACTCTTCCAGGGCCCTGGTGCGGTGGCTCACTGGGTACTAAAGGGGTTAGGACCAGCTTTTTGTTATCACGCCAATAGTAGAGATTACCGCCATGAATTTCTAGTGAATTTTTAAAAAAAAACACAACACAGAGAAAAAATATTTTTATTTGAAAAAAAAAACACAAAGGCACTTAGGGACTCCAATTTTATTTAAAAAAAATCTTCTTCCGTCCGACGTAGTCCAATCCAGGGTTCTTCTTTAGCTCTGCTACATCTCTGGTAGAGAACCTCCACCAGAGATGTAGCAGAGCTGTGCACCCTGAGAAAGTTCATGTGAGTTCATGCAGGCAAGCATGAGCTCACATGAACCCTGCCAGCACTGCTACTTCAATTGCTACTTCATATGAACAGCTGACCTGAGTCAGCTGTTCATTTGAAAATCCAGGCGGGAAGGTCAAAAGTAGAAAACTGGATTAAAAACCGGCGCAATCCGGGACCATAGAGCCCCATGTTATGGGGTGCCGGATTGCACCGGGAGAATCCAGTTTTCAGTGATAGCTGCAGTGCTTTGCGGCCGCTGCCGTTCTGTATGGCTGCAGTCGCAAAGACACAGGGAAGAAGAAATACGGCGGGCGGGCCGCGCAGAGGACGGTGAGTGAACACCGGCGACCCCCCCGCTCCCGAACAATAGTGACAGCCTCTGCTGACAGCGGGATCCTCCGCTCCCCCCCCGATCCTAAGTTAGGATAGGGTGGGGAGGTGGTGGGGGGAGCGGAGGATCCCGCTGTCAGGCAGCAGGGAAGCTGTCAGCATTGTTTAAAAGCCAGCGGCTTTTTACCGCTAGCTTTTAAACAATGAAATGGGGAATTGCAAGTTTTTCTGGTAGAGAACCTCTACAGCAGAGGCTGTCACTATTGTTCGGGAGCGGGGGGGTCGCCGGTGTTCACTCACCGTCCTCTGCGTGGCCCGCCCGCCGTCTTTCCTCTTTATAGGGTCCAGCAGCAGAGGAATTGCATTTCCCATTGATTTACATTGTATTCGTTACTTTGCGAGTAATCGAGTAACGAGTAGAGTGAGTACCGTACTATTCGCCGAGTAACGAATAGTAACGAGTGTACTCGCTCATCCCTAATACTAATAAAGAACAGTTAGAGCTTTAATTTCAATGTTATTCCATGACTGTGTATAAAAAATATTGTGTTAGGCCCAGAGTCACATCTTCGTGGAAAAAATGCACGTCACACAGTCCATTTTTGTCCTCCGTATGGCAATCCTGGTGGTATCCCATGTGTCATCCATGTTTTATCTATTCGTCCGTGTGACACTTCTATGTAACACATGTGTGACATATGTCACTGAAATGAATGAGTTTTAATGTGTAATAGAAAGATGTGAAAAGATTGATAAATAATTAATGATGTTAAATAAAGAGAAAAATAGTGAAAGATAGAAAGAAAATTTGTATGGATAGTAGATTGAAAGAATAGATAGATAAAAAGATAGATATATAAATAGATGTAAAACACCTATACAGTGGCGTAACTTCAGGTCCAAGGGCCTCGATGCGAGAGCTCCAACAGGGCCCCCATTTATTGCAAATCTTTAATAGTATTGGCCTTTTTCTATAGGCCAAAGGGACTTTTGGGGCTCCCCTAGGCTGCAGGGCCCGGGTGCGATCGCAACCCCTGCACCTATTGTAGTTACTCCCCTGCACCTATATAATGCCCCCCTACATACAGTTGTTGCCAAAAGTATTGACACCCTTGCAATTCTGTCAGATAATACTCAGTTTCTTCCTGAAAATGATTGCAATAACAAATTCTTTGGTATTATTATCTTCATTTAATTTGTCTTCAATGAAAAAACACAAAAGAGAATGAAGCAAAAAGCTAAACATTGATCATTTCACACAAAACTCCTAAAATGGGCCAGACAAATGTATTGGCACTCTCATTCTAATACTTGGTTGCACAACCTTTAGCCAAAATAACTGCGATCAACCACTTCCGGTAACCATTAATGAGTTTCTTGCAATGCTCTGCTGGAATTTTAGACCATTCTTCTTTAGCAAACTGCTCCAGGTCCCTGATATTTGAAGGGTGCCTTCTCCAAACTGCCATTTTTAGATCTCTCCATAGGTGTTCTATAGGATTCAGGTCTGAACTCACTGGACTCATTGCTGGCCACCTTAGAAGTCTCCAGTGCTTTCTATCAAACCATTTTCTAGTGCTTTTTGAAGTGTGTTTTGGGTCATTGTCCTGCTGGAAGACCCATGACCTCTGAGGGAGACCCAGCTTTCTCACACTGGGCCCTATATTATGCTGCAAAATTTGTTGGTTGTCTTCAAACTTCAGAATGCCATGCACACGGTCAAGCAGTCCAGTGCCAGAGGCAGCAAAGCAACCCTAAAACATCAGGGAACCTCCGCCATGTTTGACTGTAGGGACCGTGTTCTTTTCTTTGAATGCCTCTTTTTTTCTCCTGTAAACTCTATGTTGATGCCTTTGCCCAAAAAGCTTTACTTTTGTCTCATCTGACCAGAGAACATTCTTCAAAAATGTTGTAGGCTTTCTCAGGTAAGTTTTGGCAAACTCCAGCCTGGCTTTTTTATGTCTCGGGATAAGAAGTGGGGTCTTCCTGGGTATCCTACCATACAGGCCCTTTTCATTCAGACGCCGACGGATAGTACGGGTTGACACTGTCGTACCCTCGGACTGCAGGGCAGCTTGAACTTGTTTGGATGTTAGTCGAGGTTCTTTATCCACCATCCGCACAATATTGCGTTGAAATCTGTCGTCAATTTTTCTTTTCCGTCCACATCTAGGGAGGTTAGCCACAGTGCCATGGTCTTTAAAGTTCTTGATGACACTGCGCACGGTAGACACAGGAACATTCAGGTCTTTGGAGATGGACTTGTAGCCTTGAGATTGCTCATGCTTCCTCACAATTTGGTTTCTCAAGTCCTCAGACAGTTCTTTGGTCTTCTTTCTTTTCTCCATGCTCAATGTGGTACACACAAGGACACAGGACAGAGGTTGAGTCAAATTTAATTCATGTTAACTGGCAGCAAGTGTGATTTAGTTATTGCCAACACCTGTTAGGTGCCACAGGTAAGTTACAGGTGCTGTTAATTACACAAATTAGAGAAGCATCACATGATTTTTCTAACAGTGCCAATACTTTTGTCCACCCCCTTTTTTATGTTTGGTGTGGAATTATATCCAATTTGGCTTTAGGACAATTCTTTTTGTGTTTTTTCATTGAAGACAAATTAAATGAAGATAATAATACCAAAGAATTTGTGATTGCAATCATTTTCAGGAAGAAACTGAGTATTATCTGACAGAATTGCAGGTGTGTCAATACTTTTGGCCACAACTGTATTCTCAGTTTGCACCCTTTCATGTGGCACGAAATGGTGTTTAGCCTTTAATTAGGGAAAAAGTAAATATATTTTTTTTAAATGATGTGGTGTCCCCCACATTTGGGAAAACCAGCCAAAGTAAAGCTGCGGTCTTGTATTCTCAGTTTGGGAAGGGCCATCTTTCATAGGCCCTCCCTACCCTAAGAAAAGCAGGCCACAAGTGTCCCAGAACTGACACTGCCATAACATGCGCCAATCCTGGCGTTTCAACTTGGCTCTTACCGCTGCCCTGCTGCCCTGGTGTGGTAGCAGTCAGCATAATAGAAGGGGCTAATGACAGCTGAGTATTGACAGCTGTAATTAAGTCCTAGATTGCTAATTTAGGCTTCTATGAGACCAACCCATTACCACGCAAGGAGAGATTGATCCACGCATACGATGAATGGGACTGTACACCGTGTTTATTAATCACCATAACCTGAATTACAAAGAAGGATGCAAAGGATTCCAATCATCGGCAAATGCTGTCAAAAGAAGTGTCGAAAACAGGGTTTTTATTTAGTAGGTTTTTGCAAAATGTATATTAAGCTGCTTCAACTATGCCAAGGTAACCCTGATCGAAGCAGTCCCTAACTGATATATTAAAATCCTGCTTGTATGTGAACATTCCTCTATAAACAGGATTCAGACAGGACCTCATCTAGTATGGGCTGGCTGTGAAGCTAACTTATGTGTGTGCATAGCTCAAAAGGGAGGGGCGGGAGTCTCTCTCTTCCTACTAGGCAGGAAAAATTACAAATCACTGGAAGTTTGAGCCACGCACACAATGAATGGGTCTGTATACCGTGTTCATTACCCACCATAACCTGAATTACAAAAAAGGAAGCAAATAACGCAAACACTCTCTGCTATAATAAAAAATTCCAAACAGCGGCAAGTGCTGTCAAAAGAAGTGTCAAAAACAGGGTTTTTAGTTGATATGTTTTTGAAAAAAGTATATTAGGCTGCTTCACATATGCCAAGGTAACCCTCATCGAAGCAGTCCCTAACTGATATATTAAAAACCTGCTTGTATGTGAACATACCTCTATAAACAGGATTCAGACAGGACCTCATCTAGTATGGCTGGCTGTGAAGCTAACTTATGTGTCTGCACAGCTCATAAGGGAGGGGCGGGAGTCTCTCTCTTCCTGCTAGGCAGAAAAAATTACATAGCATGGACAGATTGAGCCACACACATGATGAACGGGTCCGTATACTGCGTTCATTAACCACCATAACATGAATTACAAAAAAAGAATACAAATAATGCAAACACTCTGCTATATTAAAACCATGCAGTAATTGTGTGTTGGAGGGTGCACTGGTAGGATGCTTCTCCTTTAGTGTGAGCTCCTATACCGCATAGCTGAGATACTACTAAGGACATAGTTTTATATTGTGGAGCTAGGAAAGAGGTCAAAAAGTCTCTCTGTTTTCTTGCAAATAATGTCTGTGTGTTTCATTTCACATAATGGATTTTTCCATGTATATGTCTTTTAACTATTTACTCACAGGATTGGTAATGGGCAGGTCTCAAAGAAGCCTGAAAATACCAATCTATTGCTTACTGACAGATTAACACTAATTTATAATTAACACCTTCTATCACCCTGATACCACTACACCAGGGCATTGTAAGGGCTAGGTAAAGCACAACGAATAAATGTGGCAATTTCTGTGGCATCTGTGGGTTGCTATTATGTGGTGTGGGAACCTCTATAACTATGGTCCTCACCACGCTGAGGATGCCAGCCCCCAGAAGCCTTGTTTTTTCCTTAAAACTGGTTAGGATCTGGCTTGACCGATTTACAGATAGGTGCTCTAGGTTAAAAAGTAGTCTAGAAATAGTAATAAACCCTGGCTCACAAAACCAGGAAGCCAGCGAGAGTTTGCACTTAAAAAGTGCTTAGGAGTAACTCAACGTATCCACCCTTGCTCAAATATCATACACTATCCCCAGGATGACATTTTAATTGACAAGCCTGTATGATTATCCTTGCTGTATCTGCACTTTTTGAGTGCAATCTCTCATCTTGTTGACTTCAAATTTTTGGGTGCCAGGATTTATTTACTATGCCTTGTTTTATCTAGGCTGGCAATCAAAAAAAGGATGGAGCCCATGCATTTTTTAAATTATTTATTAAAATAATTAAAAAAAAAATGATAATGGACTTTCCTTTATTTTTGATTGCTAGCAAAGGTAAAACTAGGCAGCTGAAGCTGGCAGTCCATAGTCGGCTACTTTATCTGTGCCGAGAATCAAAAATACGGATAATCCCTGAACAATTTTTTTTCCTTTATTTATTTTTACACACATGATGGCAGGTTGGTTTCCATACATGAATGTATATGGCATTCAATCACACAGTGCAGATTGTGAGGGTCTGTGGTTTGCTGTCGTGGAGTTAGTGCAGTGAATATACATAAGGTTAATGAGCGGACCCGAAAACAAGTGTGTGGCAGCCACCTGAGACTGGTAAGTATAATTAACACTTAATAATTAACTTCTAACACTTCAAAAATATTTATTTTAATATTTCAGTGCAATGCGGTTTTCTCCAGTACGTTTCACATAGATGTCACACAGATCATGTCAATGAGCAGTACATGTGGCATCCAGGCTGTGGGCAAAAACAGACATGTCTTTGTCTGGAGCACATGGATACCACATGGACAGTCAAATGTGTGTAGCTTCCTATAGATGTTAATGCCTGCGTGTATCCATGTCTCCGGTACGTTTAAAAATGGATGCGACATGTAGTGGAACACTAACGTATGACAATGACCTTAGAGAGACAGTATTACTCAGAAGCTAAGATGGTCAAAGTGTCGAGCCCCAGGGCGTAGGGTACTCGGGTATAAGGCGGTAGGGGGTTAACTTTGTCATGGGGAATGGCAGCTTCACCTTATCCCATGTCCTGGGGGACTGTTCTTTAAAAGGGAATATTATTTACAAGGATTATGTACAAGTTGTCGTGACGCCACCTGCAGTACCTGGTGAGATGTCACCAACACCGCCACAGTCCTCCGGAGGTCGGTGGTATTGCGGCAGTGATGGTGTAGTCCTCCGCAGGCAGGACTGGGACCTCCGGGGCAGTGTAGTGAGGGTGAGCAGGATGTAGTGGAGCTGAGATTGTTGTAGTGGAGCTGAGATTGTACAGGGATAGTCTATAGAGGGGCACGGTGAGTGGTGAGGAAAGATATACGCACACAGAAGAAGGCTCTTTTACCTTTTACTGATGTTAAGCAGGTAAATGATCCAGGGCACTGACAGGTGACCGGGCTGCACAGTGGGTTCCCACAGCAAGTGGGTATAAGGCCTCCTTTCCTTGTGTAGTTGCTGAAGCACAGCCTGCTGTAGCCTTACTTGCCTCCACTCTCTCTCCTCCTGTGCGGTCTCCGGGATGACCCTCTGTGGACACTGCAGCGGTCTGCTGTTCCTGGCTCCCTCTCTTGACCCTCCTGGGAGACCGGGTAGCTGAAGCTTCCAGGGTGCGACTGGGTTTTCTGTGGGCCTATAGTTCCCCACAGGTGAGGATCCCCAATATCCGGCTTTCTCCTGGAACGACCTCCCGCTCAAGCCACTTGCTCCTTGCTTCTATTCCTGCTCTGAGCTCCCTGCCTTCAGTCCCACTTAGGCTGTGGGACGCTGAAGGGCCACTCCGGGTCACTGGCTCGGGCCTGAATGCAGCACCGACCACCAGGACTTCCTTGAAGCTCTTCTAGCATCTGCACACACTCTGACTAGCCCCCCCAGCAGCATTATATATAGGGGGATCTTGCCTAAGGTCAGCAAGTGGGGCACCCCTACTGTGCCGGGGTGGAAGGTGTTGTTCACAGTAGGTACCTGCTGTGGAAATCCAGCTGTGCATTAGAGAGATCTGTGGTTACCTGCGTGAGCAGGGCGCCACACCTCCCCCCTAGGTAACATCAGTACTCCTAGACTGAGCAATTTTGTGTTAATAAGAAATAACCATAACAATAATACAGATAACATATACACATAGGCTGAAAATGGAAAAAATTACAAAAAGACACTGAAAAAATATTGAAAAATAGAAAACGGTTAAGTCCATACGGTGCTAGTCCATCCACCGCAGGCTTTTTAAAGTTTGTGGCTACGTTAGTCCATTAACCGTAGTCCTTTGAAATTTTTAAAAGTTCAAAAGAGAAGGTTCAGTTCGATAAGAGTCTACACAGTAAAGTCTCTGTACGCTCCACGTAAGAAAGGGGAAAAGTCTTTTAAAGTTCACAATTTCAACAAACAGGGGTCCCTATGGGTGTCTCGGCTTAGGAGACCTGGTACCTCCCCCGCCCATGCACTTTCTGTTCCTAACTTAATGTACTTGGGACTGGGCCCAGTTCCTCCACCCTTCTGTACACTACTATTTACATTCTTTGTACAGTTTATTTTCATGTTTCTCTATGTGCTCTACCTTATACCCACTCTCCAAACCTAGACAGGGGTTGACCTCGTGTGCTCCTATGTGACTTCCGCACTACAAGTGTCACTGTCTCAGGTGAGGTGTCTAGTATTGAGCTAGGTGTAGGTGTTTCAGGTAAGCTTCTGCGTTGCCTTAGTCTCACTACTGGGCTAGCAGGTGTACCGATTGCAGCATCCTCAGATTCTCTAGCAATGGGTATTTCTTCCTGATTCCTGGGCATCTCTTTACGGGGTTGGTAGCAGTTTAGTACTGGCACTATGATGGCTCCATTTTGTTGAGGCCAATCTTCTGGAAAATCTCCAAAGATGGTAGAGATTACTTTCTTCTTCTGTTGTGGGATTGGACTTACTTCTGGAGTTGGCCCAAACTCTTGAATGGGTTGATTGTAGGGTTCTTGATTTTCCCAATCTTGAGGACACTTTTTAAGGTGATCTCTAGATACAGTCTGTCTGGTTCTTCCACCATCTTTGCTGATGATGCAGACTTTATCGATGTCATCTCCGGAGTCTAGTAGAACATAGGGTTCACTTTCCCACCGATCATCCAGTTTATTATGAGTTCTTTTCCTTTTCAGGACCAAACTTTCTGGTGGTATTGGTTCTGCTGGAGCATGCTTATTATAATCCCTTTCTTGCTTTGCACGGGACTTCTCCAGGTTGTTTTCGACACTTTGTTGAACCTTTTTGTACTGTTCTTGTCGATGCATTTTCCAGTTTGAAATTGCATGATCTGCTTCAGGATCTACTACACTGAGTTCTAAGTCTACGGGTAATTTTCCTGTATGAGCTCTCATTAGATATGCTGGTGTACAGTTGATGGAACTTACTGGAATGTGATTATACTTGTCGATCAAATCAGGCAGCTTTTCTGGCCATTGATTTCTTTTTTCCAAAGGGAGGATTTTCAGCATGTCAATGACGATGTTGTTCATTTTTTCACATCCATTAGTTTGGGGATGATATGGCATTGTTCTGTTCTTTTTGCACCTATACATCTGGCAAAACTCTTGAAAGATCTCTGCTTCGAATGCTGGTCCTTGATCTGTTAGGACATATTCTGGATATCCTAATGGTCTACAGAAGACTTTTTGGAAGGCTCTGGCAGCAGTTGCAGCTGTCAAGTTCTTAACAGGGGCAACCATAAAAAATCTTGAATAATGGTCTACCATGGTCAATGCGTAGGTATAGCCGGATCTACTTGGAATCAGTTTTACATGGTCCAAGGCGACTAGTTCTAAAGGCTGTTTGGTTACAATGGGATGAAGTTGAGCTTTCTGGCTCTGTACATCTCTCCTTCTCAGATTACAGGCTTGACAATCCCTGCACCATTTTTCTATGGATCACCGCATACCGAGCCAAAAGAATCTATCCTTCAGTAACACTTCGAGCTTCTTCCATCCGAAATGACCTGTTTGGTTGTGGTAGGCAGTCAAGACCACGGGGACCTCTCATCTTGGCACGATGATCTGCCATGCCATCTCATGGGTTCTTGGATTTATATACAGCCAGCACAATTTATCTTGATATTGGAACAGTTTACCTCGCTCATTCCACAGATGTTTGGCATCAGACGGAGGGTTTGCAGGCAGCTTCGCCGACTCCTGTGCTATCAGTTGTTTGATTAGACTGACAGCCGGGTCTTGGTCCCGTGCCTCTTTCCAGTTGAAGTGGGATAACGGGTTCACTGCTCCTATAGAGAGGTTTTGACGGGTCTGCTGGCATTGGGTTACTCTTACGTGATGGAAGGCAGGTAACTTCACTTCTTTCAGCTCGTCTTCATCTACACCCTCTTCTGATAAGTGAGGCATCCTGGACAGAGCATCCGCATTCCTGTTCTGGTGCCCAGCCTGGTACTTGATGGTGAATTGGTAGTTGGAGAGTCTGGCCATCCATCTCTGCTCCATGGCTCCCAACTACGCAGTTTCCAGGTCAGTGAGCGGATTGTTATCCATGTAGACAGTGAATTTACTAGAGGCTAGATAGTGTTTGAACCTCTCTGTAACGGCCCAGACCAAGGCCAAGAATTCCAGCTTGAAGGAACTGTAGTTTTCTGGGTTCCTCTCCGTGGGGTGCAGCTCGCGGCTGGCGTAGGCGATTACACTCTCCTTGCCGTCTTGCTTTTGGGAAAGGACGGCTCCGAGGCCCACATTGCTGGCGTCTGTATACAGCAGGAATGGCAGGTTGTAGGCCGGGTAAGCTATGATTTCTTCTCCTGTCAGGGCCGCTTTCATCGCCTGGAACGCTTCTTCTTTTTCCTTACCCCATCTCCACAGAGAATCCTTCGGCTTGCACTTCGTGGGTTGGCCTACTACCGTAGGAGGTCTTATAGGGGAGCAGCCTTCTTGGTGTACTCCTTGATGAACCTTCGGTAGTAGCCCACCAAACCCAGGAATTGATGTACCTCCTTGATGGTTTTGGGTTCTGGCTATTCTCTGATTGCTGTCACCTTGTCTGGATCAGGGGCCACGCCTTCAGCACTGACTATGTGTCCCAGGTACTGCACCTTTTGCTTTAACAGGTGGCATTTTGATGGCTTTAGCTTCATCCCGTATTTGGCCAGAGCTTCAAACACCTCTCCTAGATGTGCGACATGTTCCTGGTAGGTCTTGGAGTACACGATCACATCATCCAGGTAGAGCAATACCGTTTTGAAGTTCTTATGCCCCAGGCAACTCTCCATTAAACTACAGGAAGGTTCCGGTTGCATTACATAGTCTGAAGGGCATGCTGTTGAACTCACATAGGCCCATAGGTGTTGCAAATGCCGTCTTCTCTTGGTATTCTTCGGCTATGGACACCTGCCAATACCCACTAGTGAGATCTAAGGTGGAGAAGTTATTGGCAGACTTCAACGCAGCTAGAGACTCCTCTATACATGGTAACGGGTAAGCATCTTTGTGTGTTATGCGGTTTATTTGCCTATAGTTTACACACATCCTCATACTGCCATCCTTTTTCCTGACTAGGAGTAATGGAGCTGCCCAGGGACTACAGCTATCTCGTATAGCCCCTGTGTCTTTCATGTCCTGTAACATCTCCTTGGCTTTTTGATAATGTGCAGGTGGAATAGGCCTGTACCGCTCCTTGATTGGTGGATCTGTACCTGTGGGGATGTGATGTTGTACCCCTTTTATCCTACCAAAATCAAGTGGATGCTTACTAAAGACTTGTTCAAATTCTTGAACTATCCGGTACACACCTTGCTTCTCATACACAGGAGTGGTGTCAGTTCCGACATGGAGCTGCTGGCACCAGTCCTCCAGTGGCCGTTGTTTGATCAGGTTTTACCCCTTTTTCACGGGGTTCGGGTGGCACTGTTTGGATCTCGTTGTTGCTGACTGTGTATAATTTGGCAACGGTGGTATACCTGGGTAATTTAACCTCTTCACTGCCACAATTTAAGATGTGAACAGGTACTCTCCCATTGTGTACATCAACAACCCCCCTAGCTGTCAACAGTGTAGGTCTGTGCTCTGTGCTAACGGGCTCCACTAATGCTTGATAGTCCCGCCCTCTCAGACCTATAGCTGCTCGACACCAAATCATCATTTCACTCATTGGGGGTATCACAATAGGAAACGGGTCTGTCACCCATGCTGTACCAATTTCACCACCTGTAATTCTTACCTGTTGTTGGTGCAGGATGGCTCTGATCTCACGCTGGATAACCTTCCTCTGACCAGGTCTAGCAGTGTCTGCAATCTGTTGAAGCAAAGACAAAACTTCCTCCATGCAATTGCTAACAACATTTGTACCCAGTAAGATATAAGGATCATTTGCATTACTCGCTTCTGCTACTACAAGGACCCCTTGGTTCTGTAATTCCACCCTCATCACCATTATGGGCACTTCTCTAACCCCCATCACAGTAATTGGTTCACCATTAGCTGCATGAAGGAAAAGGTCTATTTCAGCCGGTTTCAGTTCTGCATCAGCCCAATACTTTTTATAAAGGATATAGGGGATGGTGGTCACCTGTGACCCGGTGTCCAGTAGAACAGGTGTTAGGATGCCATCCAGTACAATGGACAGAAACGGCCTCTGTCCGATGAAGGTCTTGTACCAGGTGGCTGGGCCCTGTTGATCTAGTCCTGAGGTTTGGCCCAGGCCCCCAGGGACTGCCCGTTTAAAGGACAGTGCCTGGCGAGGTGGCCGGTGTGGTTACAGTGGCGGCAGATAGGCTCTCCAGTGGAGCTGTAGTGGTTGGTGGGTCATAGCATATATATCAAGGACGCCATTGATCTTTCGCTTGAACTCGTCCAGTGTATCAGGTGGCCATCATACTGGGGGCATCCATTTGGCCCCGGGGATGTATGGAAATGACATGCGCATTATCGGGGCAACTGTACCTGGCAGTGCTACCGGAGGCAGCCATTGATTGTCCGGTGTAATTCTGGGGATCAGCGTACGCAACGCCGTCGTCGCTGGAAGAGGCCGACATGTTGGAGGCCCCCTCTAGTGAATTACAGCCAGTCGTTGAAGGGTTAAACAGTTCAGGAGTTTAAGGACTGCAGCGCTCGGGAATGCTTGGCTGAGCGACGGGCGGGTTTCAATCTCACGCTCTACAGGTTGGCACGCCCCCTTTCTTCCCGCTCTTTGGCAAAGTAATGGCAGCATAGTTTAAACAGTCACTCAATACAGTCAATAAAAATGGCCCACAGTACCCGGAAATACCGGTCACGGGATCCTGTTCGTGACGCCAGGAAAGATATGTCGAGCCCCAGGGCGTAGGGTACTCGGGTATCAGGCGGCAGGGGGATAACTTTGTCACGGGGAATGGCAGCCGTTCAAGTTGTCGTGCTGGCTCGGGCCTGAATGCAGCACCGACCACCAGGACTTCCTTGAAGCTCTTCTAGCATCTGCACACACTCTGACTAGCCCCCCCAGCAGCAGTATATATAGGGGGATCTTGCCTAAGGTCAGCAAGTGGGGCTCCCCCTACTGTGCTGGGGTGGAAGGTGTTGTTCATAGTAGGTACTTGCTGAGGAAACCCAGCTGTGCATTAGAGAGATCTGTGCTTACCTGCGTGAGCAGGGCGCCACAAAAGATTCACCACTCTGAAAAATTGCACCTAAAAATTGTGGAACCATTTTAGAAAAATAATCGTGATCTGCAGGGTCTCCGGTGTCACTGCATTGTAAACAGGCATTCCACAAATTCAAAGAAGCCATTTATCAAACACAATCCTTAATTCTACTGTCTTTCCTGATCCAAAGCTGAGGAAAAATACAAAATTGTTCTGTGGCCAAATGAATCAGAAACATGGATTCTTTGTCCTGCAGAATCAAGAAGAGAGATGCGGTTCAGCTTGAAATCAGCATACATTTGAAAAACCTGCATCCCTAATGGCAAGTCATGGCATTAGTACCAATGCCATGAGTGGATTACATACCTTGAAAGTCACCAGTGCTGATTTCTGAAAAAGGTATTAGTGCTGAGTATTATACAGAGATTTTAGCACACAATATGCTATTTCAAGTAAGGGAAGGCTTTGCAATTTTCAGCAAGCCAATGCTAAACCTAATTCTGCACGTGTCTTACTCTTTCTGACTCTGTCTTATAAAAAAAGAGAATAAATGAATAACTTCTTTATATATTACATAAATTACTCCCACCTTATTTCTGTCGCCCTATGCATTCACTTTCCAGTACCTAATAAGAAATATGACCTTCCTAGGAGAAAAGCCGCTTCAGCCCTCCCAAGTGTCAATAAGCATACAATATACACCAGACTTTGTGTCTGGCAAAAGTATACTGCACAGATTACACCTATGCTACTACTGGACAACAGCCAATGCAAGAAAAAATGAAATCATTATGATATATATTTGACTAATTACAGTGTGTTATTAACTCAATGAATTTACATAACAGACATGACAGTAACAGAACTTTACTTGCAATTAACTGCATGCTACTTGCACAACTTGTGAGATCCAATTCCTATGAATTCTGACATTACTTGCAATTAGAGGCTTATCTTCAGTAGTCATCATCTAACTAAAGATTCATTCACAGCGGCATATATCTAGCGGTATCAAAAACTAATTTGAAAACTAAGTTGTTTGTTCTTAGGCTTCATGATCTATCATCATTCCGTTCATAGCTGTCAAAGTGACTCAGTGCACGTCAAACTGTTTGAAGATATTCTAGTAAATTTGTATATGTTATTGTAGGATACATTCTGGTTGTTTTTTTAATGGATCTACAGTACTATTATTAGTATATTATTATTACTTATTTATTTTATTATTTATTTTCAGTGGAGAGTGCTTAAAGCAAAGGGCACTTGTTCAAAATAGGTACTTGGTCCTCCCCCTCATAATGCACCTCTATATATATACAAATGTACATATACAGCTATATGTGCACATACAGGTGCATATTGACATAAGTCCCATACAAAGTCACATACAAACATATACTGAACAAATATAAAAGCAACACTAATTATTTTTGCTCCCATTTTTCTTGAGCTTAACTCAAAGATCTACGTAATTCTTTTTCTATGTACACAAAAAGCCTTTGTGGCTTAATTTTTTTTATAAATTTGTGTAAATCTGTATAACTGAGTAGGGATGGGCGAACAATTCGAGTTTGTGGCCGGGGTTGCTGCTTTAAAGCAAGGCAATAGTTAATACTCCTTATATACTTACTGGCTCCGTGTTCTCTCTTCCGGGTGTTACACGTCGCTGTGTGACTTCAGGGCTGTCCCTTATTTTCTTACCATATGTGATTGGCTAGTGGAGCCAGTCACGTAATTATTCACCTCGGTAGCCTGGAGGTGACACAGCACCGCGGCACAGCTGCAACGGATAAAGCGAACCCGGTAAGTATAATTAGTTTGTTTATTAACCGTATCCATGCTTTAGCACTGTAAACCCAGGCATGAAAATGGGGAAAAAAGAGTTGTTCCCTCATCCTTATTAGTGAGCACTTCTACTTTACCTAGATAATCCATCTACCTCACAGGTGTGACATATCAAGACCTTGAATATTGTACAGGTGTGCCTTTGGCTGGCCACAATGAAAAACCAGTTCAAAATACACAGTCTTAGATCTTTGAGTTTAGCTCATTAAAAAAAATAAAAGTCTTGCATTAATGTTTTTATTCAGTATATATAAGACCTGCACACTCCTGTCCTCATGTTTTTGTCAAATAAAAAAATCATACTAAGATGAATCATTTCAAGACTTGTTTAACCTTTCATGTCACCCATAATAAAAAAAAAAGGAAAAACTAAAATAATGTGGCTACATAAGTGTGAACACTGTCTTATAATTAGGGATGTGGTTGTTTTCAGAATTTGCCAATCACATTTAAACTCAAGTTAAATAGTAGTCAGTTCTAAGCTGCCTAAAATCATAGTCCATAAATTGCTTAAAGAGGACTTGTCACCCCCCTGATGCTTTCCAAAGTGAAGCCACCATTGAATGCTGCGTGTCTGCTGCATTCAGGAAAGTTGTGTACCATGTCTCTACCCGAAACCCGAAAAAAAAACACTTTGGAAAGATTAGAGTTAAGAGGTCCCAGGGGCTTGTATGATTTTTATGTGCTTGCTGGAAAAATGCAAATACAATGCTGCCTTCACCATGTTTTATTGTGGGTATGGTGTTTTTTGCTGATGTGCAGCAGCTTTGACTTTAGTCAAAGTATAGGAAACTTTAAACAGGTACACATATAAGTACATTTTTTAAGCAATATTTTCAGGGCTCTGCTAAAAGAATTAAGAATTTCACATTTCCGCATGACAACAAGCCTAAGTACCTCCAAATAAAAAAAATGACTTTTTTCACTAGCTGTAAGGCATTTCTAGGTTCAAGGAGCATGAATTGGCAATGAGTACAGTTAACTTCTTGTTATTTAAGTTTGCTATCGCTACACAAAAGGCATAACCATTAGGAATTTTGATTATAGGAACTTAGAATAAAGGGAGTTTTACAAAGAATATAATTTAAAAAAAGGGGAGACAGAAGCGCACAATAGGGTCTTATCCAATGGTAAAATCGTTTCACAGATATGGATCCACTCACCTGGGTCAGTTGTGTGGAACACAACAACCATAAGCACAAATGGGTAGGATCCGATGAATTGCAGCAATCAGCCGGTCACTAGAATTGCATATATAGAAAGGAGAGAAGTCCGGCTTTCAAGATCACGCTGTTCCAGACCAAAGTTCACAAGGAGTTAATCCAAGGACCAAGCAGTGATCATAACTTTCTTTTTATTCTAGAAAACTCTACGCGTTTCGTGTACACGCTGTACACTTCCTCAGGAGTAAAGTATTGCTTTCCCATGGACAGAACATCACTCAGACAACACAGGGAAAGGGAATAACACATTGCTAAGACTTTGTTGGATCACCAACAGTCAAAGGTATGTAATACATTCCCAGCAAGAACACAAGATGGTACAAGCAACACAGTTTCACGCTTCCACTTGCTTACCAGGAATTAGATTCTTCATGCCTTCAGGGCTTCCATGGCAAACTACCCCATTCCAGCAGCATGCTGTTTTGGTAGCCACCCACTGTGAAGAGATAGCAGCAAGCTTATGAAGCTAATCGGTCACAGCAATGTATGTAGCCTGTTGATCGATTTGTCACAACTAACATTCTTCAAGCAATTCTTTGATTGTCCAGCTGAATCTTTAGATACTAGGCTGAAGTAAGGTATGTATGCAGGTGACTGAATTGTGCCAACCTGGCAGTAAAGCAATTATATGGTCCTCCAGCTGGATCCTTGGATCCTAGACTGAAGTCCTTTAAAAAATAAAGACCTAGGTGACAGGAGCAAGTCTTATTTTATACCCCCCAGTACTCATATTAAGGTATTGTGGTCTTACAGGATTGGTGGGATAAGACTGCTCTCTCATTGGTCGCCAGTTCAATCTGACTGCATAATTTTCCTCTGAATGATGTAGTCAGAGCAGCTGAGGAAATCTACAATTAGAATTCAATTCCCAAATTAACACACAATTAGTACTCTGATCAGTCTGGCGTAAAACAATTACTAACTCCTCTTGATTTACCAAACAGAAGAACAATATGTCTGACCTTATTAAGAACAGCTAATCCTCTACACAAGTAGTCAAATACTGTGTTGTCACAACACTCACCCCTAAATAAGCCCAAGGTCTAGTCACAGATTTGAGAATGGAATATTAAAATGTAGACCATCCTAGAAACATGAGCCCAAAGTCAAACATATAAAATCTGGGTGGCACAATAGAAAGCTGTTCACATGTGGTTGCTTACCAATGTTGGAGTGTGTTCCATAGTTAATTTTCTCCTTTGTCCCCAAGGAAGCAAAAAGCAACTTTAGACTGGAAAGTCTAGTTATTTTGACATATTGACTGCTTTTCCCTGAATTGGTTAAGGAAAGACTTAGCCATGTCCCCACTCTCTGCCGAAATCTGTGATTTTTTGCCAGTGTGGAGACCAAACTGACCTCAAATTACTGTAAAAATAAATCATTGAAAAATTTGTCATGAAGCCCCCCCCAATTTTGATAACAGTCAAGGTAAAGCCACCAGCTGCGGTCTGCATCTGTAGCTGTTTGCTGTACCCTATCTGGCAAACAAATATAGGGAGCACCCCACGGCTTTTTATTTTTCTATTAATTATTTTTTTTAAATCTAAGTACAAGGCTATAACGCCCCTTAGGTCAACATAAAAGGCACTAAAGGGTGCAAGCTTACATTATATAGGGGGTGGTACATTATATAGCTGTTTGACATCTATCTATCTGTAAATCTAATTATTTTATCCTATTATCTATAAATCAATCTATACCGTACATCCATCCATCTATCTATCTATCTATCTATCTATCTATCTATCTATCTATCTATCTATCTATCTATCTATCTATCTATCCATCAATTGACCCACTTGAACAGCTGAAAAGTTGAACACTGTTTAAAATCTTGAAAAAAAGTAGCATGTCGTAGGTGCCCATTACATACGCCACTCGGGCAGCTTTGCCCTGGTTCTCTTGCTGCCTGGGTGCATTAGTAAACAGAGTAATGGTATTTGGAGTTGATGCCAGCTGGGTAATGTTAGCTGACAGCAAGGCCAGAGGTTAGTAAGGCTGGGCCGATATTACTAACCAATTCAGTAAGGACAGACATAATCACACCAATAAATATTTTATTTGAAAAATCAGCCCTATACATTTATCTTTCGCTTTTTTTAATAATAACATTTGTTTAAGGCCTCCCATTCCTCCCAACCACCCAAAAAATGTCAAAATAATTAGAAAAATCCCCCCAAAAATAATGAAACCCTAATAAATATCGTATATACTCGTGTATAAGCCGAGTTTTTCAGCCCAAAATTTGGGCTGAAAAGTCTTTCCCTCGGCTTATACACGAGTCAATATGGGTGGGGGCTGTGTCCGGGGCTGTGGAGGCTGCAGGAGGCTGCTGTAAGAGCGGCCCCGTCACGTGGGGCCGCTCATTATATATGTACTGCTTCCCCCTGTCAATCAGCGGCAGGGGGAAGCAGTTCATATATGCCCCCCAAATGCTGGCACTGTCCCCCCTTGTAAGGGCCCCCCCGCTGGTTATATTACCATCCCGGTCTTCTGATCAGCGCCGCTCCTCGGTGCTCCGTCCTCCGTCCAGCTACATCCGGGATCCCCGGCCGTCGCAGGCATATGACATCATCGCGCGACGGCCGGAGATCCCGGATGCAGCGAGGAAGGAGGACGTAGCACCGAGGAGCGGCGCTGATCAAAAGACCGGGATGGTAAGATAAGGAGGAGGGGGGTGAGTGCCAGCATTTGGGGGCAGCTGGGTACCCCAGGGGGCTGCTGGGTACCCCTGGGAGCTGATGGCTACCCCCAGGGGGCTGCTGGGTACCCCCTGGGGGCTGCTGGATACCCCTTGGGGGCTGCTGAGTACCCCCAGGGGGCTGCTGGGTACCCCCTGGGGGCAGCTGGGTACCCCAGGGGGCTGCTGGGTACCCCCAGGGGGCTGCTGGGTACCCCCTGGGGGCTGCTGGGTACCCCCAGGGGGCTGCTGGGTACCCCTTGGGGGCTGCTGGGTACCCCCAGGGGGCTGCTGTGTACCCCCAGGGGGCTGCTGTATTACCCCTGGGGTCTGCTGTATTACCCCTGGCGGCTGTATATACTGCTGGGGCCTGTATACCACTGAGGCTGCTGTATACTACCACTGGGACTGCTGGGGCTGCTATATACTACCGCTGAGGCTGCTATATACTACCACTGGGGCTGCTATATACTACTGCTGGGGCTGCTATATACTACCACTGGGGCTGCTATATACTACCACTGGGGCTGCTGGGGATGCTATATACTACCACTGGGGCTGCTATATACTACTGCTGGGGCTGCTATATACTACCACTGGAGCTGCTGGGGATGCTATATACTACCACTGGGGCTGCTATATACTACTGCTGGGGCTGCTGTATACTACCACTAGGGCTGCTTGGGCTGCTATATACTACCACTGGGGCTGCTGGGGATCCTATATACTACTGCTGGGGCTGCTATATACTACCACTGGGGCTGCTGGGGCTGCTATATACTACCACTGTGGCTGCTGGGGATGCTATATACTACCACTGGGGCTGCTATATACTACCACTGTGGCTGCTGGGGATGCTATATACTACCACTGGGGCTGCTATATACTACCACTGGGGCTGCTGGGGATGCTATATACTACCACTGGGGTGCTATATACTACCACTGGGGCTGCTGGGGATGCTATATACTACCACTGGGGCTGCTATATGCTACCACTGGGGCTGCTGGGGCTGCTATATACTACCACTGGGGCTGCTGGGGATGCTATATACTACCACTGGGGCTGCTATATACTACTGCTGGGGCTGCTATATACTACCACTGGGGCTGCTAGGGCTGCTATATACTACCACTGGGGCTGCTGGGGATGCTATATACTACCACTGGGGCTGCTGGGGATGCTATATACTACTGCTGTGGCTGCTGTATACTACCACTGGGGCTGCTGTATACTACCACTGGGGAGGCCTGTATACCACTGGGGGGGGCCTGTATACCACACTGCTGGGGGCTGTATACCTGTGCTGGGGTCCACCCTCGGCTTATACACGAGTCAATAGGTTTTTCCAGATTTTTGGGGCAAAAGTAGGGGGGTCGGCTTATACACGGGTCGGCTTATACACGAGTATATACGGTACTTAAATAATCCTAGCATATGTGGGAAAGATCAGTGACTGCATCCCCCATATGGTGGGACATCAGGCACTGCATGGCTCCAGACTGTGCGAAAAGCCATGACTTCCCTGAGGTTGCCTAAGGTTACACAGCGGGTTTAACGCAGCAGGGAATCATGCTGTGTGACCCGAGACAACCTCAGTGGCATCAGCACACAGAACACTAGCTGTCATCTGAGAGCCATGATATTGTGCGAGATGTAGCTAGTTAGTATATCTCATTGGTATCGTGAGACAGCGTATGTGAGGAGCAGTGGATTAGCTCTATGTGATCTTCAGTAATGTTTGTGATGACACCGCTTGACACACTTTCACCAGTGCCTGCGCTCACAAAATATTGGAGATGTTTTCTCTAAACATGTAATGATTCCCCTCTCTGATGTCCAAGGTTGGTGGGAGAGGATGGAGGAAGGAAGCTCGAGTTTTATGCCACCACCAAAACAACAAGGATTTGGATCTCGTGGATGCATCAGACACATGAGTGTCTTCTTGCTGCACTATCTGCAACAGGATGCCCATATTGTTAGGATTTGAATTTGAAATGACTACTGGGTTGCCATACTATTGGATATGCGGTACAAGAGTAAATTTAGCCAGATGCTTCTGGACAGGAACATGTGAATGCTGGAGTATGAAGTAAAGCTGGTAGACAATCTTAGGACTGATTTTCTCCAACACCATCAGTGAGGGACACAGTACATATCACATGTCTACACTTACAATCCTGGTTACATCAAGTCGTCAGGATAGAAACAATAGCAGCAGAAATCAGCAATGTAACTGTCAGAAGCAATTCCTTGAAGTTTTTTGGCAAAGTTTTTAAATCAGTTTGTCCACTGACAGAACTGAGTGCAAGTCTGACACACAGTTAACAACTGGAGAGGATAGTGCAGGAGTATTTAGAGCTCAACATCCATGCCATCGGGGGAACTTGGACCCATTTGCACTTTAGACTTCAAAAATGGAGACGTAGACTGAGTTCGCTAATCACGCCTTGGAGGTTTTGTCATACCCATCAACCAGCGTTCTTTTAGACCGTATCTTTAGCGCTGTTGGTGGTGTCCTGATGGAAGAGCATATCCGGCTGTTTCCTGAAAGCATAGACCACCTAACTTTCATCAAGATGAACAAGACATAATTCTCCAAGGACGTTTTCACCTAAGTGGCAGACTGCTCAGAGTAAGCGATGTACTTTTCAGTGGGCTGCATTGATCTTGCCACTGTAGAATTTTTATTCTGGGTCAATTGATGCCACTATGGTAGTATCTGGCATTATTTTTTTGAAATGCAGAGAATCTTTTTGGGTCTCCTTGTCTGTTTTCTGAATTTAGCAGGACTATGTGAGTGCAATGCCTACATGTGTCACTCATTGCCTTGTAATTAACAAATATTTAATATTTAAATGCTAGGCCAGACCCTGTGCCATGCATTCAGGTTGCACCATTCTGCAATTTTTATTCTTGGTTCATTGATGCCACTTTAGTGGTATCTGGCCTTACTTTTTTGAAATGAGGAGACTCTTCTAGGGGTCTTCTTGTCTGTTTTTGAATTTAGCAGAGCTCTCTGAGCACCATGCCTACACCTGAAGCTTGAAATTCTGGGCCAACATTTTTACTTTGGAGACAAGATAGCACTTTTCCTGGTGTCAGTCCCTAATTTGAGCTGTTTTGGCACCTTTTGATCCCCTTTATAGGTGTTCTCTAGGCTCGTATTTTGCATCCCATTGATTTTAATGGGGTTCAGATGTTTGGCAAACTGTTTGTTAAACAATTTGGCGAATATATCCCGTTCGGTGAACCGAACCGAATCTGATTATCAAAAGGTTTGCTCATCTCTATCCATAATCCCTGATGAAGACACAAGCTGGGGCAAAACGTAGGGTGGAGGTTATTATCTTGGACTACTTTAATTCATTTCTGATAAAAAAAAACAATGGGTTTTTAATAGCTCATGATTTTTCCTCATTTTTTCCCATCGAGTGTGAAAAAGTATTTTTCTTTTGTTAAAGAGCCAAAATGACTTGAATCGCCCCTTGAAGAGATTTCTATAACTTGGTGAGACCCAAACATTCTGTATTCATGCATTCTCCTTTATCCGCTTTTCTAATATTGATAATATCGCTCCCTTGAAAAGTATATAAAAATCTATTTTCTCAGCAGACAGATTTATTTTAGTTAATTGCTTGCACCTAATGATATGAAACTCTTTATCTACCAATGAATAGAACATCATGAAGTGATGACTTTAATGATGTGAAAATTACAGATATGTGTAACATCCTTTTGTATGTACTTATCATCATCTTTTTTTGAGACACTTTTGTTTTTAGCCTATGAATTACTGATGGTCGAAAACAGTCTATGTAAAGTCACTTTCCAAATATTGGTGTTTAAATCGAAGAACTGGTGAAAATCGTTGGTGTATTGTGATGTACAAAATATAAGCCCTAACTCAAAAGACAGCAATCCATTACACTTAGAGCTCAGATCAGTCTCAGGTCAGTGTTGGTTCTCCTCATTGAAAGGCCAATGTGCAACTGAAATAGCTGAACAATCGGTAAGTATATATATTATATATATTTATTACCCCATTACGACCAATTACGAGTTTAGCCGTCATGAAAAAATGTCAGTTCCCGCATTATGACGGCTAAACTCGTCATGGCTTTGAACTGTCACTGCTTGTAAACAAACAGTGACAGCTCAAATCTAACAGCTGTCAGTGACAGCTAAGGGTCAGGGGCAGAGGTGTGTGGGGACCCTTGCTAATTTATATAGCGCTATCAATTTCATAGTGCTTTTACATACATTTTACAACACTGTCCCTCTTGGGGCTCATAATCTAAATATTCTATCAGTATGTCTTTGAAGTGTGGGAGGAAACTGGAGAACCTGGAGTAAATCCATGCAAACACAGGGAGAACATACAAACTCCTTACAGATCTTGTCCTTGGTGGTAATTGAACCCAGGACCTCAGCGCTGCAAGGCTGCAGTGAAAACCTCTAAGCCACAGAATGTTTGCCCACGACTTTTGTCAGCTAGCTGGTGTTTAATTTGGCCAGATTTGAGAAATGTGAGCAAAAAAAGTACAAGGCATGATGAAAAAATGACAAAAAATACAGTTACTGTAAGCATTTTTCTACATTTTCTTTGTGTTCTGTTTAGTACATTAGTAAAATTATACAGTATTGATGGAGTATCAGGGAGTAACTTGTCAAATAGGCCATTGAAAAGTCTGACTGCAGCTCTTGCCATTGCCTGCCACAGAGGCAACAAATCGTTATAGAACATCACTTCACATCTTGGTATGTTTTGCTATGATTGCTGTCTACTGTTCCATGCAGCATATCCAATGATGAAAGCATGCTTAATCAAAAGAGTTAAAAGACATAGATGCAAAGGCAATAGGAAAAGTATATTATTTTGGTGGGTGAAATATTGTGCCAGAACAAACTTTCAACAAACCATAAATGTGTCTATTCTATAGCAAGAACACATTTTAGTCACGAAGCATTGACAGAGCAAAATATAATAATTAATAATAATATAGAATATGTATTCATTTATATAATGCTATTGATTCCACAGCAATTTATATATATTTGCAACACTGTCCCCATTGAGGTTCACAATCTAAACACCCCAGTATGTCTTTGGAGTGTTGGAGAAAACCGGAGTGTGGGAGAAAACCTCCAGGTACTCCGGTTACCTCCCACATTCCAAACACATACTGGGGGTTTAGATTGTGAACCTCAGTGTTGCAAATGAATGTAAAGTGCTGTGGAATTATTAGTGCTATATAAATAAATAATAATATTAGTAGTAGTAGTATTAAGTACTATATTTTGCTCTGTCAATGTCTCATTTAGTATCTATATTTAACTTCTTAGTGTCTTTTTGTACTCATCTTAAAGTACAGAGTCATTATTTCTTTTTAGTATTTACGTTGTTTAAAAAATGTACTTAAAAATGAATACAGTACAATAGACATGTTAAGAAGGAGTAATAATCAAATATACGGATCATGCATGAGTATAGCCTTTGCCTATATGTTGATGACGTGTAATTAAAAAGTAGAGTTGCACAATATATTCTTCATTAGAGATAGTTTGTCTCCAAGTACGGAAAGTTTTCTTTTTAATTGTTTATTTCTTTTGAATCCTTCGCAGTCAATCATCAGCTTTATATTTCTTTCAACATAGCAAAAATAATCCTATGATAACAACTGGGTCACCTTCCCACATACTTTATTACAGCTAATGTTTTTGCTTGTTGACAGATTTAGAGCACTTTAGAAAAGCAGTAATTGGACTGGGAGTTTTGTTGGCATATTTCTCTCGTTGGAAGCAACAATTCAGCCATCTTGGAAATTTTATTAACAGTTGCAAACAATGATGCCAAAGTTCTCAGCATTTTAACTTTGTAATATATACCAATGACAGAGCTGTGTGAAATCTATAGCCAAGAGAGAATACATTAGCCCTCAATTACTACTGAAATGATGTCAATTAAATAAAAAGAGTGTACCAGTAAAAGCTCAAATTAAACCTTCTGTCCTGGGACAGTGTAAAAAAATCTATGAAGAGCATTACTTGTTATTAACTGATTTCTAGAAAAGGTTTTGTACTAAAGTTCCTGTCTACTGAATTTAGCCTTAATTTTCCAGAATTTTATGTGGCAAACCTCTTTTACCATAGGTTGATAATTCCTTTCCAAAACTGCTGTACATACAGGTGCATCTCAATGAATTGGAATATCATTAAAAGGTTAATTTATGTCATTAATTCAATATATAAAGTGAAACGCATATATTATATAGAGTCATTACAAACAGAGTGATCTACTTCAAGTGTTTATTTCTGTTAATGTTGATGATTAGGGCTTATAGCCAATGAAAACCCAAAAGTCATTATCTCAGAAAATTAAAGTAAAGAGGATGAAGGGTCTGAGAGATGATATATTACCTAAATATGTATCAGAGGCTTCACCTTGTGTGGTTGTGAGAGTCACAACCACTATAAAAGCAGATCACGGCTGCTGCAGTCCCAGCATGGTGCATATAGAGTGGGGAGGAAAAAACGCACTACCATTCCATGAGACATCAAAGAGTGAATGTAATATTGATTTATTAGTCAACACATCTCACGGCTCCTTGACCCTTCCTCAGGACAAGTTAATGTAATATTGCCATGTTTCAGTGTGTTTGTGGGAGCCCTGAAACACGTTGACTAACAAATCAATATTATATTCACCCTTTGATGTCTCGTGGAATATTACAGCGTTGTTTTTCACCCTTCATCTTCCCTTCTTTAATTTTCTGAGACAATGACTTTTGAGTTTTCACTGACTGTAAGCCATAATCATCAACATTTACAGAAATAAAGACTTGAAATAGATCACTCTGTAATGACTCCACATATTATGTGTTTCACTTTTTGAATTAAAATACTGAAAAAATTAACTTTTTGATGATATTCTAATTCATTGAGATGCACCTGTACATGGTGTGATGATTTAGCAGATTCACAAGCAGAGTTGGCTGCATTGTCAGTGGGTTTCAGTTTTATACAATAATCTGGCACCCTTCAATTGGCTGTGATTGGTGCTAGCATTATTATGTTGTAACCCCTCAGATGTGGCTGTCAAGAGCAACACCATCTAGATGTTTATTTGAGAGGGTAGGCTCCCACGTTATACCAACAATTGGGATTACAAGGTGACAATGTTTGTCATGATGACCCCAGACCAAGTAATGGCTTCTGTATCACCCAGTTAAGTAGGATCTAACAGTCTCCTTGTCAGTGTAAGCCTGACAGACCTAATAACTTCCAATTCATCTTTACTATAGGTAATAAATTAGTAATCAAACTAGTAATAGTTGATGTCCTGTACTAGGACCAAGTAAAAAAAAGTCCAATAAAGCTTGTAAAAAATAATAAAATACAAAAAAGTGACAGAAATACAGAAAATATAAATTGCAACTAAAATGCTGGTTTTTTTTTATAAAAAAAAATTAAACATTAAGGAAATAAAGCTATCAGCAAAACTAATTGTAAAAAAAGTTTATAAAAAACAGTTTTTAGTGTGCAAATGTGTAAACACTTAAAAAAATCTTATATAAATGTGGCATCACTGTGATCATACAGATCCAATGAAAAAATATTTTTTATTTATTTATTTCAATGTGAATTCTAAGAAATTGCATAGGAATCTGCCAGTGGCTGATATTGATGGTTTGAGTACCCAAGTGCATTAAAGTGACAGAACATTAGTTGAAGAACATTTAGTTGCTTCAATTGTAACATTGAAAAGTACTAATCTATTATATAATTGCCGTAGCGACTTCCGTCGGAGCGGCGCTGCTTCCGGTCGCTTGGTTAGCGAGTCCGAGCTGCTTCTCCTGGACTCTGTCCGTGGCCGCGTAGCGGCCAAGGCGACTCACGAAGCAATGCCCGCAAAGCGGGCATTGCGAGTTGTTGCAGCCTAGCGAAGCAATGCCCGCGAAGCGGGCATTGCGAGTCGCTACACCGCTAACCAAGCCACCGAAGCCCATACTCCTGTAGTGTACACCGCTATACTATACTACAGTCCCATGCCCATAAGCGCCATGGGACTGTAGTATACCATCGCGCTGTACACTACAGACCCCTGCCGCGACTCGCTACACCGCTAACCAAGCCACCGAAGCCCATACTCCTGTAGTGTACACCGCTATAGTATACTACAGTCCCATGCCTATAAGCGCCATGGGACTGTAGTATACCATCGCGCTGTACACTACAGCCCCCTGCCGCTCTAAGCCACTACGCGCTGCTGTACTGTACACCGCTATAGTATACTACAGTCCCATGCCATAAGCGCCATGGGACTGTAGTATACCATCGCGCTGTACACTACAGCCCCCTGCCGCTCTAAGCCTACCCCTAAGGCACCGCCGCCCCTAACCCCTACCCCCTAAGCCCCGCAGCAGCCCCGACCACCTAACCCCCGACCCGCACCATCCAAAGCCGCCGCCGATACCCCCTAAGCCCCGCCGTCTACCTCCTAAGCCATCGCCGCCCCTACCTAAGCCCCTACCCCCTAAGCACCCTACCCCCTAAGCCCCGCAGCAGCCCCGACCACCTAACCCCCGACCCGCACCATCCAAAGCCGCCGCCGATACCCCCTAAGCCCCGCCGTCTACCCCCTAAGCCATCGCCGCCCCTACCTAAGCCCTACCCCCTAAGCACCGCAGCAGCCCCGACCACCTAACCCCCGACCCGCAGCATCCAAACCCGCCCCCGATACCCCTAAGCCCCGCCGTCTACCCCCTAAGCCATCGCCGCCCCTACCCCCTAGGCCCCGCCGATACCCCTAAGCCATGCCGCCTACCCCCTAAGGCACTGCCGCCCCTAACCCCCTACCCCCTAGACCCCCGACGATACCCCCTAAGCCATGCCGCCTACCCCCTAAGGCACCGCCGCCCCTAACCCCCTAAACCCCGCAGCAGCCCCGACCACCTAACCCCCGACTCGCACCATCCAAACCCGCCGCCGATACCCCCTAAGCCCCGACTACCTAACCCCCAACTCGCACCATCCAAAGCCGCCGCCGATACCCCCTAAGCCCCGCCGTCTACCCCTAAGCCATCGCCGCCCCTACCTAAGCTCCTACCCCCTAGGCCCCCGCCGATACCCCCTAAGCTCCCGCCGCTGTCCCTGCCCCTGTCGCTAAAGCCCTACACCCTAACCCCCGCCGTCCCCTAACCTAACGCCGCTCTCACCTAAGGCCCTACACCCGAAGCCCCCGTCCATCACTTACATGCCTTCAAGTCATCTGATCGTCCGTCCGATCGTCCGTCCGATCCTCCGTCCGGCCAGGCGTCCTCTTCCTCCCGGCCCGGGGGTCTTCTCTCTTCTTTCCGCCATCTCCGCCTCTTCGTCCGGCCCGGGGATCTTCTGTCTTCTTTTCCGAAAATTCCGCCTCCGACGTCCTCTTCCTTCTCATTAAGATAGAATGGAGGAAAATCCCCCATTCTACCTCAATGAAATCTCACGCCGTCTTCTGATTGGTCGATGGATAATGCCCTCAGCCAATCAGAAGAGCTCCTCATTCAGTTTTCATTCAGGTCCGCCTTTTTTCCCCATTGACATACATTACCGGTGTGTCGGCGATTTTATGGCCGCCCCCCTGGTTCTATTTGTCGGCCCTAAAATCGCGGACACACCGCTAATGCATCTCTATGGGCAGTCAGCTCGACTTCTGATTGGTTGCCGTTCAATCCGAAATCGGGCTGACTGCCCATAGAGATGCATTAGCGGTGTGTCCGCGATTTTAGGGCCGACAAATAGAACCAGGTGGGCGGCCATAAAATCGCTGACACACCGGTAATGTATGTCAATGGGCAAAAAAAGGCGGACCTGAATGAGAACTGCGTCTCAGTCAAACTTAAAAAAATAAATAAATTAAATAATAAAAAAAATAATTAAAAAAGAATTAAAAAATAATAAAAATATTAATTAAAAATAATAAACAATTCAATAAAAATAATAATAAAAAAATAAAAATATATGCTAATAAGATCAGCCCTTTGCGGACCTCAATGAGAACTGCGTCTCAGCCTAAATAATAAATTAAATAATAAAAAAAATAATTAAAAAAGAATTAAAAAATAATAAAAAAAAATAATTAAAAATAATAAAAAATTCAATAAAAATAATAATAAAAAATAAAATATATGCTAATAAGATCAGCCCTTTGCGGACCTGAATGAGAACTGCCTCTCAGCCTAAATAATAAATTAAATAATAAAAAAATAATTAAAAAAGAATTAAAAATAATAAAAAAAAATAATTAAAAATAATAAAAAATTCAATAAAAATAATAATAAAAAAATAAAATATATGCTAATAAGATCAGCCCTTTGCGGACCTGAATGAGAACTGCGTCTCAGCCTAAATAATAAATTAAATAATAAAAAAAATAATTAAAAAAGAATTAAAAAATAATAAAAAAAAATAATTAAAAATAATAAAAAATTCAATAAAAATAATAATAAAAAAATATAATATATGCTAATAAGATCAGCCCTTTGCGGACCTGAATGAGAACTGCGTCTCAGCCTAAATAATAAATTAAATAATAAAAAAAATAATTAAAAAAGAATTAAAAAATAATAAAAAAAAATAATTAAAAAATAATAAAAAATTCAATAAAAATAATAATATAAAAATAAAATATATGCTAATAAGATCAGCCCTTTGCGGACCTGAATGAGAACTGCGTCTCAGCCTAAATAATAAATTAAATAATAAAAAAAATATTTAAAAAAGAATTAAAAATAATAAAAAAAAAAAATTAAAAATAATAACAAATTCAATAAAAATAATAATAAAAAAATAAAATATATGCTAATAAGATCAGCCCTTTGCGGACCTGAATGAGAACTGCGTCTCAGCCTAAATAATAAATTAAATAATAAAAAAAAGAATTAAAAAAGAATTAAAAAATAATAAAAAAAAATAATTAAAAATAATAAAAAATTCAATAAAAATAATAATATAAAAATAAAATATATGCTAAAAAGATCAGCCCTTTGCGGACCTGAATGAGAACTGCCTCTCAGCCTAAATAATAAATTAAATAATAAAAAAAATAATTAAAAAAGAATTAAAAAATAATAAAAAAATTAATTAAAAATAATAAAAAATTCAATAAAAATAATAATAAAAAAATAAAATATATGCTAATAAGATCAGCCCTTTAGCGCACCTGAATGACAACTGCCTCTCAGCCTAAATAATAAATTTAATAATAAAAAAATAATTAAAAAATAATTAAAAAATTATAAAAAAATAAATAAAACATAATTAAAAAATAAATAACAAATAATAAATAATAATTTAAAAAAAAATGCTAATAATAATATTACTGCTAATAATAATGCTATTAATGCTAATAATTATGTTATTAATGCTATTATTAATGCTAATAATGCTATTATTAATTCTATTAATGCTAATAATAATGCTATTAATGCTATTAATAATGTTATTAATGCTATTATTAATGCTAATAATCCTATTATTAATGCTATTTATGCTAATAATAATGATATTAATGCTATTAATAATGTTATTAATGCTATTAATAATGCTAATAATGCTATTATTAATGCTATTAATGCTCATAATAATGCTATTAATAATGTTATTAATGCTATTAATAATGCTAATAATGCTTATTATTAATGCTATTAATGCTAATAATAATCCTATTAATGCTATTAATAATGCTATTCATGCTATTAATTAATACTATTAATGCTATTAATGCTAATAATAATGCTATTAATGCTATTAATAATGTTATTAATGCTATTATTAATGCTAATAATGCTATTATTAATTCTATTAATTTTAATAATAATGCTATTAATGCTATTAATAATGTTATTAATACTATTAATAATGCTAATAATCCTATTATTAATGCTATTTATGCTAATAATAATGCTATTAATGCTATTAATAATGTTATTAATGCTATTAATAATGCTAATAATGCTATTATTAATGCTATTAATGCTAATAATAATGCTATTAATGCTATTAATAATGTTATTAATGCTATTATTAATGCTAATAATGCTATTATTAATTCTATTAATGCTAATAATAATGCTATTAATGCTATTAATAATGTTATTAATGCTATTATTAATGCTAATAATGCTATTATTAATGCTATTAATGTCAATATTTATCCTATTAATGGTATTATTAATGCTATTAATGCTAATAATAATGCTATTAATGCTATTAATGCTAATAATAATGCTATTAATGCTATTAATAATGTTATTAATGCTATTATTAATGCTAATAATGCTATTATTAATGCTATTTATGCTAATAATAATGCTATTAATGCTATTAATAATGCTATTAATGCTATTAATAATGCTATTAATCCTATTATTTATGCTATTAATGCTATTAATGCTAATATTTATCCTATTGATGGTATTATTAATGCTATTAATGCTAATAATAATGCTATTAATGCTATAATAATGCTATTAATGCTATTAATAATGTTATTAATGCTATTATTAATGCTAATAATGCTATTATTAATTCTATTAATGCTAATAATAATGCTATTAATGCTATTAATAATGTTATTAATGCTATTATTAATGCTAATAATCCTATTATTAATGCTATTTATGCTAATAATAATGCTATTAATGCTATTAATAATGCTATTAATCCTATTATTTATGCTATTAATGCTATTAATGCTAATATTTATCCTATTAATGGTATTATTAATGCTGTTAATGCTAATAATAATGCTATTAATGCTAATAATAATGCTATTAATGCTATTAATAATGTTATTAATGCTATTATTAATGCTAATAATGCTATTATTAATTCTATTAATGCTAATAATAATGCTATTAATGCTATTAATAATGTTATTAATGCTATTATTAATGCTAATAATCCTATTATTAATGCTATTTATGCTAATAATAATGCTATTTATGCTATTAATAATGTTATTAATGCTATTAATAATGCTAATAATGCTATTATTAATGCTATTAATGCTAATAATAATGCTATTAATGCTATTAATAATGTTATTAATGCTATTAATAATGCTAATAATGCTATTATTAATGCTATTAATGCTAATAATAATCCTATTAATGGTATTAAATAATGCTATTCATGCTATTAATAATACTATTAATGCTATTAATGCTAATAATAATGCTATTAATGCTATTAATAATGTTATTAATGCTATTATTTATGCTAATAATGCTATTATTAATTCTATTAATTTTAATAATAATGCTATTAATGCTATTAATAATGTTATTAATGCTATTATTAATGCTAATAATGCTATTTATGCTAATAATAATGCTATTAATGCTATTAATAATGCTATTAATGCTCTTATTTATGCTATTAATGCTATTAATGCTAATATTTATCCTATTAATGGTATTATTAATGCTATTAATGCTAATAATAATGCTATTAATGCTATTAATGCTAATAATAATGCTATTAATGCTATTAATAATGTTATTAATGCTATTATTAATGCTAATAATGCTATTATTAATCCTATTAATGCTAATAATAATGCTATTAATGCTATTAATAATGCTATTAATGCTATTAATAATGTTATTAATGCTATTATTAATACTAATAATGCTATTATTAATGCTATTAATGCTAATAATAATGCTATTAATGCTATTAATAATGCTATTAATGCTATTAATTATGCTATTAATGCTATTAATGCTAATATTTATCCTATTAATGCTATTAATGCTAATAATAATTCTATTAATGCTAATAATAATGCTATTAATGCTATTAATGCTATTAATTATGCTATTAATGCTATTAATGCTAATAATAATGCTATTAATGCTATTAATAATGTTATTAATGCTATTAATTATGCTATTAATGCTATCAATGCTAATATTTATCTATTAATGCATTATTAATGCTATTAATGCTAATAATGCTATAATTAATGCTATTAATGCTTATTAATTATTAATGCTAATTAATGCTATTAATAGCATTACTAGTTATTAATGCTTTTAATAGCTGCTAATAATGCTATTAATACTGCTATTACTGCTAATAATAATGCTATGGCTTATATTATTGCTATTGATGATGCGATTATTATTTAAAAATCTTTAAAAAAACAATAAACATATTTTAGATACCCGATGCATTTGCATCAGGCTAACAGCTATAACTACTATAATCAAATTAATGCACGTTCTAGAATCCCGATGCATTTGCATCGGGCTCACAGCTAGTGTATATATATTTATGAAAGTAGTGATCATACTTGATACTGTAAAAATTGTGATAATTTATACATTTCATAGTTTTAAGGTTGAAGGTAGTCATACATTCATCTAGTTGAACCTATACTCTAACATGTTGAGCCAACGGAAGGCTCTCTTCCTCTGCATCAGCAATGTCCTTTTAAAACATCAGAGCATAAATTTACACACAGTATTCTGTGTGGCTGCACAAATAGCTTGTATAGAGGCAAAACCATGAACTTGTGAACAGCATCTCTGACACTCTCAATGGATCTTATTAGTGATGAGCGAGCACTAAAATACTCGGGTGCTCGATGCTCGGGTCGACCATCTCGAAATTCTCGGGTGCTCAACCGCGCACCAAGCCTAATGTAAGTCAATTAGTGACAGGCTCCACCCACAGACTTCCGGCTATAAAATGAGTGTTTCTGGGAAAGGGCGGGAGGGGGGGCTTTTTCAAATTGCTGCAGCATGCAACACCTTGCTGGGCCCCCCAGAGGGACCCTAACAATAAATCTGCTCCCTGTGAGGTGCCAGCTCACTGTGTGCACTGAAGGGAGCTGTATACTTGTGTCAGATTGATAATTATTAGCGAAGAGTCCGAGCTTCTTGGCGGTACTCGGTGCTCGCTGAGCATCCTGAGTACCGGGATACTCGTGTGAGTAACGAGTAGCGCCGAGCATGCTCACTCATCACTAGATCTTATGATTTTTTTGGCATTGGCAGCAGATGCCTTACGCTGGTCAATAAAGTTGTGGTGTGGACGTGTTGAAGTTTTTTCATCACACAAAACAGCTTTAGTCCTACTAGCGTCTGTCCTCCTGCTTTTCTATTTTATCGTTCGAATGAAAGACCGATTATCTAGATGGTGACTGTCACTAAAATTTCCTTTTCTGCACACATTGAACATATGTTATTCTAAGTGGGCACCCGATCTATCACTGTTCACTAAGCTGTGCATGTGGATGTAGTACTGGGCATTTGTTTCTAATTCTATATACTGGTCAATAAAGTTGTGTCTACTGTCCACTCATACATCCAATTTATTTAGGGGACAGTTTTAGGCTACATTTAGACAGTTTTTTTTCTCTTCCATTCTGCTGCTTTTTTTTTCTTGAAAACAGGAGTTGTGAAAAAAAAGGCATCCAAAGATGGATCATCTGTTTCCAATCCGTTTCTGGGTGCTGCTTTTTTTTGACCCAGAGACAATGGCCTTGTTCACACATTTCAGCTTTTTTGCCCATCTCTGCGTTTTTTGGGCAGTTAAAAAAAACGCAGGTGCGTTAATGCAGGGTGCATTTGAGTGTACATGTGGTTTTGAGCTCCACTTGCGTTCTTTTCCCCCAGTTCAAAAAACGCTGCATGCAGCGTTTTTTGGGTGTTGGAAAAAAACGCAGGAGATGCTCCCAAAAACGCATGTATTTTTTTAACATGGGGCCCTATGGGAAATGCATGCGTTAACGCAGGACAAATATAGGCACCTGCGTTAACGCATGCGTTAATGCTAGCATTTTTAAAAAGCTCATTGAGGCACCCTGCGTTTTTGTCTGCGTTTTTGGGTAAAAAATTACAAAGTTCAAAAATGATTATAATCCTTTCAGACACACAAGGCACATTTTTTAGCACTCTTAAAAAAACGTATGTGGTTTTAGGAGTGCTAAAAAAAACGCAAATTGTGTGTGAACAATGCCAATGGCTCCTACCAGAAACGTGGATCAGAAAACACCAGACAAATTGATATGCACTTTTCCAAAATGGAGCACTCAAAAAGTGAAATAACGCATCTCTTTCAAAGGGCTGTCTGAATGGCAAAGATAGTACAAATAGCTGGAAAAGAAAAAAGGTGCCACATAGGGTATATCCGCCTTACTTAAGAAATTAGTTGTGAGTTTATATCGCTCACCTTATATGGTTGTGTATAGTCACAAACACTTTATATGCTTGTGAGATCTCCTTGATACCCTGGTAAACAACGGTCTGCAGAACTCTCCCACTAGGTAAAACTCCAACCGAATCCAGTATATAGAAGTGGTGCTAGGACTGTGCTCCTGTTTTGAATAATATCAATTTTTGTAATTAAATTTATAGTAAATCACTATAAATTTAATTACAAGAATCATTATTATTCCGGACGGGAGCACGGTCCTAGCCCCACTTCTATATACTGGATTCGGTTGGTGAATGGCAAAAATTAAATAGACTACTGCAAAAAAACAGATTAAAAAACGGACAGTCTGAATGTAACATTATATCGTTTCTATTCTATTTCACACAGAATTATGCATTTTATTTCCTCTGCCCATATGCATAACTTTATGTTTATCTACTTTAAATGTCAATTGCCATTTCTCAGCCCAAGCCTCCAGCTTACATAAATCTGTCTGGAACATTGAATTATCCTCCACTGTGTTGATTACTTTGCAAAGTTTAATCTGTTTTGCAAGTATAGAAATTCTGTATACTCTGTCCAAGGTTTATAATAACTGTTTTAAAATTAAAAAGCCTAATACTTATATGTGTGACACCCCAATTGTGACCCCATCTGAATATGATCTATTAACAGCCGGTTTCATATCACTGAGCCAGTTGTTAACCTAATTAGACATGTTTTCCTCTAGTCCCGTTGCTATCATTTTATACACCAACCTTTCATGTATTGTATGCACTGAATGAAACACCTTTGAAAAATACAGATAGAGGATATCACCTTCTTCAAGTCTCAAACTTACCTCCTGATAAAGCTGACCAAATGAGTTTGACAGGACTTGTCCCTCATGCACCCATGTTGCTGTTGCGTCTTCAGGGTTTTCTTATTGAGACACTCCAGGATAGCATCTCTTTGAAAATCCTCAAATATTGTGTCAACAGTACAGATTACACTAACGATTTTGCCATCCGATAATAAGCATTTCTGTCTTAATCTTTGCTGCCTTGACTTGTTTCTTACAAAATGTATTTAGTTTTCTACATAATTAAGTATTTTATCACCATTCACTTGCTTTAATTCCTTTTTTGTCATTTATTGTGCATCTTACAACCCTTTTCAGCCATTCAAGTGTTCTCCTATTTATAGTTAGCTTATTCCTGGGTGTATGTATGGTGTGTAAGGCATATTCATGCTGTTTATAAAGTTTCCTCTTTGCTTTGTGCAATTTTATTTTGAAGTACCTTGTCCCATTTTATGGCACTAAAATCATCTCTTACCATTGAAAAATGATGTTCCTAAAGTTTAGTGTTTCTAAAGCCCTTCTGCTATATACTTTGTAAGGGTGCCTTCACATTAGCGTTTGCCGCCGCAGCGTTCGTTGCAGATAAAAATTAAACAATCCGCATGCGGATTGCGCACCTACTGTATATTTAACATGGAGTCCGCTATCGTCCGCAAGTTGCTGCGTTTGGTGCATATTGCTGCGTATGGCCGCGTATGTGTACGAGTTTCTTGAAAATCCTCCGCCTCTGAACGCAACATGTTGCATTTTTTGGAGTATGAAAAATCCGCAACCATCCGCATGCGGACACCTGCGGATATTATTAGCATTGCTGTCTATGGATACGCAAGGCTAAGCAACACATTGCGTATGACTTGTTTTGGGACGCATGCGGACAGCATAGTGAGCATGCTCAGAAAATGTTTAAAGGTAGACACCCACTCTCCACCCATGAGAATAAACGCATGCGGATGCATAAACGCATGCATACGCAAGGAAACACTGCGTTGTGTAATAGGATTTTGGATGCACTTGCATATAAAAAAACGTGCGTTTGACTGCGTATGCATGCATATTGCCTTGCGGATACGCATGCGCATCATACGCTGCAGCGGCAAACGCTAATGTGAAGGCACCCTAGAGGATGTAAAAACTTATAATTTTTGTGATCACTATTTCCCAAGTGCCTTATGTCCTATAAATTTGATATTCTGTCAGCTGGTAAAATATTAAGTCTAAAACCTCCTCTAGTTGGTTGCTGTAAAAGATGCGATAAATAATTGTCTATTATTATTGTCAAAAATCTGTTTCCCTTGCTGGACCTGCAGTTTTCTGCTCCCCATTTTATGTCAGAGTAGTTAAAGTTTCCCATAGTTGCTGTTTCTCCCTGATTTGCAGCCTTATCTTTTCATTTTATGATCACATTTTCGACTTCTTTCCTTATATTTGTTGATTTATAACAAATTTCTATATGTATTTTTATTATTCATTTTCTCCTTATTTCCACCCATAGATACTTCAATTTTTCATTTACCTCACATTTCATACAGGGTGGGTTTTAGGGACAATTGTACTTACCTCGCTTATTTGAATGGTGAATCCCAAACAGACTATAGTCCTGTAAATTAACAGCCCAGTCATAGCTTTTGTCCAACCATTTCTATGATGTTTCCACCATATCATAATTTTCTTTTGACAATATTGGTTTTACTGTAACTCGTCTATCTTATTTGTACAGATTCTGGCATTAGTATACATGCACTTTATTGTTCTTAGAAATTTTAGCTGCAGGGAGTGCGCTTTACAACAGTGTACATGCAATGCTGCAGACAGCGTTTCCTGTGTGCTCAGCTAAAGCACTCTCCCTGATGCTTTGTGTGAAGCCGCTGCTAAGGTAAACAGCTTGTTTCAATAGGGCAGCATTGTCAGGCAGCGCATAGCGCTAACACTATGCGCTGCAGCAACAATTTCAAAGTTTTAAGTGGATACGCCAAGCGTGGGTCTCCCTCCAAGTGTGACCCTAGCCTTACCCATGATGTTTTCCATTTTTTCCCCAAAACAAACAAAGCACAAGAAGTTGCATAAAAAGGGACAAAAAGGGAAATAAGGGAAACAGACCCACAGGGACGAGTCCTCTCTCAGCCACCATAAGGTATGTTAGTGGAACCCAAATGGAGTTCATGCATTGTAATCATTGGCCTTATCATGTGTGGGTTCAGAAGTACACATCACATATGTTGTTTGCTCTTACATGCACAGGTGAAGGAGGCTTCAAAAATCTGAGAAAAGATGTCTGTAAACTAAAAGGAATGTAGAGCGGAAGAAGATCCCTAAGGTAAGCATTCTGGTTAGCTACACAGTTAGTTCCGGCTTTATTTATGTAAGTGTGCCCAGTGTGCCTGTATGACATGGCCTAAGTGCACTGTGCTTTCATCTTGCATGGAACACATCCAGCATAACATATGCGAAATCAATGCTGCCATTTGTGTACGCCTCAAATTTAAGGTTCACTTTCACCTGCTGGTGTGTTGTAATTGTAGGGCCCCGTGAAAAGAGGCAAATTGAATATAATAGTGGTGAATGGGAAGCCCAAGGTTGACAATGAGACCTTAATAAATCTTTTGGAGCCACACAGCTCAATTTGGGATCAAGGAGACCCTGAGCAACAGGATGTCTTCAAAAACGGGAAGATCTGGTCCGGCATAATACTACAAATGTTTTCAAGTTTCAAGTCTATGCCACTTGAGCGTCAGCAAGAGATTGGTAAATAGCCATGCTTAAAAAACATAAATACCACCTTATGTAGCATCCTTCATCAATGAAAGACTACATATATGTGTGTTTGTGTTATGTAAGTAATGTTGTTGTCCTAATTCATGTAGAGCTAATTGTACATGTTCGGTAGAGGTCCATACGGGATAGATACGTGAGGGATTTTAAAGATCAGAGGAGATATAAAAGTGGTTCTGCCCCTCACCCACCCCGACTGTACAAACACTTCGATCAGTTAATGTTTTTGCAGAAAACTGTCGAAGGCCGGATGGAAGTGCCCACACATAATGATGTTTCATACTCTTTTGTCTAAGAATATGTTAAGTACATGTGTCCTAATGGTCTTTTTAACACAAAACAGGACATTCTGCAGTACGCTGGCCATGGATCTTGATGTGGCTGAAAGTGTCGGGGAAGAGCCCTGCACCAGGGACCAAGGGGACATATTGGCGTCTGAAAACACCCAACCTGAGCCATAGACCAGATGATCAGAAGGCACGATCACCACTGCTGCCCCTGATCCTCTGTCCTCCTGACCTCCGGTCACCCGGCCTAGACGCCGGACAGTGCAGAAGGAGGACACCAACATGCTGCTACGTGATGGCCTACACCAGCTACAGGACTCTGTGCAAATGCAGAATAGTGGCCTCCAGAAGCAAATTGATGACCCCAGGCAAAGAGACTCCATCATCCAGGGCAGCAATGAATGGCAGCTGCTGATATCCTCCTGTGTTTCGACCCTGTCCACCATGGATCCTGAGTACAGGTTTCAGTACAGAGAGGAGTTGAACACACTCATAGCAAAATATTGCCAGAAAACTGCAGTAAATATCACTATTGTTTGTGATGATCAATCGCCTGAGGTTGAGTAGTATCAACATCAGGTGTGATGTATTATTTCATGTTATGTTTCCTGTGGGAATGCTTATATACTTGGCCATATTTTTTTTATTTTCCCTTTACATTGGTATTTGGATTTGATACATGGCAGAAACCATGCTTTGTACACCATTTATGCTACCTCTAAGTTTGTTGGCCAAGAAGGGTCCTAGTTACTTTAACTATCTGATTAAAAAAATTTTTTTTGTAATTTAAATACGTGTTTGTGGTTTGTCAGCCTCACCAATTCACAACTAAGGTAATACTTGTTGCATTCAAATATGGCCAGGATAAGCTCACACTATTTGTAATATGCACACAGTACAAGTGTGGTGTTAAGTAGGGATGGGCGAATCTACTCGCTAGGACTCGTTACTCGGCGAGTAGTAAGGGACTCGCAGGACTCGGTACTCTGCGAGTTTCCCAGTGATTACTCGCGAGTCCAATGCAAATCAATATCAATTCTAGTTTTGTCAGAAACGCTGACAAAACTAGGATTGCCATTGTTTGCATTAGACTCGCGAGTAATCACTGGCTACTGTGCCAGTGATAGCAGGGAAACTCGCAGATAACTGCTGTTTCTTTGCGAGCTGAGTCCAGCTGTCTTCTCTGTGCAGCTCCAGGGTCCTAGAGCCCGCCTGCTGCCTGATGTAGCAGTGCTGACATTGTTCTCAGTCTGCTCATTCCCTGTGTACAGACATGAATGTCTGTGCACAGAGATGATGTAGCAGTGCTGAGATTGTTCTCAGTCTGCTCATTCCCTGTGTACAGACATGAATGTCTGTGCACAGAGATGATGTAGCAGTGCTGAGATTGTTCTCAGTCTGCTCATTCCCTGTGTACAGACATGAATGTCTGTGCACAGAGATGATGTAGCAGAGCTGAGATTGTTCTCAGTCTGCTTATTCCCTGTGCATAGACATCTATATTTATGCACAGGGGATGTAGCAGAGAGGACATCGCGTTTTGGACTGCGTCGGACGGAAGAGGATTTTTTTAATTAAAGATGGAGTCCCTAATGGCTTTTTTTTTTATTTCTAATAAAAATTTTTCCTTGTGTTGTGTTTTTTTTAAAACAATTTAATAGAAATTCATGGTGGTCATGTCTAATATTGGCGTGACCGCCATAAATTTCGGGCTTAGGGCCAGCTGATAATACAAAGCTGGCCCTAACCTCTTTATTACCCAGCGTGCCACCGCTACCAGGGCCGCTGGAAGAGCGGGGTTCAGCGCCAGAGGATGGCGCTTCAATGAACGCGCCATCTTCTGGGGCGGCTGCGGGCTGCAATTTGCAGCGGGGGGTGCCCAGAAAGCTTGGGCATCCCTGCGCTGCGGATTCCAGCCCCCAGCTGCTTAGCTGTACCTGGCTAGACATAGAAATTGCGCGGAGCCCCACGCATTTTTTTTAAATTATTTCATGAATTTCAGAGTCAGAGTCTCAGAGTCAGAGTCTCAGAGTCAGAATCTCAGAATTTCATGAAATAATAAAAAAAAAATGCGTGGGGCTCCGCGCAATTTCTATGTCTAGCCAGGTACAGCTAAGCAGCTGGGGGCTGGAATCCGCAGCGCAGGGATGCCCAAGCTTTCTGGGCACCCCCCGCTGCAAATTGCAGCCCGCAGCCGCCCCAGAAGATGGCGCGTTCATTGAAGCGCCATCCTCTGGCGCTGAACCCCGCTCTTCCAGGGGCCCTGGTAGCGGTGGCACGCTGGGTAATAAAGAGGTTAGGGCCAGCTTTGTATTATCAGCTGGCCCTAAGCCCGAAATTTATGGCGGTCACGCCGATATTAGACATGACCGCCATGAATTTCTATTAAATTGTTTTAAAAAAAACACAACACAAGGAAATTTTTTTATTAGAAATAAAAAAAAAAGCCATTAGGGACTCCATCTTTAATTAAAAAAATCCTCTTCCGTCCGACGCAGTCCAAAACGCGATGTCCTCTCTGCTACATCCCCTGTGCATAAATATAGATGTCTATGCACAGGGAATAAGCAGACTGAGAACAATCTCAGCTCTGCTACATCATCTCTGTGCACAGACATTCATGTCTGTACACAGGGAATGAGCAGACTGAGAACAATCTCAGCTCTGCTACATCATCTCTGTGCACAGACATTCATGTCTGTACACAGGGAATGAGCAGACTGAGAACAATCTCAGCTCTGCTACATCATCTCTGTGCACAGACATTCATGTCTGTACACAGGGAATGAGCAGACTGAGAACAATCTCAGCTCTGCTACATCAGGCAGCAGGCGGGCTCTAGGACCCTGGAGCTGGGGCAGCCAGAACACAGAGAAGACAGGATCTTATCTGTGCGAGTCAGTGATTACTTACAAAGTAAACTAGCAATGCAAATAAATGACACAACTAGGATTGCTTCAGGCTGAAGCTTCCGAGACACATCTGCGATTTGTAAATCTCACACTACTCGCTATTACTCGCTTCCCCATTCATTAACATTGGACTCGCTAGACTCGCAACGAGTAGCGAGTCCTGGGCTCGGACTCGCTAGAGTCAAGCGATTCCGAGTAATTTAGGATTCGCCCATCACTAGTGTTAAGATGTGCCTGTGGCGAATTGGCCACCTTGACCATAACAACCATGGAATTGACACATACCGTATATACTCGTGTATAAGCCGAGTTTTTCAGCACAAAAAATGTGCTGAAAAGTCCCCCCCTCGGCTTATACACGAGTCATATACCATCAGTGGTGTATACAGGGGCCCCCCTTCCCCCTTGCTGTCAGCCACCTGTAAAGAAATAGATCGTTATACTTATCCCTGTCCTGTCTCCGGCGCTCTCCGACACCGCGCGCTCCTCCGTCTTCTTCCTGCTGTTACCGGCGGGCGCAGGCAATGACGTCATTGTCTGTGCGCCAGTCACAGCAGGAAGAAGACGGAGGAGCGCGCGGGAAGGGGGGCCCCTGTATACACCACTGGAGCCCGCCCTGTATACACCACTGGGGCCTGCCCTGTATACACCACTGGGGCCCGCACTGTATACACCACTGGGGCCCGCCCTGTATACACCACTGGGGCCCGCCCTGTATACACCACTGGGGCCCTGTATACACCACTGGGGCCCTGTATACAGCACTGGGGCCCTGTATACACCACTGGGGCCTGGTATACACCACTGGGGCCCTGTATACACCACTGGGGCCCTGTATACACCACTGGGGCCTGTATACAGCACTGGGGCCCTGTATACACCACTGGGGCCCTGTATACACCACTGGGGCCCTGTATACAGTACTGGGGCCCTGTATACAGCACTGAGGCCCTGTATACAGCACTGGGGCCCTGTATACAGCACTGGGGCCCTGTATACACCACTGGGGCCCTGTATACACCACTGGGGCTGCTGTATATACCTCTGGGGCCCTGTATACACCACTGGGGCTGCTGTATATACCTCTGGGGCTGCTGGGGCTGCTGTATACTACCACTGGGGCTGCTGTATACTACCACTGGGGCTGCTGTATATACCTCTGGAGCTGCTGGGGCTGCTGTATACTACCACTGGGGCTGCTGTATACTACCACTGGGACTGCTGTATATACCTGTATACTACCACTGGGGCTGCTGTATATTACCACTGGGGCTGCTGCTGTATATACCACTGGGGAGGCTGCTGTAACACTGCTGGGGCCTGTATATACTACTGGGGAGGCTGCTGTATACCACACTGCTGGGGCTGTATACCTGTGCTGGGGTCCACCCTCGGCTTATACACGAGTCAATAGGTTTTCCCAGATTTTGGGGGCAAAAGTAGGGGGGTCGGCTTATACACGGGTCGGCTTATACACGAGTATATACGGTATGTAGGCTAGGGTCAGACCTGTGTCTGCCCCTGAGCCTCATGGATCTGGTAGAAACTTAGAAATTTTCTGCCTCAGCACATAGTGTTACTAGCAGGTAACGCTATGCGCTGCCTGTCTATTGATCTCTATGGCAACCGGTTTCTTACCGCAGCCTCCAGCTCCACAGGGATCTCCAAGATATGCGCTTTTGCAGAGCGTTCAGGAAAATGCTGCAAACAGCGTTTCCTATGCGCTCTGCAAAAGCGCATATTGGGGAGATCTCTGTGGAGCTGTATGCTGCGAAAATCATCCGTTTGCCATAGAGATTTTGTGCATGGCGGCACATAGCGTTACCTTCTGGTAACACTATGCGCTGAGGCACAAAATTTCTAAGTTTTTCCTGGATCCGCCAGGCTAGGGGCAAACGCAGGTCTGATCCTAGCCTTACACAGCTGACATGTTCACAGACCTTGGGCTGCATACATAACAATTGCAAGCTTGCAGTCATACATTACAAGGCTGACATTGTGTGTGAGAGAGCTATGTGACAATTGTGTGACCACTATATATACTGTATATGTATATGCTCGCAAGATTATCAACCCGGGGATTTGTTTGTTGGTGAGCCATGTGGAATATACCAAGGACTCATGGATAGATGACACGGCAAGCCATAATTTGCCTTGAAAAGAGCCATATGTCAACTCATTGATGAGTACCATGGTGCTGTGCCTGTTATAATTATGTTATCTGTAGGCGGCCAATGTGTACCCTACATGGTGTGAAAGATGTTTTAAGTACAGGCCCAAACATTACATTGCTGATAATAAACACAACCAAACACCACTTTATTTCAGTTTTTTAATATATGGTATACATGCAAATAACAGGTTATGTGACGACAAATATATAACAGTGAAACCAAAAAAAATGTGCACATGACCAACTAAGAAATGCAGCACAAATCACCTTGGCCCATCATCCATCGGCATCTGACCTACGTCACTCCTAAAATAAACTGCAAATTGATTCCGCAATTCCATGGCTGCAACATGAGAATGAACATTTGCATTTTGGAGCCTGATGAGCATTGATCCCATTCATAGGGGTCCACAATGAGGAGGTTATGCTGCCAAACAGAATTAAGTAAGCAAACACATGCCTTCTCGACACTATCCACATTGTGGGGGTGCAATTGAATACATGAGAGGAGCACACGCCACTTTGATGACAAGATACCAAAAGCACACTCCACGTATTGGCATGCCCGACTTAACCGGTTATCGAAGTTACGCCGGGTCTTGGTGAGGGTGCAGCTGGCATAAGGATTCATGAGGTTCATGGACAGCTGGAAAGTCCCATCTGCTATGAGAACATAGGAGAAACTGGGTGCCGTTGTTCCAGATAAAGGGCACAGTGGGGGGATGTTGAAGCAGTTATGATATGGGGCTTTCCCCATGTGGCTGACTTTGAAAACAATGAGTCGTTCATGCGCCCATAAACCTCAGTGTCCACAGCCACAAATCGCCTTTGGGCATCGGCAATGGCTATTAAGATTATAGAAAAAAACTTCTTATAGTTGAAGAAGTTGGTGCCACTATTTGGGGGCTTGTGTATGCATATATGCTTGCCATCAAGGGCACCAATACAGTTGGGTAAATGAGACACCTGGGCAAAATGGTTGGAATTTTGCAGCCATATTTCGGCGATTGGTGGTGGCAAGACGAGGGGCTGCAATTTTGCCCATATGATCTCACATGTCTCAGACACGATGCCGCAGATCGTGGAGCGCCCAATCCTGAATTGGTAGTGTAGTGACGCATAACTTTCCCCAGTCACCAAGTACCTGCAATGATAATGGACCCAAAGTTAGCAATGAACACACACACATGATATTACGTACTGTTCAGCATGGAAACATAACACATGTACAGTGTGTATGCTGATAAAAAGGTAAATGACCAAAAAAACTTACCTCATGGTCACTACCAATCTCTCTGCTGGGGACACGGCTGGCCGACACCTTGTATCCTGGCGACAGATATCTTCTTCAATCAGGCCAAGGAACACATCAAATGTGGAGACCGACATCCTCAGGAATCGCTGGAATCCTCAACTGGTGGTAGAGGACATGGAATGAGCCATATTAGGGTCTCAGAAAATTTACTTTATGGACCCACAGCCGACTACGACTGCCATGTCGCAACTGCCGCCGATGTAACATGAGGTACCGAAGTTCCACGAACATTGTGTCATCCATGATGCCAGCAGAGTCACAAACAACACACAAAAATGGCTAATGGCAACACACCCCAATGATCGGGGCATTTTATTGGCTGAGGGGTGTGGCTAGTTAAAAAAAAGGTCCAAAAAGCTTGCCTATGCATTAACACATCCGTTAACGCATGGTACATATGTGTACCATGCGTTAACACATGCATTTTATGCCATCAAAAGATGGCACAAAATGCATCAAAATGCAAGCAAAAAAAAGCGCATCCTGTATCACATCCGTCAAAGAGTTGCAACCTCCCAAGTGTGACCCTAGCCAACTTTGCTATTGGAGCTGATATGTACCATGACTGCTGTGTCCTTACCAGCTTCTTCGAATAATCTGTCATCACAATCCACAGTGTATCGAACACAGGCATCAGGAGGACAAATTGATGATTTTGCCACAGAATTCCTTACTGTTCCTTGAACATTTAAATTCCATTTTACCAACACCTGTCTGGCATGCTCTATACCCACTTACTGGAGTAGACACTCCTTTTGATTTTAGATGACATGTTATGCTGCATTAATGCTGTCCTAGCACTGACAAACCCCTCATCTGCCAACTAAGCAAACGTATTTTGCTTCCCCAAAACAGGACTTGCCTCCCTGAAACCCCTTAAGGTACCATCACACGCCGCCAAATCGCCGGCAAGATGGCTGGCAATTCACGAATTCGGAGATATGGAAACTACATCGCATTTGTGTAGTGGCTTGCGAGAAATTGCCGATGGAGCCTCGCCTGATTGCCCTGCACTGCAGTGAAATCAGGCGATATCCATCGGGAAATTTCAGTGCATCGTGGCGTGTGACAGGGCGATATCAATGTACACAGCGATCCTGAAATCAATCCTGTAGGCGTGCTTGGATGGTGTTTTTTAGCGCCGCATCTGCAGTGATTGGTGGGTAATACTGCTTTCCGATTGGCTGGCCGTGTCCGAGGGCTTTATTTGATGACCCATACGTTTACGCAAGGCTGACCAATGGGAACGCAGTTCCGTCCACCAATCGCAGTGATGGGGGCACGGTGAAACACACTCTAGCATGCCCCTATCGAAACAGTAAGGCCATATCGCTGCTACGATTGTGACGGGTGACGCGGCGATGTGTAAAGGGAAGATCGCTTCCGGTCTTCTGAAGGCTATTTCCAGAATGCAGGATCGCCAAAGATCGCACGCTAGATAGCTACATGTGATAGCTCCACAGCGGTCTGAAAAAAGTGCCCGAAATGTTCGCGCTCACGTCAAATTTCATGCGATATGGAAGCCATATGGCGGCGTGTGACGGTACCTTTAGTTTACCTCACCTTCACGCTGTTAGGCTGTGGTCACACTTGGCATGCAGTAATTTTGCATTTTTTTTCCCTGATTCCATTTTTGGAAATTGACATTTCTCAACATAAAAACGCTATGCGTTAACGCATGGTATCTATATATACCATGCGTTAATGGATGCGTTTCCCTTAGGGCCCCATGTTAAAAAACTGCTATGCGTTTTTTTACTGCACCCAAAAACGCTGCTAGAAGCGTTTTTGGGTGCAGTTAGAAGACACAGCGTTTTCTCCTTCGCCTCATTGGGGGACACAGAACCGTGGGTGTTATGCTGTTGTCCACTAGGAGGCGACACTAGGCAGAATCTGCAAAAGAGCTAAGTGGCTCATCCTCTGCAGTATACACCCCTGGAGCAGGCTCTGCCTCACCAATTTTTGCTTAGTGTCGTTAGGAGGCACACCTAAATTTTATTTTTTTTAATTCTTAACTTTTTGATCTTTTTCTTTCAAGAAGGAAGAAAAATGCGTCGCTGGTGAGACTCAAGGCATGGTCCCTCCTTCGCCACCCACTGTTGGGGGCGCCTGGTTGAGGTTGACACTTTCCCCTCACATGTCGCTCCTTCCTCGGCCCACCTTGGGGGTGTCTGGTTGAAGTCGAGACGATGGTCCTCCTTCCTCATTTCCCCACTGTTGGGGACCCTGGGTTGAAGTCGAGGCCACAAAGGAGCCCTCTGACGGTGGATGGCAGCATCCCTCCCTAATCATCCCTCCGGGGCTTTTAGGTTGAGATACCGCAGGTAGGGCACAAACATGCTGCACTGTCACGGCAGCACACTCCAGAAGCCTCAGCTCGGTTGAGGGGTTCTGATGGACATGGGCCACAGCAAAGCCTCAACCTGCGAACGCTTTTAATGGGCACAGACTCAAGGAGACCCAGCTTCGCTGAGTGCTCCGGATGGAGCCGAATGAACGCAACATGAGCACATCTGTAGCTATTGCCAGGACCTCAGATTCCTGTGCTTCTGCAAACGGCCGGCACATATGCTCCAGCGTAATCTAGGCTGCAGCACACTCCAGGAGCCTCCAGGCTGCTACACATGCCCATGCTGTGACTTCGCATAGCACAGGCTATAAGTCAGCCACATTGGCTGCAGGCCAATAACATGCTGGGGGTAAAGGCCACACTGGAGGCATTTGGTATGGCCTCTCCAGCAGGCACAACCTCCCCTCCCCACTGAAGGTACCTGGATTGAGGCTACTTCCCTGCCGGTCACAGAGACAACCATCCCAGGGTCTCTGGAAGGCAGGCTCCCCCGTACTCCGGGCTTGTCCCTCGCACTGTCCATTCTGCGCCCGCTCCCCTGGTTAGGGAGGGCAGCAGCATTGGCTTCACTCAGCGGGCCCTGGGTGTCGACCGTACAACAGCAGGACAGGCGACTGCCCTATCGCTGCTTCCTGTGCCGGCTATGCCGGATCTCCGCACCAGACCTCTGCCGTTCCAAGGCCCACGATTCATGCGAGGCCCCGGCTTCGGCCTGCCAGGACGTCACTGGTTTTTCCCCATCTACCCACCTGCCCCTCGCCTGATGTTGAAGCCTCCGAAGCATCAGCACAGGAGGCGGGACAGGGTTGAAGAAGCGCCTTTCGGCCTTCTCTGCGCACCCTCTTACTGGCTCCACCCCCCTTCTTCATTGCACTGCCGCCATTACAGTCCCGGCGCCGACACCACTTTATTGCAGCGGTGAACAGCGCTTATGCATGAGGGGTCACAGGCCGGCCGAACTGTCAAGTTATCATGAGGATGGGGCACTATAGGTCAGGCATGGCCAAGATGAAGCAACCCACAAAATGCCTTTTAAAGGACATCCAATAGGACCTACAATATCAGGTCCTATGATGTGTGGGTTCAAACCCTGGAAGCACACTAAGGTGTCACTTACACACATGGGGACTCAGTACCGGGGGGAATGTCTGCTAGGGCACACACCAAGGTGGCAACAGCCAGCAGGCTTATTCATCCTTGCTACCGCTGAGGCATCCCTTTGCCCCTATCCTCCCAGCAGGAGGTAATAGGGATATAAGGATTCATCATCAAGCATCTAGAAGTACCGTCACATGCTGCAATCTCGCCTGGTGATGTGTGGCGATCTAACGTGCACACTCACAATTTTCGTGGTCACCTCAGATCGCTGATAGCGGCATAACACACCACAATTTCGCCCTGAAGCTGAGGCGATGTGTCGCTCCAGAAATCGCCTCACCTACAGCGGAACCAATGTTGCCTCATTCCATCGTTGCTTCACACGACACAATCTCAAAGGCAATGTGAGCGTACATGTTCAGCGCAGCGAGGAGATAGGCATGCCACAGTCGCTTACACCGCGCCCCATACACGCTCATTGGACAACGCAACAGAGTTACGATTGGTCAGCCTGTTCTGGAAGGCTGGCTAATACATGACACCATTGTTTATCAGAGTTTATCACAAATACACGCTCATGTCGTCAATTGTGGCCATATCACAAATCATGTGTAAACATCAGTACATACTTAATGACTCTGGCCAGCAAGCGTGCCATAGCTTGGTCGTTAGCGCTTTTTATGTGGTAACTATTTAATCACAGAGCATCTGCGTCATCTAATTAACGTAGCCACCTGGGCGTTGCCACGTGCGACTACTGATTAGGCGCCTGTGCTGCTTTGAGATTGGTCATTTTGTGTATAAAATGTGGCCAGCTGGTCCGCCACCCATGCTCCTACTTCAATGTGCATTGTTCTAGTAGCGTCTCATCACCACAACTCTGTTGGACAAACGGTAAGTTGGTGGATATGCTATTGTGCTTCTCGTGTATGGCATATTATTTTTGGCTTCCGAGCCATATTTTGCGAGATGTATGGGCGGGTTATGTACAGCTTCATGTAGCGTCATGTATATGTGTGGTTTGCGACACCTACGCATCCTTAACCCCCTCCGTGCCCTGTTGCACACATAATGATCCTTGCTACAAATTACATGACAATGTGTCATACAGCACTACATCGTTCCCTAACATCGTTCCTGTGTCAAAATTTTGTGTGTTACGCCATGTGTGCCCTTTAAACATGATACAGCTTTGTGAGTTTTCCTGCCCAGGCCCAAACCACATATGCCCCATGTCATTTGCAGCATGTCACATCTGTGTACACATATAAAGGCCATTAATGCTTCTGCATACACAAGCTAACTACCAGACCATCTGTCATTGCTAGTACTAGACATGGATTGGCCACACAGAGTAGGGTGTGACCTGATATGTACATGTAAGTGTTTTGGTAACACACTATGTTGTTTTTTGGCAGATGGCTGAGAGTCCTGATTTTGTGTGTGACCTTCTAGCCATGTACCAGGACCAAGAATGCCTGTGGCTGGAGCTGAGGAAGTCCCTAAGCCACGTCTGTGGTATTATGGCCTCCTCACCTTCACCCTGGGCTAGGAGGCTAAATGGCCAACACGGTGCAGCAGGCGCCTTGCCCAACCATCTTCGGCCACAAGCCAAGAGCCTACCCCGTCACAGGAGGTGCGTAATTGTTGTTTTGCTACCTATGTCCACACCTTGTTGGTTGCACTGATGTGTGGGTTCGTGGACATGTCGAAGGCACAATCGTGTTGTACTTCCACCATTCTTCTGGGTCTTTTGCTGTGTGTTGGCTCGTGGCTGTTGGCACAGATTATGCTGTGTTATGTTGGGGCACTTGGCATATCAATTTGGAGCCTCAGGTGAGTAAAGAGCACTGGTCTACTTCTTTCTTCATCTCTGTTTCCAACCCTACTACTGTTGATTTGGGTGTTTGTATGCTCAGATATGCGCCATCTGGTGCTGGGTGGTTGGTTGTGGTAATTGATGTCAGTACATTGCTACTTTTGTTAATTTTTTTTTTTTTTATGTTTGACTTACAGGCCCCTCGGGAGTCTGGTTCCATTGCAGAGGACCCACCCGCTGGCCAGGCTCCACCCTTAACATCTTTGGTGGAGCAGGTGCCTGATCCCAGTGGTGGGGGCTGTGCCCAGGGCCCAGCTCAGGAATACAAAGGCAACGAATACCAGCCCCACCCAACACTGAGCTGGGTACCTGGGAAAAATGTGTCCTATTGGACCAAGAGAGGACCCCCACCACTTCAATCGGGCACATGGCCAGTAATTGGGTGTGTCGCATGGAGCTGGAATAACATACCATCGCCAAGAGGACCATCATTCGGCTCCTGGAAGCTGGTGTTGATGGGGCCCTGAGATGGGGTGGTTATATTGCCATCACCAAGAAAACACCCCCAGTGCCCCCTGTGCCCCAACAACCCATGGCTAGAGGTCGCCAAAATCAGGATCCCCCATGAAGACTCCAGCACAGAAGGACCCCCAGTGTGTGGGAGTATGGGGATTAGGGGGAGGAGCCATTGTCTGATCCAGCAGAGGACGAAGAACCAAGATGCTACTAGGCAATTATTTTCCTTTTTTAACACTCAAACAAAGTGTTTTTTTATTTTGATAGACAAACAAAGGTCCAACATGGACAACGTGAAACAAGGACCATTGGCCACATTATTGGGGGGGATATGGTGGAGTAGGGGCAATGGCAGACTGGGCTGCCTGGAGGGAGTGGATCATGGCACCCAACCGGGCAAGATGTTGCTGGCCTTCTCGGTGGGCCAGCTCCATATGCTGCTGTGCCTCCGTGTGAGCCTGCAGAAGCTCCTCAATAGTTGGTACACCTGTATGGGAAATAAGGACATTAGTCAGTGACATGTGTAGGTGTGTGTGGGTGATGTCATTGGTCAGGATTTCACTTACGTGGCATATCCCCATCCCGGATTCCATCTTCAGGCAATGGTGATGCGCTGACTGCCCATCCTGCAGCGTGAGCTCTTGCCCCTTGACAAAGAAAGGGAAAAAAAACAACATCATTACTCACATACTGATGTCAGGGACACACACCAACATGTATATTGCAAAGCTTGGAGCCCATTGCCAACACTCACCACCAATCCCAAATCCAGCAGGCTCCATGTCACTGTGTAGGGCCCAGGAGCTGGAGATGCTTGGGGAGGGTGGGTTGTCCTGGGCTGGTGTTAGGGAGCAACAGGACCGGGGTTCCTGGTCCCTCCAAGGAAGGTGAGAGTAGGGTCCCAGGTAGTATGGGTCTTCTGGTCCCTCCAGGGAAGGTAAGGGGGAATCCTGGGGGGTGCAGGACTTCCTGGTGCCTCAAGGAAAGGTGAGGGGGGGTCCCGTGGGGTTCAGGACTTCCTGGTCCCTCCAGTGAAGGTGGGGGCGGTCCTGGAGGGTGTCGGGAACCGTCGGCCCTACTCAGATGGGGAGTCCTCCTCATCTGTAATATCAAAATTGACAAGACACCGATTTTACAAAAGGAACACAACATAGGGTAAACACATACTGTGTGTGTATCAATGTCATTAGGGCGTGAAGCCTAGCCTAAAAGGTCTGGGTCTTGAGCGAACTTATGGTTAGGGGGCCAGTGTGTTTTTGGACATGATCACACCAGTGAGCACATATTTGGGATGTAAAACACCCTGTGATTAGCAAGGGATGGATTTTTACACCAAACACAAGAGCAGACAGTAAGCATCTGGTGGTGCTACCATGGGGCAAACACATAGCAGTCAGCTTGTAGTCACTTTTCCGGATTGTGATCAATGTCTTGTGAAATGCTATGTGTCAGAGTGAGCACAAATGTGATGCCAGGTGTGATGTGGCCCTTCAAATTAGCATTAATATGTTGTGGTCAACTTTGCTGTCTTTACACACCTATGTTTGTCCACACACAGGTCAAGGACCACTATAGCCATCAGCATTAACAAAACATATATGTATTCTGCACCTTCATGTTGCAGTATGACCAACATGCAAATGCACATTGGTGACAGATCCACATGGTGATTTATGTCACACTATGTGCCATGGCACAATACCACATGATGGTTGGGTAGTGTTTGGAGTAGGATGATTGGCATGTGTGTGTTTGGCATTGCCACATACTCACCACGCAGCCTGGCAATCTGGCCACGAATCTCCACAATCCGCCGGGGGACTTGTGTTTGAGGTCCGCCTACTTCTTTTGAATCTGCTTGCGGTCCTCTCCACACCAACTTTCTGGATCAGTGCCCGCTGGATTTGGTGCAGGATGTGCTGCTTGCGCAGCCGTGGGTGGTAGTGATGCTGGTGGCACCAGTAGTCATGCCGGTCTTACAGATCTATCAAGATGATGAGTTCTGCCACACCCCATGTGGCAGCACGCTATGCGACCGCAATGACTCTTCTACTATGTGCAGGGGAGGGGCAGGCACCTCGCAGGCAGGGAACACTGAGCAGAAACGTGATTACGTCACCACGCACACTGGCGCTGTCAAACAAGGTTGAGGGCGCTAACAAGTTAGACGTCCGCGGAGTGGGAGCAGTATAATGTAACCAGCAGCGTCACCAAAATCACACACTTGGGGTGATTGTAGTGCGTGGCCCATGGCACCCATCTACAATGTGTAGGCCAACATCTGAGCTGTCATGTGTGGCATCATACTCCACACAGCACAACTTAATACACGCGGACAACATAGCTTGCGCTATTCAATGGGGCACGTAATTGCACTGAGTTTTCGGACGGTTGTGTAGCTGAAGATGTGTGTGATGCTGAATGGACAGCTCTTCAAATATGGCGCGGTGTCAACTGACAGCCAATGAGAACACAGTAGTCCAGACCGATCATCTCAGATGGGGCGCGGACTACAGCACGCTGAGCCACGCCTATGGGAAATCATAGACAACGCTCTTCCATCACGATCGCCCTGTCACAAGCCACAACACGGAAATATCGCCTTAACGATTGCGCCTGATTACTGAGCACTGATCAGGAATCAGGTGACGGCCGATGGGTGATTTATCACCACTAAATCGCCCAATCACAAGCTGCAACCGTGAGGCAATTTCACGGCGATTGCACCAGGGCGACATGTCGCCTTTCAGATTTCCAGGCGAGATTGCGGCATGTGACGGTACCTTTAGGATCCTTGTAAAGAATCATTCCACAGCCATTACAGCAATATCACAGTATCTGCTGTGCGGGGCACACAGGGACTCGGGAGAGTACAATTAGCACAGCCTCGCTGTGTGGCAGTCTCCGATAGCAATGGAAGGACAGTCAGCAGTGATATATCCTGCTGCAGCCTGTCCTCCTCCCACTGTACACCATGCATGGCACAATGCAATAATATGCAGGGCAGTGCAAACACATCACGTTGTCCAGTACTGGATTATCCTACAGTAGTAATACGTCCCTGATTCCCACTGCCGTACATACAGTTTTTTCTGTTCAGCGGATGTTCCACGCAATTTCAGCGTATGGTTTTTTCCTACTACCGTGTCATATGCAGATACCTGTCGGTACCCCTATTACTACACCTAATGGCCAGCCTTTGTACGCATCCGATCAAGGATACAACTGACCGCCAGGTTAAACAACTGACCGGATCAGTGCTTGCGGTCTCAGGGCTTTCAATAGCACCTACATTCTCTTCAGGCTGGGCATCAAACAGAATTCCTCGTCCGACGAGCCTAACTCGGGTCGCCACCTCAGCTGACTACCGGATACACGCAGCCCTGGACGCTGCCAATTTGCTCCGCTATAGCAGCCTCCAATGCTATTGCCATTAGACGTCCTCTCAGGTTACGTAAAGAGAAGAACGGGCCTCCCATACCTCAGTGGACACCTGTTCGGAAAACTGCTGGACAAGTTCAAGGGAAACACATCACTTCCCTTCCCCAACACAATCAGGACGACCCTTCAACCGCCGCTGGCAAGTCGGATTCCAATCCTTTCGGAATTCTTTGGGTTGGTCATGACTTAGTCCAACACTGTCAGATAATCGGTCATCAAGCAGGGTCGTGTCCCTGGTGTCTCAAGCTACCCAGAAAAGTACATTAATAGATGCAGTACTATTTCTACCAGTGTTAGTGCACTTAAACACAGTTTAGATATATAAACATAAGTAGCATTATTTAGTGATTAAATATGAAAAAAGAAAATTGCAGCTAAGCTAAAAAGGTTAAAGAAAACACTTAGCTTTGTAAATGCGCATTCATAAACCACCCAGTCACCACGTTGAGGTGTGTCTTGTCAACTGGGTCCCTAGATCCCTTCCTACCTATTTTCTGGCACACTCCTTCCGCCTAAATGAAGGCATCTCTCTGTCATCGCTGCACCCGACTCCAGTTTATCAGGTCATGTAAGCTCTACATACGCAGGACCTCATCAGGGCCCTACGCACCTATTTACCGAAGACTACACCCCTTTAGGAAGTTGGACTCTCTCTTCTTCCTTCCAGGGGGCAGATATAAAAACATGTCAGCCTCTAAGGCTACTCTGGATAGATGGATTCCACCAACCATGCAAGGTGCTTACACCATCGACAGCCTTCCCCTTCCTGCCGGGGTCAGGGCACATCCTACTATGGCCGTGGGGGCTCCCTGGGCCATCCGGCTCAAAAGTCATCACAATCAGTGGAGTAGGCAGCCAAAGGGTCCAGCCTACACACATATACAAGCCACTACAGTGCTCACACTTAGTCCTCGCCAGATGTAGGTCTGGGTAAACGTGTCCTCAAGGCAGCAGCAGCCCTCCTGTAGGTACATGCTTCTCCGCTGACCATGTTCAGCGTTCATGGTTCCATTGCTTTTCCCACCCAGGGACTGCTTTGGGATGTCCCACAGTTGTGTGTGACCCCCAATGAGGCGAAGGGGAAAAGGAGATTTTTGTGTACTCACCGTAAAATCCTTTTCTCATAGCCTCTATTTGGGGGACACAGCTCCCACCCTATTGCCTTTTTGGGCTTTTACTACAGTTCTCATGTTGCTTCACAACGTTACATGGTTAACTGTTTACACAGGTTTGCCTGTTCGATTACAGGCCTTGTTATGCTATTATTACTCTGTTAATTTTTAACTGTTTACAGAAGTGCCTGTTTGATTACAGGCCCTGTTATGCTATTATTACTCAGTTATCTCTTAACTGTTTATACATGTAACTGTTTGGTTACAGGTCTTGTTACACTGTTATTACATTGTTAACTATTAACTATCTACACAGGTTTCACCTGTTTGGTTACAAGCCTTCTTGTGCTGTTATTACTCTGTTAATTCTCCGACTGCTTTAGCACAAAACTGGTGAGGCAGAGCCTGCTCCAGGGGTGTATTCTGCAGAGGAGGAGCCACTTAACTATTTTGCAGATTCTGCCTAGTGGCTCCTCCTGGTGGACAGCAGCATAACACCCACGGTTCTTTGTCCCCCAATTAGAGGCTAAGAGAAAAGGATTTTACGGTGAGTACACAAAAATCTCCTTTTTTAGCAGTGCTTTTTGACACTGCGTTTTTTGCATTGGAGCCTATGGATCCGTTAACGCATCAGTTTTTCAAAAAATTCTAAGTTGAAAAACTGATGCTTTTAATGGATCCAGGGCTCAAGTGTGACCGCAGCCTTACCCAGGTAGCTTCCATATTGTTCTGCTGCTCTATGCTACAATACTCCCCATATAGCCTAGCAAGAGTCTGTTCAGTCTGCTTTTTTGTATTGTCAATTTATCTCAATATTGTGAGCTGCTCAATTAGATCCAGTATCTGGGCTTCCAAATGGAACTATCAGAATAATTGAGTCATCTACACAAGAGGTCATGGATGTCAGGGTTTGAATTGATAAATTTGCAATCAAGTAGACACAGAAATAACCATTTGGCATTTTATAGACTTACTACATGGAAGCTAAAAGCAAAACATTGGTTCTAAAACTCTGAGTTTAACCATTGAATCATTGTAATCTAAATTGCCAAATCTGAATATGAAGGGCAGCTTAGTTTATCTATTTGTAGACTGCTTAAAATGAGAAGTCATAACATGATCAGCAGACAGACTTGAATATTTATGGACTTTCAGTTGAACGTCCATATCAGCACACTACACTATGTATTTCAGTATTGATACATCAACTAAGGCCCCTTTCACATCTCTGCGTTTGCTGCGTTTTGCTGCGTTTTGCTTCATTTGCGTTTTTTCCGCGTTTTTACCGCAAAAAACGCATGAAAACGCATGCGTTTTTGTCCCCATTGATTTTAATGGGAACGCATGGAAAACGCATGCAAAAACGCATGTCAAAACGCATGTGCGTTTGCAAAAACGCATAACGCATGCGTTTTTGCAAACGCAGCCCAAAACGTTGTTTGCCACGTTTTGAGCTGCGTTTGCAAAAACGCATGCGTTTTGCGTTTTTGCAAACGCACATGCGTTTTGACATGCGTTTTTGCATGTGTTTTTCATGCGTTCCCATTAAAATCAATGGGGACAAAAACGCATGCGTTTTCATGCGTTTTTTGCGGTAAAAACGCGGAAAAAACGCAAATGAAGCAAAACGCAGCAAAACGCAGCAAACGCAGAGATGTGAAAGGGGCCCAAGACTTTTCAATTGTTCTGAGCATGGCCTGAGCCCCACAATGACAGCATGTTAATTAACAATTATTCCCCGTGTGCTGGTTCTTCAAATTAGTTTGTTTTCAAGTATTTAATTTTTTAATGTGCATTTTGAAAACAATTTTAAAGCATATTTTCCACCTGATAATTTGTTAGCAATAATTTTGAACGTTTGGAGTAATAATAGTTATTGGTATTAAGACATGACATTATTACTGGTCATGTAATTTATATATGGTCATATTCATATTCATATTCTATTCTATGTTTGCCGGCATTTTATTGCTATTTTATTTTAAAGATACAATAATGTGCTTATTTCTGTAATACATTGAGTGCTGTCAATCAGTTTGCAGAATGCTAGTGTGGTGCCCCCTGCGTCCAGGAGGCCACAAAGGGAACTGCAGCCAGGCAGGTAGGACACTTGTTGCACACCAACACCTTCTCAGCCCACATAACCCACGTGTAAGAGAAGGTAACATCCAGCCCTGAGATTAGAGACTCTATGAGATTGAGGGGTGGTGGATTTAGAGGAGTGGGTTTGGCACACCCGAAGTCAGGTGACTTGACAGTATATAGGAAGGGGGAGGAGGAAGGAGTTCGGTAGGCCAAGGTAGGCTGAACAGCAAAGACCAGAAGCTGAGGAGCTCAGGCCAGAGAACAGCAGCAGGTTGAGCTGAAGCTGAGCAGGAGAAAGCCACACGTTCTGGAAGAGTGAGGGCAGAAGGAACGCAGAATCCGTACTGAGCCAGTGTGAGCCAGAGGGGAGAGAAAGCCTATCCAGAGCCGGATCCCCAGAAGTGTGAGAGAGCCGAGAGGGACGGTGTAACCCGGGGCCCTAGAACCACAGCTAAAGCAACCACTGCAGGCAGAGTAGCCCTCCTATGATACTAAGAGACACAGAAGGAAAGGAGCCTGGTAGAGTCTCGTGCTGGAGGACTGCTGGAGGCTGGGCTGAAGTAGAGTGTCGGCTCTAGAGGGGACCGTAGTTTACCCGGCATCCCCAAACAACACGACGAGGGGTCTGAGTTTCAGATTGAGATCCCTACCACAAACGACAGGCAGCTCAGTGACAAACTAAGGACTCACAGGGACTCGAGTCACCGCCATACTGTCCAGCATTTCACACACACCCGTGGAGACGGAGACGGTTATAGCCCGGAAAGGACACTGCAGACTGTGTGAGGGGTCACAGAGAGAGGAGCCTGGCTGCAGGGAGCAAAGGGAACCCGGAGATGGAGAATGTGCCTGTGAACTTGAACTGTGTAAGAACTGTGACTGTGCTGTAAAGTAACTGAAAGAACTGAGAGTAAAGCTTTGGAAAACCCTGGAACTGCTTCCCTTGTGTTTCTGCATGAAAGAGATTCTCTCCTTACAGAATACAGCCTGTCAGCACCAGCCAGGAGGAGAGATCCCTGCAGCGTCTGCCAAGTAAGTCTGCTACACACTCCACAATAGACTCAACCCTTACTGCCCCGGGGAACACAGTTCTACCCTCTGGAACTATTACACCTAAGCTGCTATCCCATCGTCGACGGAGGTTCTGCAGCAGCGGCGGCCCCCATCACTGGCCGCATCAAGTGGGTGGCGTCATGAGTGACAACCCCTGTAAATCTTCCCCTTTATTTGCCAGGGCCCGGGACACGGACCAGACCAGGACCACCCGTGACTTCCCCAGTAAAAGACCCGGTCCGGTACCGAGTACCCTTGTCCCAGTGGGCTCGACACTAGAATATTGAATTATTATCAGGTTAAGGCTGCCTTCACACTACGGATTTTTCAGATCCGATGCTGTCCGATCAAAATCGGACAGCATCGGATCCGAATTTGGCCCCATGCAGCCCTATGGGCATCGGACCAAATCGGATGTGCACTAAATGCCATCCGATTTGGTCCGATCCGATTCTGTCCGATTTTATTATCGGTGCAAAAATTGGAGCCTGCTCCGATTTTTGCACCGAAAATAAAATCTGACAGAATCGGATCGGACCAAATCGGATGGCATTTAGTGCACATCCGATCTGACCCGATCCCTATAACATGGGGCCCTATGGAGAAGGGTCCGAGGAAACATCTGATGTCTCCTCGGACCCGATTTTACTGTACTGAGCATGCTCAGTACAGTAAAAATGCTCAACTGGGAGCGCAGGGGTTAAAAAAAAAAAAAGTTCATGCTCACCTCCCCCGAGCCCCCGCCGTGTCCCGCTGTCTTCCTGGAGGTTCCCGGTGGCTCCCGCAGGCTCCCGGTGGCTGCAGAGGTCTTCTTCTGCTGTACACTGGACCTGCGGTGATGTCACAGTCATGTGACCGCGGGTTACCATGGCGTAACCTGGTGTCACGTGACTGTGACATCACCGCAGGTCCTGTGTACAGCAGAAGAAGACCTCTGCAGCCACCTGGAGCCTGCGGCAGCCACCGGGAACCTCCAGGAAGACGGCGGGAGACGGCGGGGGCTCGGGAGGAGGTGAGCATGAACTTTTTGTTTTTTTTCTTTTTTTCAGCCCAGAGGCTACGATTTAATGTCGGAATCGGATGCCTATTTGGCATCCGATTCCAGGCATCAGAAGGGAGCCGATGCTGTCCGAATTTTTTGGACAGCATCGTCTCCCTTTAAAATCGTAGTGTGAAAGCACCCTAAGCTGCATTTGTTTCCAGCAAGGTGCTCCATACTATGCCTGCATGGTGATTTACAGTAACTGAACACTCCATAATGCGTTGCACTTGAACACTTCAGAATACACACAAAATAGGGATCTCCTTACATAGCATTATTTAAAGAAAAACTTACAGAAAAAAACTTTATATGCATGATGCAATAGACACATCCAGGAGCTCCTTATACAAAGTAATAGAAATGAAAAACAATAACCTATATGCAATAAAACACACAGGTATTGTGTGTATACATAGTAACATAGTAACATAGTTTTTAAGGTTGAAGGAAGACTTTAAGTCCATCTAGTTCAACCCATAGCCTAACATGTTGATCCAGAGGAAGGCAAAAAAAAAACCATGTGGCAACACTAAGCTCCACATTGGGGAAAAAAATTCCTTCCTGACTCCAGATATGGCAATCAGACTAGTTCCCTGGATCAACGCCCTATCAAATAATCAAGTATATATAACTGGTAATATTATAATTTTCAAGAAAGGCATCCAGGCCCTTCTTAAATGTTAGTAGTGACTCACTCATTACAACATCATGTGGCAGAGAGTTCCATAGTCTCACTGCTCTTACAGTAAAGAATCCACGTCTGTGATTATGATTAAACCTTCTTTCCTCCAGACGTAGAGGATGTCCCCTTGTCCCAGTCTCAGGCCTAAGAGTAAAGAGATCATTAGAAAGTTCTCTGTACTTTCCCCTCATATATTTATACATTATTATAAGAATACCCCTAAGCCTTCGTTTTTCCAAGCTAAATAACCCCAAGCTTAATAACCTGTCTTGGTATTGCAGACCCCTTAGTCCTCTAATGACTTTTGTCCCTCTTCTCTGGACCCGCTCTAGTTCAGCTATGTCTTTCTTATACACCGGAGACCAGAATTGTACACAGTATTCTAAGTGTGGTCGCAATAGTGACTTGTATAGAGGTTAAATTATGTTCTCCTCATGAGCATCTATGCCTCTTTTAATGCATCCCATTATTTTATTTGCCTTTGCAGCAGCTGCCTGACACTGGCCACTAAATGTGAGTTTGTCATCTACCCATACACCCAGGTCTTTTTCAGTGACAATTTTGCCCAGTGTTTTACAATTAAGCACATAATTATACCTTTTGTTTCCTTTGCCCAAGTGCATGACTTTACATTTATCCCCATTAAAGCTCATTTGCCATTTATCAGCCCAATCTTCTAGTTTACATAAATCCTCCTGTAATATAAAATTGTCCTCCTCTGTATTGATTACCCTGCAGAGTTTAGTGTCATCTGCAAATATTGAGATTCTACTCTGTATGCCCCCTACAAGGTCATTAATAAATATATTAAATAGAAGTGGGCTCAACACTGACCCCTGTGGTACCCCACTGTTAACTGTGACCCATTCTGAGAGTGTTCCATTAATAACCACCCTTTGTTTCCTATCACTAAGCCAGTTCTTAACCCACTTACACATATTTTCCCCTATCCCCATTGCCCTCATTTTATGTATCAACCTTTTGTATGGCACCATATCAAAAGCTTTTGAAAAGTCCATATACACCACATCCACTGCATTTCTTTGATCCAGTCCAGAACTTACTTCTTCATAGAAGCTTATCAGATTAGTTTGACAGGAACGGTCCCCCGTAAAACCATGTTGATAATGGGTCATGAGGTTATTTTTCTTCAGATACTCCAGTATAGCATCTCTTAGAAAACCCTCTAGGATTTTACCCACAGTAGAGGTTAAGCTTACTGGCCTATAATTTCCAAGTTCAGTTTTTGTCCTCTTTTTGAATATTGGCACCACATTTGCTATACGCCAGTCCTGTGGTACAGACCCTGTTATTATGGAATCTTTAAAGATTAAAAATAATGGTCTAATATAGTGTAAATAAAATGTCACTGTGTAAACACTGTGAATATACAAAGTGTATATAGACAGTGGTTATAAAAAGTCTGCACACACCAATTCAAATGATAGGTTTTTGTCATGTAAAAAATCATGTCAAGAAGAATTATTTCAGAACTTGTTCCACATTTAACGTAATGTCTACTCTGTAGAATTCAATTGAAAAACAAATTTAAATATTCTATGTTGTAAAAGAAGACTAAATTGAAGTACCCTTTGAACTTATGACAGAATTAAAAAATATTTCAATCTGAGAGTCCTCAGTGGTTGATACCTTTTAATCCTGCTGTTCTGTTTGGGTCCATATGACTCGAAACTATAGTTTAGACCCTGCAGATTATTTTTTATGCAGATCTGTAACTTGTGATTAATTGACTTTTTCTCAATTGAGGGGTTCTAACTATGAGTGTTGTTTTTTTGTTTATTTTTTGCTACACGCTGATTGTTACACTTGTACTGTTCAGCTCAATATAACCCGATAACATTTTATACTGTTCAATAGGTCACTAATTATTTCTGACTGCAAAATGTGTTTGTTTTCCTGTGTACTTCATCTCATTATTCAAAAGGTGGAGGTATCAGTGTTCTTATCAGTGAGCAAGTTCTCATCCAGTCAGTTCTCCTTCAATTCTGGAGAAAGACCTGAAAAAAAATCAGGGTATGGCTAGGGTCAGACCTGCGTCTGGCCCTGAATCTCATGGACCTGGCAGAAACTCAGAAACTTAGAAATTTCCTGCCTCAGCGCATAGCATTACCAGCATTTAACACTATGCGCTGCCAGACAATAGATCTCTATGGCAACCGGACGCTTACCGCAGCCTCCGGCTCTACAGAGATCTCCAAGATATGCGCTTTTGCAGAGCGCACAGGAAAACACTAAAACAGCGTTTCCTGTGCGTTCTGCAAAAGCACATATCCTGTGGAGCCGACAGCTGTGGTAAGTGTCTGGTTGCCATAGGGATCAATAGTCAGGCAGCGCATAGCATTACTTGTTGGTAACTCTATGCGCTAGGACAGAAAATTTCTAAGTTTCTTCCGGATCCGCCAGGCTAGGAGCAGATGCAGGTCTGACCCTAGTTGTTCTTGATTTGACTCATGGACTAAAAGGACAAAATGTCACATGTGACAACTTTTTCACATCCTACCAACTGGGCCAAATGTTGTGAAAAAGACAACTTACCATGCTGAGTACTATAAGGAAAACCAAGCCAGAACTGCCGCAAGGAATCCTTAGTAAAAGAGATGTGTATAGTTCTACTTTTTACTTTACTGGAGAGACAACAATTGTGTCTTACATTCCTCAAAAAACTAATCATGTAATTCTAATGAGCACAATGCACCATGACAATGCAATAAGTAATCGAGAAGACAGAAAGCCGGACATGATATTAGATTATAATGCCACAAAAGGACCAGTTGATACACCAGATCAAGCAATATCAACATACACATGCAAACACAAATCTAATTGTTGGTCAATGATAATATTTTACAACATTCTGGATGTGTTGGCATACAAAACATTTGTTTTATGGAGAGAAATCAACCCCAATTGGAATGGAAATAAGCTGCATAAAAAATAATTTTTATTGAAGAATTAGGAACAACCCTAGTTAGGCCGTATATCGAAGCCAGAAAAGTAAACCCCAGATGTGAAGGAGCAGCAGCCATTGTGAAGAGTTTCAGCAGCAGCTCAAGAAAGAGACTCCACAGCCTCCACCAGCACAGCTACCAGCCAACAACGGAAGAGATGGAGTTTCTGTCCATCTTCTTGTAACAAATCTGACATGTGCTGGGTGTACAAAATATCTATGTAAAGGGCATGTGTTTTATTATTGTGTTCAATGTAAAAATGCATCAACCTGATCATCCTTTTTTAGAGATAAAAAAGAAAAACTGAAGTTTTCATTATTTTTCATTTGTTGTTTTATAAAAGATGTTAACACAAAGTTATATTTAGTTAGATTTTATGTTATAGTAATAGAAATCTAAAGCATGTTCAATACCTTCAAATTTATCTCACTACATCGACCTTTTCCTACAAAAGTATATTTAACACCTCTTATTTGAAAGATTCTTCAGAACTTATTAAAATTCTTAGGGAACTGTGTCCTCAAACAGATTGCGCTTCTCACTTTAGATGTGAGTGCACTTTATGCTAACATCACCCATGATTTAGGTTTGCAAGCAGTTAATCATTATTAGGGATGAGCGAGTCTACTCGCTAGGACTCGTTACTCGGCGATTCTTAAGGGACTCGCTGGACTCGGGAATCGGCGAGTCTTTTAGCGAATACTCGCTCAGTAACGAGTCCAATGCAAGTGAATGGCAATCTTAGTTTTGTCATAGTTTACTTTCTCTCACTCGCTAGACTCGCTAGACTCGCTCTATCACATCGCTATATAGCTTGAATCTCCCCAAACAGCAGCGAGTCTGAGCGAGTCTACGAGTCCGAATCCTAGCGAGTCTGCGATTCCGAGAACTGTATTCTCTATTCGGGACTCGCGAATCCAGAATCTTTTATGTTACTAGTCAGCATTGCGTGTTAGGTCAGAAAACTTGTGAAGATAGCCAATCATAGTCAGTAATGGCATAGCAGCTTTGGTTGTGTCAGGACTATGATTGGCTGCTGTCCATCGTGATGCCTATGTCATCTATGACAGGCAAGGCAGTATATAAGGCTTGCCCCCGCCATTTTGGGCACATTGCTGAGAAGAGCTGACCTAGTGCAGGGAGACTTGGAGCAGATCTAGGGACAGTTAGGCAGTGTAGGAGTCACATATAACCCAAAAGTTCTTTTCAGAACTAACAGGACGCAGTGTAGGAGTCAAGATTCCTCACACATAACCCAAAAGTTCTTTTCAGAACTACCAGGACGGAGGATTGCTGTACAGGACTGTAAGGAAGGGAGATAGGAGCAGCCTTACAGTGAATCCAGCACCATCCTCATAGCTTAGTTCACCCAGCTTTCCGCAGAGCTGTAATCCTAAGCTTTTTCTTATTTTTGGCACTAGTCTACCAAATAATTTTGGTGCCATTTTTCCACAAAAAATTTCCTGTGCCAGTGCGTAGCTGTACGGTGTCCTGCCTGCAGCTCGCACGGTACTTGTAAACTTGCACGCAGCCAGCACCGCAGCCTAAGTGTGCCTGGTTCTGCGTACTAAACAATTTTTTCCTGTGCCAGTGCGTAGCTGTACGGTGTCCTGCCTGCAGCTCGCACGGTACTTGTAAACTTGCACGCAGCCAGCACCGCAGCCTAAGTGTGCCTGGTTCTGCGTACTAAACAATTTTTTCCTGTGCCAGTGCGTAGCTGTACGGTGTCCTGCCTGCAGCTCGCACGGTACTTGTAAACTTGCACGCAGCCAGCACCGCAGCCTAAGTGTGCCTGGTTCTGCGTACTAAACAATTTTTTCCTGTGCCAGTGCGTAGCTGTACGGTGTCCTGCCTGCAGCTCGCACGGTACTTGTAAACTTGCACGCAGCCAGCACCGCAGCCTAAGTGTGCCTGGTTCTGCGTACTAAACAATTTTTTCCTGTGCCAGTGCGTAGCTGTACGGTGTCCTGCCTGCAGCTCGCACGGTACTTGTAAACTTGCACGCAGCCAGCACCGCAGCCTAAGTGTGCCTGGTTCTGCGTACTAAACAATTTTTTCCTGTGCCAGTGCGTAGCTGTACGGTGTCCTGCCTGCAGCTCGCACGGTACTTGTAAACTTGCACGCAGCCAGCACCGCAGCCTAAGTGTGCCTGGTTCTGCGTACTAAACAATTTTTTCCTGTGCCAGTGCGTAGCTGTACGGTGTCCTGCCTGCAGCTCGCACGGTACTTGTAAACTTGCACGCAGCCAGCACCGCAGCCTAAGTGTGCCTGGTTCTGCGTACTAAACAATTTTTTCCTGTGCCAGTGCGTAGCTGTACGGTGTCCTGCCTGCAGCTCGCACGGTACTTGTAAACTTGCACGCAGCCAGCACCGCAGCCTAAGTGTGCCTGGTTCTGCGTACTAAACAATTTTTTCCTGTGCCAGTGCGTAGCTGTACGGTGTCCTGCCTGCAGCTCGCACGGTACTTGTAAACTTGCACGCAGCCAGCACCGCAGCCTAAGTGTGCCTGGTTCTGCGTACTAAACAATTTTTTCCTGTGCCAGTGCGTAGCTGTACGGTGTCCTGCCTGCAGCTCGCACGGTACTTGTAAACTTGCACGCAGCCAGCACCGCAGCCTAAGTGTGCCTGGTTCTGCGTACTAAACAATTTTTTCCTGTGCCAGTGCGTAGCTGTACGGTGTCCTGCCTGCAGCTCGCACGGTACTTGTAAACTTGCACGCAGCCAGCACCGCAGCCTAAGTGTGCCTGGTTCTGCGTACTAAACAATTTTTTCCTGTGCCAGTGCGTAGCTGTACGGTGTCCTGCCTGCAGCTCGCACGGTACTTGTAAACTTGCACGCAGCCAGCACCGCAGCCTAAGTGTGCCTGGTTCTGCGTACTAAACAATTTTTTCCTGTGCCAGTGCGTAGCTGTACGGTGTCCTGCCTGCAGCTCGCACGGTACTTGTAAACTTGCACGCAGCCAGCACCGCAGCCTAAGTGTGCCTGGTTCTGCGTACTAAACAATTTTTTCCTGTGCCAGTGCGTAGCTGTACGGTGTCCTGCCTGCAGCTCGCACGGTACTTGTAAACTTGCACGCAGCCAGCACCGCAGCCTAAGTGTGCCTGGTTTCGCGTACTAAACAATTTTTTCCTGTGCCAGTGCGTAGCTGTACGGTGTCCTGCCTGCAGCTCGCACGGTACTTGTAAACTTGCACGCAGCCAGCACCGCAGCCTAAGTGTGCCTGGTTCTGCGTACTAAACAATTTTTTCCTGTGCCAGTGCGTAGCTGTACGGTGTCCTGCCTGCAGCTCGCACGGTACTTGTAAACTTGCACGCAGCCAGCACCGCAGCCTAAGTGTGCCTGGTTCTGCGTACTAAACAATTTTTTCCTGTGCCAGTGCGTAGCTGTACGGTGTCCTGCCTGCAGCTCGCACGGTACCTTCCATCTCTCTAAAAATATCTTAGCCTCTAGTGTGTACCTTTCACGAAATAGTACCTGCTACTTGTTTTACAAGCCCCCAGAAAGCCACCAGAAATTACAAAATGTCACACAAAAAACCAAATCCCAAAAAAAGTCTTGCTAAGGGACAGGGACGAGGTACAGGCATTGGTAGTCGTGGCCAACTATCCACCAGTTCGGGCAGACAGACGAGGATTGATCGATCGTTCCTCCTGTCTAACTTTCCCCGTCAGGAAAGTAAACGAGTATTGAGGCCGGAAGACGAACAGCATCTAACGTCTTGGCTGGCAGACAAGACCTCAACAACAGGTTCTTGCAGCACTCAAGGTTCCTTGAGCACTGTATCTACTGTTGGTACATACCATGCTGGGTCATCTAATCCACAACCTCTTCACAGTTCCTCAGACCAACAGCAGCCCCATGAAAATGTTGACACAGACATGGGTCACTCAGATGACTTATTTGGTACATATAATCCTTTACATGAATCCGGTTTGCCAGACTCCGTAGTAGATGAGATACTTGATGAAGAATTGTCCACTCATGGACAAGTTTTAGAGACACCCCGGCCACATGAACGTGTCTTTCAGCAAAGTCTTAGACCGTCTCAGGAGTTGGAGGATGATGATGATGAGACAGTGACACACTTGTCATCTGGGGAGCAAAATCTATCTTGTTATCGGGAAGATTTAGAAGAGGAAGGGGTTGATGATGAGACAACTGATCCCACGTGGAATGTTGCGATGCAGAGCCAGCAGAGCAGCACGGAGGAAGAAAGTGTGTATGTCCCACCAACAAAGGCAGCAAGGCCGACTCCTCCCACCAGAACTGAAAGAGTCACCACTGTTGCCCAAAATGTGTCCACTGTGGCTCAAAATTTGTCAACTGTTGGACAAAATGTCTCAAATGTGGGCCTCAGTAATCCCTCAGGGAGTACAGTCAAGCCTAGAGGTCGGTCAGCCACTGTGTGGAAATTTTTTAAAGATGGGCCTTCTCAAGAAAATGTGGTCATCTGTACCATCTGCCATGCAAGGCTCAGCAGAGGCCACGGGAAAGGAAACCAGAGCACCAGCAGTATGCGGAAGCACATGGCTGGTCAGCACCCTATTCAGTGGTCAAAAGTGCAGCCTTCCACAACAGTGTCATCTGACCCAAAGACTGCGACGGTAACTCAGATACGTCCGTCACAATCAAGTGTTGCTGAAGCTGGTCCAGCTCATATGTACTCATCACAAGCAGCGGTTGCAGAGAGACTGAACACGAGTGCAGACAGTTGTCGGTCAGCAACATCGTTACAGTTATCAGTGACACAGCTGTACGAAAGGAAGCAGAAATACCACTCTTCCCACCCATTAGCCAAAAAAATAAATGCCCAGATAGCTAAGTTGTTAGCAGTCGAGATGTTGCCGTTTAGGCTTGTGGGTACAGACTCTTTCCGTGAGCTTTTGGCTGTGGCAGTACCACGCTACTCGGTTCCAAGCCGCCACTACTTTTCACGTTGTGCCGTCCCCGCGTTACATGAGCATGTCATTAACAACCTCAAGCGTGCCCTCACCAACGCTGTAACCGGGAAAGTACACCTTACTACGGACACGTGGACAAGCAGTTCAGGACAGGGCCGGTACATCTCGCTCACCGCGCATTGGATCAACGTTGTGGAGAGTGTGCCAAACGATGTTAGTGTTACATCAAACATCCTACCCACGCCACGGATAGCTGGCACAACCTCATTCAGGGTCTCTGCATCATCCTATATGTCCACTACCCCATCTTCCGCTTCCTCGACCAATCCTCAATTGCCCTCAACATCACGGCCAAGTTGGGAGGTTTGCTGCAGTGCTTCAGCAAGACGCCAACAGGCTCTGCTGAAGCTGATCTGTTTAGGTCACACACCGCACACTGCAGTAGAGCTGTTGAAAGGTCTGAAGGAACAGACAGATGAGTGGCTATCCCCACTCCAACTGCAGACCGGTCTCGTGGTGAGCGACAATGGTCGTAACCTAGTGGCTGCACTAAAGCTCGGAAACCTTGTGCACGTGCCTTGCATGGCTCACGTGCTGAATCTGGTAGTGCAGAAATTCCTGCGTACATACCCAGAGCTATGTGACCTACTGGAGAAGGTGCGTCGACTTTGTGCACATTTTCGTCATTCGTCAACAGCGGTTGGAAAACTTTCATTGCTTCAAAAGCAATTGAATTTGCCCAACCACAGACTCATTTGTGACATGCCGACACGATGGAACTCTACATTCCATATGTTATCGAGGATCAATGAGCAGCAGAGGGCAATATCCGAGTATCAGTTGCAACATGCCCGTCAGACCGGCAGTCAGCCACGACATATTAGTACAATGGAGTGGGTGTGGATCGCTGACACATCTGAGGTTCTTGATAATTTTGACTACTGCACAAAACTGGTGAGCGGTGATCAGTCCATCATCAGTGTCACTATACCCATGCTGTGTCTGCTGAAAGAGTCCCTCATTAATCAGAAAAATGAAGCATTGAGAGCCCAGCAGATGGCTATGGAGCCAGATTTAAACAGCGCAGTACCTAGCCAGCAAAGCCAGTATGACCAGGCAACAATGGCTCCTGAGGAGGAACAGGAGCAAGACGATGAAGAGGATTCATTTTTTGTTGGTGCCGATGTCAACCCAGATGGTACTCAGAACCCCAGCTTTGTGTCTGTCCACCATGGGTGGCCTGGAGAGGAGGAGGCGGAGACAGACTTTGCGGATACAATGGGTATTGAACATCGTTCTGAGGACACTGAAGACATGACTCTATGCAGCTTAGGACACATGGCTGACTTCATGTTGACTTGTCTGCTAGAAGACCCACGAGTGATTAACATATTGCACAACGACCTCTACTGGTTGGCCACCTTTCTGGACCCACGTTATAAAGATAAATTCACCTCACTGCTGTTTCAGTCACCACGTGGCTTGACAATTGACTATTTCAAGAGGGTTCTTGTGGATAATATGCTTCGAATATCACCGTCAGACAACACTCTGCCCATGGTTAGCAACTCTGTGCAACAGCAGCCTTTGGTCGGGGCACAATCATCCACGCTGTCCAGAAGAGATGCTGGAAAGATGTCCGCAAAGTGGGCTATGTTCAATAAGCCATCGAACCTGCAGCGCCATGTTGCTCCAGTAACCATCTCTCGGAGACAGAAACTTACCAACATGGTACAAGAATACTTAAGTGACAGTACCTGCTTCCTGACTGATGCCGCAGTCCCGTTTAATTACTGGGTCTCCAAGCTCCACACTTGGACAGAGCTCTCGTTGTATGCCTTGGAGGTGCTGGCATGCCCTGCAGCTAGTGTGACATCAGAGCGGGTTTTCAGTGCCGCTGGGGGTATCATAACTGATACCAGGACACGTCTTACTCCCGAGAATGCAGACAGGCTTACTCTAATTAAGTTTAATAGGAACTGGATTTCACAAGACTTCTTGAGCCCTGAAGACGACAGTACTCAGAGCTGAAGTGCCACGTTCAACATCAATATGATATAATTAATCATTGTATTATATTGTGTCTTTTTGGTACAAGCAGTATGTACAAGACCAGTAACGATTAGTGTAACCATGTTCCTGCAACCTGTTAATGAGGCTGCTTCATCTTAAACCAACACTATACCTTAACTTCGGTTTCATTAACCATCACAACACCTTTTGACCAAGAATCAAACTTTATTTTCTGTTACCAAACATTTAAAAGCCCCTTGGGCTAATTTTTGGAGCCACCCAGGCTAACAAGTTTATCATGGCCCTTAGGCCTGCATTTATACCCAAAATGCAAAACAGCCCCTTGGGCTAATTTTTGGAGCCACCCAGGCTAACAAGCTTATCATGGCCCTTAGGCCTGCATTTACACTCAAAATGCAAACAGCCCCTTGGGCTAATTTTTGGAGCCACCCAGGCTAACAAGCTTATCATGGCCCTTAGGCCTGCATTTACACTCAAAATGCCAAACAGCCCCTTGGGCTAATTTTTGGAGCCACCCAGGCTAACAAGTTTATCATGGCCCTTAGGCCTGCATTTATACCCAAAATGCAAAACAGCCCCTTGGGCTAATTTTTGGAGCCACCCAGGCTAACAAGCTTATCATGGCCCTTAGGCCTGCATTTACACTCAAAATGCCAAACAGCCCCTTGGGCTAATTTTTGGAGCCACCCAGGCTAACAAGTTTATCATGGCCCTTAGGCCTGCATTTACACTCAAAATGCAAAACAGCCCCTTGGGCTAATTTATGGAGCCACCCAGGCTAACAAGCTTATCATGGCCCTTAGGCCTGCATTTATACCCAAAATGCAAAACAGCCCCTTGGGCTAATTTTTGGAGCCACCCAGGCTAACAAGTTTATCATGGCCCTTAGGCCTGCATTTACACTCAAAATGCCAAACAGCCCCTTGGGCTAATTTTTGGAGCCACCCAGGCTAACAAGTTTATCATGGCCCTTAGGCCTGCATTTATACTCAAAATGCAAAACAGCCCCTTGGGCTAATTTTTGGAGCCACCCAGGCTAACAAGTTTATCATGGCCCTTAGGCCTGCATTTACACTCAAAATGCCAAACAGCCCCTTGGGCTAATTTTTGGAGCCACCCAGGCTAACAAGTTTATCATGGCCCTTAGGCCTGCATTTATACCCAAAATGCAAAACAGCCCCTTGGGCTAATTTTTGGAGCCACCCAGGCTAACAAGCTTATCATGGCCCTTAGGCCTGCATTTACACTCAAAATGCCAAACAGCCCCTTGGGCTTATTTATGGAGCCACCCAGGCTAAGAAGGTTATCATGGCCGGTAGGCATGCATTTATACCCAATTTTCCAAAGAGCCCCTTGGGTAAATTTTTTGAGGCAACAAGCCTATACCTGCATCGAATATGTTGCTTCTCCGATGCTCTCAAGACAAGCAAGACTATAGTATGGGCCACGCTCCCTCTTCTATATCTAAAAAGAGTTGATCAAGCCCATTGGGCTAATTTTTTGAGGCACCCAGCCTAAGAAGCTTATCATGGCCATTTGGCCTGCATTTATACTCAAAATGCCAAACAGCCCCTTGGGCAAAATTTTGGAGCCACCCAGGCTAACAAGCTTATCATGGCCGGTAGGCCTGCATTTATACCCAATTTTCCAAACAACCCCTTGGGCTAATTGTTTGAGGCAACAAGCCTATGCCTGCATCGAAGACGTTGCTTGTACTATGATCCTGCTGTAGCCTGGCGAAGGGTCCCACTGTACGCTACGGAGATAACGCATAGACGTTGTGTGTTGCAAGTAGACGTCCCAGCCTCTCGCATCTGTGTTCCTAGTGTTGTTGACATACTGAGTCATTAAGTAACCCCCCCCAAACACAGGCACTATTTCTTTGTTAGCAACATTGGTATGTGCAGTAATGATTTTACACGTACTAACCAAGGTGCCCTCATGCGCCATGCAGGCCGTAAAGTACTTGCTAATGATGATGACTTTAAGGCCACCCACAAAACAACCTACACATCCATTCCCTGAAAAAAGACAGACACAAAGCATTTGTTTTGAAAACCTGTATTATTATGCCTTAATGGCAAAGATGTCATATTTTTTTTTTTTTTTTTGCTTTCGAAAAGCAACGAAAAAAATGAGAAATAAACATATAAACAATAAACATGTCAAAAGTGCAAACATGCACTATTTACATTAAAAAAAAAACCTACATCTGGTGGTAGGTGGGAACATTGTGTGGGGTAGCCTCTACCCCGCCACCATCACCCTGGTCATGGAGGATGTCCAGGGCCCCATGGATAGCCTCCCCCACTGCTTCTAACCCTGTAGGTTGGGTCACCTGGGCCGGTCTCTCAAAATGGCGTTGGGTTGGAAGGTCCATGTGGGTTGGCCAGAAAGGTTGGTACGGCCTCTGGGTCGCCACATAGCTGTCCCGCCGTGGTGTGTGCCTGTCCAGAATGTTTGCACCAGATTGCTGCCACCCCTCCAAATATGAAAAGACCTGGGCAGGGTGGTTTGGAGGGCGACATGCATCGATGACAATATGTATTGCTGACCATGCCCGCAGTCGTCTCTCGAATGGGATGTCATCCAAGAACGGTAGGAGACTGCGGGCAAAGTCAGCATTACTTTGTGCTCGATTTTCTGGCCCTGCAACAACCTCCTCTGGCGGGCGGACATGCCCCAAAGCTGGGGTTGGTGCTGGTGGCGGCGGTGGTGGTGGTGTTGGTGCTGGTGGCGGCGGTGGTGGTGTTGGTTCTGGTGGCGGCGGTGGTGGTGTTGCTGCTGCTGGTGGCGGCGGTGGTGGTGGTGCTGGTGCTGCTGGCGGCGGTGGTGGTGTTGCTGCTGCTGGTGGCGGCGGTGGTGGTGGTGCTGGTGCTGGTGGCGGCGGTGGTGGTGGTGTTGGTGGTGCTGGTGGCGGCGGCGGTGGTGGTGGCGCCGGCCGTGGTGGTGGTGGTGGGTGTTCTCCACGCCGCCTTCTGTTTGGCGGTGGAGGGTTCACAGCACGCCGCCCTCTGTAGTAAGCTTCTCTGTGGGTAAAGTAAAAAAAAATTTGGTGAATGCATTGCATTTGGAAACAAAAACATAGGTCAAACATTAAGTTGCACGCTTTTTAGACTCTGTGTATCTGTGTATTATTAATCAGATATTTGTTATTATTATGAAAGAATAACCAACTGTACATAACATAAAGGAATACGTGACTTTCTTTGCTAATTCCATACTAATACATAATTTTTCACCCCCTGATTAACACCCACCCCCCCCCCATCCCATCTAATCTAGACGATCAATAACACCAATGGTTCACATGAAAAAAAAAAAGGCCCCCTGACTTCACTTTTTACTTGACATACTTAATTCACAAAACTTTTAGCTTATATCATCTATATAAAGCAGGGAAGGGGTTGAAAGGTATACAATATATATATATATAATCTATTTATATAATCGGGAGTTTGAAATTCCGGCACTGTAGCCTAATCCCAAACTCCTTAGCGTCACTGCGAGCGGAGACGCGTATGCGCCTTCGCGAGCCGCAGACGCTTAACTCACACAGCCGCTATAGCGTTTTCTCTAGCGGCCTCGCGCCCTCCGCTCACAGCAAGACCTGCGCCCCTCACAGCGCCCAATCCGCCCCGGCATGCTGGCATTTGTACTTCCCCCGTCTGTGCACCCACAGGTCTTAGCAGATCACTGATGCTGACAGCGGGGGGGGACAACACAGACAATCAAATCAGGAGGAGGTCAGTGTCAGGAGGAGATGACAGACGCCCGCCGGGGCCTGTGACACTGCAGAGGTCACAGCGGGGCTGTGTGTGCGGACAACGGGAGGCCGGGGGCTACGGACGTACCGGACACGTCCTCTGCTCCTGGAGATGTGCCGCGGTTCCGCGCTCGCAGCGTATCTGACGCTGGAGCCGCGCTCACCACGCCCACACCACGCCCTCTGCCAAACAACCCACACCTCTCACTAACCTCCTGCAGCTAACCACACCCCATGTTTACCTTTGCCATGATGTCATTTAGCTGCGGCCGCTATCTTTAATAAGGTCAGAAATGATGGCAGTAATCGGATCTCTGCTCCCTCTAGCACGCCCCAACACTGTAGCACCATCTATTAACCCTATTCTCATCACCTATATACTCTGCTACCCACTGAGCCGCCTGTATACTCTGCTACCCACAGACCCGCCTGTATACTCTGCTACCCACAGACCCACCTGTATACTCTGCTACCCACAGACCCGCCTGTATACTCTGCTACCCACAGACCCGCCTGTATACTCTGCTACCCACAGAGCCGTCTTTATACTCTGCTACCTCAGACCCGCCTGTATACTCTGCTACCCACAGACCCGCCTGTATACTCTGCTACCCACAGACCCGCCTGTATACTCTGCTACCCACAGAGCCGTCTTTATACTCTGCTACCTCAGACCCGCCTGTATACTCTGCTACCCACAGAGCCACGTGTATACTCTGCTACCCACAGAGCCGCCTGTATACTCTGCTACCCACAGACCCGCCTGTATACTCTGCTACCCACAGACCCGCCTGTATACTCTGCTACCCACAGAGCCGTCTTTATACTCTGCTACCTCAGACCCGCCTGTATACTCTGCTACCCACAGAGCCACGTGTATACTCTGCTACCCACAGAGCCGCCTGTATACTCTGCTACCCACAGACCCGCCTGTATACTCTGCTACCCACAGACCCGCCTGTATACTCTGCTACCCACAGAGCCGTCTTTATACTCTGCTACCCACAGACCCGCCTGTATACTCTGCTACCCACAGAGCCGTCTTTATACTCTGCTACCTCAGACCCGCCTGTATACTCTGCTACCTCAGACCCGCCTGTATACTCTGCTACCCACAGACCCGCCTGTATACTCTGCTACCCACAGACCCGCCTGTATACTCTGCTACCCACAGACCCGCCTGTATACTCTGCTACCCACAGACCCACCTGTATACTCTGCTACCCACAGACCCGCCTGTATACTCTGCTACCTCAGACCCGCCTGTATACTCTGCTACCCACAGACCCGCCTGTATACTCTGCTACCCACAGACCCGCCTGTATACTCTGCTACCCACAGACCCGCCTGTATACTCTGCTACCCACAGACCCGCCTGTATACTCTGCTACCCACAGAGCCGTCTTTATACTCTGCTACCTCAGACCCGCCTGTATACTCTGCTACCCACAGACCCGCCTGTATACTCTGCTACCTCAGACCCGCCTGTATACTCTGCTACCCACAGAGCCAAAATGGAAACTAATGTATATATTTATAAATAATACTAAATGTACACAACAGTGCTGCAGATACATACCTTGGCATAGCGGCCACCGGGTGAAGGAAGGACAGCCGGTCATAAAAGTGGTAGTGGTTGAGCAATGGAGCGGCTCCCGGTTGTCTCTCTGAGTACTGCCGGTACTGCTTCTTATGCTGGTCCCGGCAGCTCCTCCACCGTTTTTTAAGATGGTCAACTGTGAAATGATTTGAAACCGGCTTTAGAGATGTGTAATATTTGAAAAAACAAAAGTATGTGTACAAATCAACAATAACATTTTATTCATTTTGTGTGTGTAATGTGTATACAAGGCACAGTGACACGACAGTGTGGAACATCATCAACAGCATTACGGACATTGAGCTCACGTGGCCACAATCACAAATGAGGCAGGACACATGTCAACGCATAGAGAATGTAATAGTGCGGGCACCAGACTCTGGTCATTAGTGGTATTTATATACACCCAACCCCTTGGCCGAAAGAGCCAGGAGGATAAGACATTAAACTCATTGTACTGTTGTGACCCCATCCAAATATAGGCAACTATGCGGTGGAGCATGATAACACATTCAGGGTCCTGTATACCCTGCTATGGGGGCCCTGTATTCCCACTGCTGGGGGCCCTGTAAACCCACTGGGCCACTGTCTACCCACTGCTGGGGGCCCTGTATACCCACTGCTGGGGGGCCTGTACACACACTGAGGGCCCTGTATACAGGGACTGACTGGCACCCTACAGTTTGGGTCGCAACCCTCCCTCACTGGCCCGACACAGGTGAGGACGGGGGTGGGGGGGGTGATGACTGGCGGCCGCCTCACAGTCACCGCAGCTCCCGCATTATCCTATGGCTCGCTCCCAGCCGCAGCCTCGCGCTCCTCACAGCCGCTCGCTAACAGTCGCAGCCGCACGCCACTCACAGACGCTCACTCCCGGACGCAGCCGCGTGCTGATGACGTCATCGCGCGGCCAGGAGCTTCCGTTTCCGCCTGCTGCTTCAGGGACATGCGGATTATTCATGCTCCTGCAGCCGCATGACCCGTGGCACCTGGGCCAGTCCGCCCCTGCCTGTATACGACAATATGGGGGCATGTATACCCAGCTGGGGGCCTGTATACTCTGCAGGGGGAGGTGTATACTCTGCTGGGGGGCTGTCTACCAGTGATAGCCGCTGTATACCAGGATGGCGGTGAATATGTTTTCATAGTTTTTCGGGGCAAAAATAGGGGGGTCGGCTTATACACGGGTCGGCTTATACACGAGTATATATACAGTAAATGCAATATATAACGTGTGAACTCATTTAACTTACTTAGATTGCTCTGTTCCTCATGGTCACTCCGATGGAACGCAGGGAACATCTCTTGGGCGATCTCTCTCCAGGCTGTATTAATAAGGGTCGTATCCCCATACTCAGGATCTGTAGGGAGCCATAGAAATGGACGAGCCTCCACAAGTGCAATAAGACGCAGCGTGTTCACCGTGCCACGTCCTGCTGCCATGATTGCACTGATGAACGGATCGCTCTGTGTGTGCCCCTGTCAGCGCGACTCGCTTCCTGTTTCCTTAAACCATAGTGTGTGCTGGAGAATCCCTTCCCTCGCAGCATCGGCTACAAGCCTCAAAATAAGAGAAAAACCAGCGAGTTTGGACTCGCACACTTTCAGAGACACATCAGCGAGTTGTAAATGTCATTATTCGCTATTACTCGGGTCCCTATTCATTAACATTGGACTCGCTGGACTCGCAACGAGTCCCGAGTCCTTGACTCGGACTCGTTGGGGTCTTGCGATTCCGAGTCTTTTCGGACTCGCTCATCCCTAATCATTATCTGAATGCTGATGTCTTCATGCCTAATGAACAGACAGAATTTCTTTTAGAAGCTATTAACTTTATTTTTATGTAATAATATTTTTACCATTGAAAATATAGTTTACCATCAGGTGAGAGACTGCGCGATGGGGATGAGATTCACCCCAATTTATGCTAATTTATACATGGTGTTCTTGAGTCTGTCTTCATCACACAGTGTCCCCTGACATTGGGTCGGATTATTCTTTATCATCAATACATAGATGATATGATTCTATTTTGGAAGGGCCCCAAAGCCATAGCCCTTGACTTTACTGAAGGCGTCAATACAAATTCTTGGGGTTTGACTCTTACAGATTTTATTTCGGACATCACCCTCCAGTACCTGAACCTTATGTTGCGGATAGAGGGCTTGGGGAAGGTGTCCACATCAACGCATTTCAAACCTGTAGACGTCAATAGCTACCTTAGCTTGAATAGTGGGCACCTCCCTAAGTGGATTACAAATATTCCTTTTGGCCAGTACTGGAGGGTCTGAATAAGGTGTACAAAGGATCACGATTTTGTTGAAGAATCTAGAATTCTTAAGGAAGGTTAATCCAGAAGGATTACCCAAGAAACTGATAACAGATGCATATAATAAAACCAAGCACCTTATACAGGACATTTGCATTAATAAGATTCAGACCCCTAAGGTCATTAATGATAAAGTTAATGAGCTCATTGAGTGGAGTTTAGTTACTACCTTCAACCAATCACATGCATGTTTACAGAGGTTGTAGAGAAAATTTTGTTTTATTTTAAAGGCTGATTCCGTCCTCTCTAACTATCTCCCTAATAAGCCAAAAATTATTCATAGAAGAAACCAGAAACTTCGCAATTTAGTGTTACCTAGCAACACCTCTTTAAACTCTAAACAAACCAAAGAAGTATCTATACATAATAATGGTTGCTTTTCATATAGCACTCCTAAGTGCCTATACTGTGAAACAATCAAGAATGAGGTTACATTTTTCCTTTTCCAAACAGGTGAAACCTTCTCTATTAATTGCCAAGTGAGTTGCTTATCTACATATGTTGTGCATTTGATAAAATGTACGTGCAGTCTACAGTACGTAGGTCGCACGATACACACGATGCATGCCCGTCTTAATAATGCATCGTTACCACATATGTATTGGATATCAACTGCACAGTATTTCAAAACATTTTAGTGCTTTTCATCAAAAAGATCCAAAATTTTCGAGATTGATCATAACTGATCAGGTGGCAGACACTGCCCCTGACCGTTATGGCAGTCTCATCAATAAAGAAAGTTTTGCGCTTTTTAAACTTGGCACTTTAACTCCTGAAGGATTACATATAACTATAGACAATGCAGTCAATAATGTATTTTATTGATTTTTTCATACCTTTTGTATTATATACATTTGCTATATGCTTATTTTATTATTAAATATTGTACAACACTGATGTTATTTATCTATCCTCTCGGGTCAAATTTGATATATGGTTACCTTGACCCAGATTTTAAAGATATACAGTCCCACATTTTTAGAGATACATACTGTATTGTTGGTTTTTTCGCTTCTGGTGGCTCACTGCTAACACACAAAGGGTGCTATCAGATCATTTACTGCATTTTTTCAATTGCTCCATTGTCCCTATGAAATGTGAAACTTCTACTTTTCCATTTTTGTACTACCTGAGGAAGGTAACTGTCCATTACTGAAATACATCATAGTGAAATAAAAGATTTGTCACCCGATTTGCCTTTGTCTCTGTGGTTTCTGTGCCCTAGCACTCCTACCTAGACTGCTATATTTATTTCCCTAAAGACCACATCCCTACTGTGAGGGTATGCGGCAGGAGCTGCTCCGAGACAGATCCACTCACATCCTAGCCTGGAGGACCTGTGGTGATGTGTTTCCAGGTTATGTGATCACATGAGGATCATGAGACCAGATTAAGGAAGACCTGCAAGGCATCAGCAACGCTGGTGCCTCCACCGACGAGCCTACTACTGGGGTTGTACAGGGGTGCACAACTAGAGGAGGTGAGAGGACATTTGTCCCACTTATGCCCCTAATTCCACCAGCCCACGGGTGCCTCTCATTTCATGAATCTCTCCTCTCTTTTCTTAAGATAAAGATTCTCAGCACAGATCAGGACTTCAAGATCCCAGGTAAACTCAACTGCACCACAACTAATGTGGTGTAATAAATTCAATGTACAAAATGTGTGAGTGGAAACCTGTATGTAGGGGAGATGGCGTAACAACTCAGAACTGGGATGAACTCTCATCACCACACAATAAAAGAAAGAAGGACAGATCTACCTGTGCCTAAACATTTCTGTAACCCTGATCACACCATAATTGAAATGAAAATACTAGTTTTGAGAGGTAATTTCAAATCCCAAAGAATCAGAAAAGTCTGGGAATATAAATATATGTTAATAAAAAAGTAGACAAGAGGTGGCGCTTATGGGTATAACCTGGAAGTCCGGTGGGGTAGGTGGATGTTTGCTCACCTTGCTGGGTTATGCATGCCATGCACAACCACGGTGAACACCTCAATGTCCGGGTGCAAGCTGGAGGAGCCAAGCTGGGCAGTCACATGACGAGGTCACCGCAGGTCCTCAAGATGATTTCTGTTTAGATCCTGCGTCCTCCATGGCTGCTCCTGCCGCAAATCCTCGCAGAGGGATAAATATCAGGAAACAATGGATTAGCGATCTGTGGAGCGCCAGGGGGACTGGATAAGGATGTTGAAAGGACAAAGTTTAAACAAACCTTTATTATGAGGTTTCAATTCACTTCACATCTCATTTCGGCAGAGGTTTACTGCCTTCATCATACGGCCCTTTTATGTGACGTCAGTGCCAGATCCTGCCCTGCTGTATGCTTACAGCATAATCTTTATCAGGGTGGGATCTGCTGCTGACGTCATATAAAAGGGTGGTATCAGCTGCCGGGACCGCTCCTAACTATTCCTCGTTGTGCGCCTTCGTGAATAGAGTTTCAGATGCGCAGGTGCATGTGAGGAGGGGGCCACACACTGGCAGAAGGTGGATCAAAGAGTGGCAGGAGGTGGCACAGAGAGGCCAGAGGTGGGGAGAACTCTCTATGCAGTGAGGAGAGCAGGAGAAGTGAACTCCCTCTGGACTTCTTAACTTACAAATTTCTAAAGTGTTTTATAAAGGTTGCAGGGGGGGTAAAGACATGTGAGACCCCTTCGCTGAATGCAGCATACATGCTGCATCCAGTGGTGCTTTCAGTTTGCAAAGCACCAAGGGGTGACAGGTCCTCTTTAATGTTGTTTAATATGCAAAAGGATGATGACACTAAATATTGATTTGATTGAAATGTATATTTTGTTAATTTACTTTGTATTTTGTTTATTAATTAGTGATGAGCGAAAACGTGGATATCAGAGTTTTCCGAATCCGCACAGACATAAAAAAAATTCGGGTTTGGGCAGTGAACCTGACCCAAATTTTGCTCCAAACTCTGAAACTCACACAAGTCAATGGGACCTAATTTTCAAAACTGAAAAGTGGCGGTAAAATGGTTGTAGTAAGTTCTAGGGGGCCTTCCATACCAGGTGCTTGTCTCACCCACAGGAACTCGTTTTCTATAGCAGAGCAGACAATCATCAGACGTACCTCGTCTAACATATGCTTCTGTACTTATCTGTTCTTATATTCTTATAAATTTGCTTATGTGTAATGTATGTGTCTGACCATGTTAAAACAGGTCAGATATACCACAGCTCCTTGGCAGGGCAGGAAGTAAAAGAGAGTATACAGACATTACGGCAGGGGATCACAGCTGATTTTTTTTATGTGATGTAAAACAAGTTTTTAAACAGGCAATTAAATTTTTTTTTATTAGAGAAAGAATCAGCTCTGATCTCCGACTGTAATGTCTGTATACTCTCTTACTTCCTCCACTGCCCATGAGCTGAGGGATATCCCACCTGTTCCTGCATAGTCGGACACATGCATTACATGGGGACACATTTATAAGAATATTTTGGGGCAGGAACATTTTATTTTAACACTACCAATTGTGGAATTTATTTTTATTCTGAGATTTATTAATTAAAATGCACAATTGTTAGTGGTACATTCCCCTTACGTGCATGTAATTCCCAGAAGCTAAACCAATAATATTCTACTTTTCAGGCCTTCTAATGTTTTTTGGATTTAGAATCCATAGTTCAATTAATGAGCTTGGGGGATTTTCTCATTTTTCATTGTCATCAAAAACACATGCCATTTTCTGCAAACACATGCGTTTTTAAATACGCAGACCAAAACATGGCTAGAGACGTTTTGGGCTGCGTTTGCAAAAATGCATGCATTTTGCGTTTGCAGAAAATGGCATGCGTTTTCAAAGTGTTTTCCATTCAAATCTATGGGTGCAAAAACACATGCATTAGCAATGCGATTTTGGGCACACATGCTGTTATAAAACTGATTGCAAGTCAAAGGAAAACAAATGCAGATGTAAAAAGACCCTAATCCTATTAAAGATTTACAATAATTGGGGGTCCCATTGGAGCCTTCGTATCAAGGCCAATGAGCTTGAAGTTATGCCACGACCCAGCAATGGCATTGTTCACACACATGCGTTTTTTTGGCTATCTCTGCGTTTTTTGGGGTGTGAAAAAAAACGCAGGTGCGTTAACGCAGGGTACATGTGAGTGTACAAGCGTTTTTCAGGGCCACTTGCGTTTTTTTTCCCATAGCCCAAAAAACGCTGCGTTTTTGGGTGCTGTAAAAAAACGCAGGTGTGTTTCCCCAACAACGCATGCATTTTTTTAAAAAATTTTTCCCAATAGCACCCCCCCCCTATATAATAAAGAAAATACAAAAAAAAAAATTATGATAGCACCCCCCCTTTGGTCGGCAGGAAGACGCAAAAAAAATATTCCTTCAGCTACAACATAAATCTTTATGGCATGCGCTTTTTGTTATTTGGGTGTTTGGTGAAAAAATGACTAAGTGCAAAAACGTTTTGAACGCTTTCACACACACATGGCACATTTTTTGGCACTCTTAAAAAAACGCAAGTGCTTTTAGGAATGCTAAAAAAAACGCAAATTGTGTGTGAACAATGCCTATGTTATGACGCCCCTGTGGGTGTGATAGCATGATTTCCATGAGCATACACAAAATAGAAATAAAAAATGCTACAATTACACATTGATTTTAAAGAATAAAGCTTAAACTATACATGGTTAGGAAGGGAGTTTTGACAAGCAATTATGAATGCTCCTGGATTGGATGGCATAAGGGACCTGACATGTGCCAGAATATTAAATTTGTGACTTTAAATCTGTGACATCCTGTGATTGGCATAATTTTATTTTGTAAATTACTCCACTTTCTGGAATGAAATGATATTCCCATTTACAAGATCCTATCCCGATATATAGTAGGCATAATGATAATCCACATAAGTGAGATAAGCGGCACTCAACCAGGTTGCCTAAAACGAGTCCTTTATTGAGAATTCATAAAATCCAAGCAGGCAAAGAAGGACACTAACAACTCTTCAGTGTAACAGCTGTTTTGTGCTTGCTCAGCACTATGTGATAGGATCTGTTGAAGTGCCGAACAAGCATGAAACAGCTATTATCGTCAAGAGCTATTAGCGTCCTTCTGTACTTACCTAGACTTTATGAATTCCCAATAAAAGAATCCTTTTAGTCAACCTGGGTGAGTGGCGCTTATCTCTCTTTTGTAGAAGTATTATCGTATATACTCGTGTATTAGCCGACCCATGTATAAGCCGACCCCCCTACTTTTGCCCCCAAAACCTGGGAAAACCTATTGACTCGTGTATAAGCCGAGGGTGGACCCCAGCACAGGTATACAGCCCCCAGCAGTGTGGTATACAGCAGCTCCAGAGGTATATACAGCAGCCCCAGTGGTAGTATACAGCAGCAGCCCCAGTGGTATATACAGCAGCAGCTCCAGTAGTTAGTATACAGCATCCCCAGAGATATATACAGCAGCCCCAGTGGTGGTATACAGCAGCCCCAGAGGTAGTATACAGCAGCCCCAAAGGTATATACAGCAGCCCCAGTGGTAGTATACAGCAGCCCCAGAGGTAGTATACAGCAGCCCCAGAGGTAGTATACAGCAGCCCCAGAGGTAGTATACAGCCCCAGTGGTAGTATACAGCAGCCCCAGAGGTATATAAAGCCCCAGTGGTAGTATACAGCAGCCCCAGAGGTATATACAGCCCCAGTGGTAGTATACAGCAGCCCCAGAGGTATATACAGCCCCAGTGGTAGTATCCAGCAGCCCCAGAGGTATATACAGCCCCAGTGGTAGTATACAGCAGCCCCAGAGGTATATACAGCCCCAGTGATAGTATCCAGCAGCCCCAGAGGTATATACAGCTCCAGTGGTAGTATACAGCAGCCCCAGAGGTATATACAGCCCCAGTGGTAGTATACAGCAGCCCCAGAGGTATATACAGCCCCAGTGGTAGTATACAGCAGCCCCAGAGGTATATACAGCCCCAGTGGTAGTATACAGCAGCCCCAGAGGTATATACAGCCCAAGTGGTAGTATACAGCATCCCCAGTGGTATATACAGCCCCAGTGGTAGTATACAGCAGCCCCAGAGGTATATACAGCCCCAGTGGTAGTATACAGCAGCCCCAGAGGTATATACAGCCCCAGTGGTAGTATACAGCAGCCCCAGAGGTATATACAGCCCAAGTGGTAGTATACAGCAGCCCCAGTGGTATATACAGCCCCAGTGGTAGTATACAGCAGCCCCAGAGGTATATACAGCCCCAGTGGTAGTATACAGCAGCCCCAGAGGTATATACAGCCCCAGTGGTAGTATACAGCAGCCCCAGAGGTATATACAGCCCCAGTGGTAGTATACAGCAGCCCCAGAGGTATATACAGCCCCAGTGGTAGTATACAGTAGCCCCAGAGGTATATACAGCCCCAGTGGTAGTATACAGCAGCCCCAGAGGTATATACAGCCCCAGTGGTAGTATACAGTAGCCCCAGAGGTATATACAGCCCCAGTGGTAGTATACAGGCCCCCCAGTGGTGGTATACTGACCCCCACCAGTAACACACAGCCCCCCCTCCTTAGTATGTCCCCCCCAGGCTGCGGCACCTGTTAAAATAACAAATTTTAATACATCACCTTCCGGCGCAGCTCCTCCGCTCCTCCGGTCCCGGCTTCTTCTTCCTTCTTGTGCCGGCTTCTGTGACCGCGCGCAGGAAATGACGTCATCTCCTGCGCCCGGTCACATGACACCGGAAGCAAGAAGAAGAAGCCGGGACCGGAGGAGCGGAGGAACTGCGCCGGAAGGTGATGTATTAAAGTTTGTTATTTTAACAGGTGCCTCAGCCTTGGGGGGGACATACTAAGGAGGGGGGACATACTAAGGAGGGGGGCTGTGTGTTACTGGTGGGGGCCTGTGTAGTGCAATATGCATGGCATCCTCCTGCCGCTGATGGACGGGGGGATGCCGTGCATATTCATTGCACTAATGAGGTGGCCCCACGTGACCGCCTGCGGTCACCGCGGCCCCCTCCTGCCTCCTCCAGCCACCGGTGCAGCCCTTCCCCCACAGCATACCGAGTGACTCGTGTATAAGCCGAGGGGGGACTTTTCAGCCCAATTTTTGGGCTGAAAAACTCGGCTTATACACGAGTATATACGGTATATGTTTTTATTTAGCGAACACCATCTTTGGCCTTTATCACTCATAGGCCATGTTCACACATCTTCTCTGTTAGTATTTAGCGTGTCTGCGCTAAATACTTAGCATTTTCCAGTGAAGCAGAGATGTGTTTGCACCTCCGCTTCCTGGTGACGCAACCCCTGGTTACCCGATGTTGATCGTGGTAACCAGTTTACAGACAAGGCTGCCTAGTGTACGCTTAAGCCGAGCGGACAGGGAAACGCTGCTAGCAGCGTTTCCCTGTCCATTCTGGGAAAGCAGACACTAGGCAGCTTTATCTGTGAACTGGTTACCACGATCAACATCAGGTAACCAGGGGCTGCATCACCAAGAAGCGATGGTGCAAACGCATCTCCGCTTCACTGGAAAATGCTAAGTATTTAGCGCAGGCACGCTAAATACTAACAGAGAAGATGTGTGAACATGGCCATACAGCTGTGTAGGACCATTGCCGTATACCAAAGAATCTGCTTAGGAAATCACAGGGTGGTGCAGGTTTTCTCCTTTTTACTACATATAATAATAATGTTAGCTAATATCTCCAATAAGAACTGTCACTATGTGAGTTGTTGTAAAAATAGGTACCTACTGCAATGCCCTACACGTGAGGTAAAACATAGCAAATCAAGAGAACCATACTACATTTCATATTGAAGGTATCAGCTATTATTACTATTATTAGTATTATTCCTACTACATATTTGTATAGGATCTTGGACATGTAAATACCCCTTTAACTATGGAAAATGTATAGAAAGAAAAAGACAAGACATAATATATGGTGTGCACCATAATTTGCAACTTTTCATGACAAAAAATTGGAGTAGGGCGGATGATAAATTCCACCCATTATCGAGCTATTTTTAACATAGAATATTATATTTTCGTCTATTTAAAATGCCGTGCATATTTCAGACAATTTAAGAAACATTGAGGTCATGTAATCATTATTGGATGGTAAAACTTTTGGAATTTTTATATGGAGCAATTAATGTAAACTCTAGCAGTAATTAATATAACATCGCTCCTATGAGGTACAGAATAAAGATATTTAAAACTTGCAAATTTATAGCTTGGAAAATGAACTGATAAATTATGTATCTTTAAAGGGAAATTTGCAGCTTTGTTATTAAGATTCTGAATTCCATCACCCTGATGTTCACATCAAACTATCACCTTGTCAGGCAAAAAGCCTTAATCATCCTTTTTCATATGAAAATAGAGTACAAAAATAGAACAATTTGCATTTTCATTACCTTCCACTCTTTTCCCACGACCATTACTTGCATCAAACTGTCATTTTGCAGACGTTCCCAGACAAATGATAGCACTCCTACAAAGCATGTGCTTATTATATTGTGGCATAAAAGAGTAGAGTGGTTAAAATGAAAATTTCATCCCTGTTCACACATAGATATAGAGTGGTTAGACAACCTAATTGAGTAACATAAAACAATATAACGGTTGTTTTTTATTCACAGCTGAGGATATTTAATATTCTACTTTTATGATAATAAAGTTTAATAGTTCATTTAAATAATCTCACTGTCAGGTTCAATGGAATAAATCAGATAAACCAATGACTTCATTACTTACAAAGTCGGTTTGCCTTTTCCTGCTACTGTAATTACCTTTCCTGTAATCACTATTTACCCCACATTGATCCCTTCTCTAATAGTTCCAGTAACAAGTGATATATTGATAATTGCATTACTAACCCCCCCACTTGTAATCCTGATTTATTTATTTATTTTAGTCACTTATATAGCGCTATTAATTCCACTGCACTTTACAAACGTAACAAGGACATTGCAATCCATAACTCTTAAAGAGTAAAACTTCAAATAGTGAACTAATTATTACCAGTATTTTATGTAGGAACATGAATATGTACATTAATATTCCTGTGGATATTAAAGGCTTATTCACAAGTTACATATTTATGGTATATCCTATATCAATGATAGATGCACTACTTGATCCATGGGCAGCATAACGCAAAGCCTAGCTGCACGATTTCAGCCAGTTAGGTTTTTGTCATGTGTTTTTCATGTCCAGTGAAGACCTTCATTGTGTCGTGTAGATCGCATGGCCCTGTTGAAGTCCTTACCATAGTGAACATGAGTGTAGCAGAGTTTGTTTCTTTTGGGGCTGCAGGGGGGTAAGTATTCCTTTTTGAGCCTGCTGAGACTCTTTTTGCTGTAATCTCCACTGCTGCTCCTGATTGCCTCTCCCTTTTGCTATCTAAACTTACTCCTGGCTCTCTCATGTGCCAGTTATAGTTCTTCTATGCTGACCTGCCTTTGGAAGTTGCTCCTGTCTCAGCCATGGAATTGATTTTGCTGTTTTATACCCGCTTGTTTTTATCTTTACCTGCGTTGCTTTATTGTAGTAGTAGGACTAGTGACTTGCTGATCAATTTAGTAGCCAGGACTAGTCCAGGGACAGGCAGGGCTTAGGCACGTGGTCATGCATGGGGCAAAGGATGGGCCTACATTGAAAAATCTACCCTCTGATGCTGCCTTTTATGAGTAGTTTTTGCACAAACTTGTTAGGATTCATGAGCATGGGGATCTGTGACGTGGATCATGAGCTTAAGTGTCTTGGCCAATACATGAATCAATACCCCATATAAAAGGTTTTTTTGTTCATCATAAAAAACTTTTTGCACTTTTTTATCGTTTGCGGGGTGGTCGGGCCCCTTTGGGCGCTGTTCATCCAGTGGTGCGGATGCATTGTGCTGGGTGGCCCATTTGGTCAGGAGGCAGGACCAATGGGTAGCTTTTAGACACTCCGCATCATGCGTATCAGTGTGAATAGCGTCCTATACAAGCCCAATAGCAAGTCACCTCCCACATGTATTGTAGGTAGAGGTGATTTTATCTGCCTGCACCTGGGCTTGCTCCACATAAGGGGGTCTGGCTGTAACCTGCTAAGTGCAGTGTTGGTTTTGTATCTGGCTACTTATGGTAAGATTTTTTCTGATGCAGCCTTTTATGAGTATTTTTTGTACAGAGTATCCAGTATTGTCACTTCGGTATGGCAAAGCGCCACCCCTCTAATCTTGCTGGGAGCACTATAGGAATGTAGAAGGGTCTTTCTATTCTGCCATGGGTCAACTCAGAAAAACCCTATTCATGCAGGTCAATCGTGGATTGAATTTGGTAGCACTAGAGCCCAAATGGCAGGTGTCAGAGGAGGTTGAGCTTCCAATGCTCCTGGCAGCTGTCACAATCTTAGCTGTGTTATGCTTTTAATCTTCAATTACAGTATATTAACAATTTTCATCATACATTTTGTACAACATTGTTATTAGCCTCTGACAATGTCTTCTACCCCATTTTTCAATCCTAGTTTAAAATTACATAAAAATGTAATGCCGTGGAAACCGCTTTAGGGAGAGCTAATTTGGAGTGAGACGCAAGGGGATTCTACCTCTGGCAGTTCTGGTCCATATTTAGGTTTGTCGATTAATCTGAGAGCATGCACACACAGCCTTCTATGTCAGTGTGTCTAGCTTGTCTAATGAATTTTTGCCAGATCATATATTTATTGATATTCGTGAACAATAGGATCGCTTAAGAATTCTCAAAAAACATACAAGTTTGGAAACAAAGCCTCCGAGACATGGATTATGCTGGAAGAGCTCAATTAAAGACAAGGTCCAGTTAAATCAGCCATAAAATGTAGAAAACTTCAGACAAATGCAAATAGTTTGTGTCCTTGATTTTCTGCTTTCATTGCGGATCTAATACAAAATTAGTACAACATAAGTTATCAAAGATATATAAATTGCTTAAATGATAATCAAAACAAGGTATAAAATATTAACCGTATCAAAAATGGTAGTTAAGAAGGCAAGTATTTTCATGTATGATTGTCAAATTGGAAAGGTAAGGCTCCTTTCACATCAGCGATTTACGCTGATGTGTGGCAGATCCAGCAGGTGGCGCCGTATCTGCCGTATCTGCCGCCTAACGGACGACTTGTGGTCCGGATCCGGCAAGCCCCATGTTTGGCTATGGGGCTTGCGGTCCGGTGCGTCAAGTGCGGTTCTGCCGGATGCTTGCTGCATTTTTTTTTGCGGCCACAAGCGCCGGATCTGCCGCATCTGGCAGAACTGCACTTGTCGCACTGGACTGCAAGCCCCATAGACAATACATAGGGCTTGTCGGATCCGGGCCGCAAGTCGGCTGTTAGGTGATAGATACCGTGCCAACTGCCGGATCTGCCACACATCAGAGTACACCGCTGATGTAAAAGGGCCCTAAAACAGTTTTGCAAAAACAGTTATTCTCAGTTAAATGTCTAAGTTTAGAACAAAAAAAATCTAAAAATTATAAAATTCAACCCTATTTCCAGAAATGATGTAATGAAAAATGGTAGGTAGATACATTTATGTTACTACTCACATGTGATGTTTTCTTTAATAATTGGAGAAAAGCCAATATAAGAATATTAATCTATGAAAAACACGTACACAAAGTATACGAGAGGCTTTATTATTTATTTATTTATATAGCCATTAGAGAAAAACACTGTTGACATACTGGTGGTTAAAGGAGCATATATTGATAACACACTGATGCAAAACCCTGATGAAATGTGATCATTTTGTCACATATGTGTTTAATTACAGACTTGTGAGTGGGGCCTACAGTGCTTAAAATGTTGGGAACTCTAAAATTATTACAGAAAATGAAGTACAGTATTTCTCCCAGAAAATTATTGCAATTGTACATGTTTTGTTATACAAATTTATTTTCAATAACACGTTTAAGGAAAAAAAGGCAGAATGGACATAATTTCAAATAAAATACCCAAAAAGGACCAGACAAAATTGTTGGCACCTTTCCAAAATTGTGGATAAACAGCTTTGTTTTAAGCATGCGATCCTCATTTAAACTCAACAGTGGCAACTAACAGGTGTGGGCAATATGAAAATCTCACCTGAAACAAGCAAAAAAGGTAGAAGTGGACTCAATCTTTTCATTGTGTGTCTGTATGTCACAGTAAGCATAGAGAACATAAAGAGGAAAAGAAAACTGTTTGAGGACGGGAACCAAAATTGTTGAAAAATTTCAACAATCTAAGGGTACCTTTACATGCCGCAACCGCGGCAAGAAATATTGTCAGCGATATTGCAACCTGGAAATATCGCTGCCACATTGCTTCCCAATTGCCTCCTTATTGCGGGGTGTATTTCGGGAATTTGGCGGTGATAAAACCAATGTCGCCTGGTTTCAATTTCAGAGCACTGCTGTGAAATTGAAACCAGGTGACATCGGTTTTATCGCCGCCAAATTCCCCAAATACACGCCGCAATAAGGAGGCAATTTGGCGGCAATAATTCCAGCGAGAAATATCGCCGCCAAAAAAGTCTCCCGCAGTTGTGGCGTGTAAAGGTACCCTTAAGGTTACAAGTCTATCTCCAGTGATGTTCTTTTGTCCATGGTGCACAATACAATCAAGAAGATGCCTTGCCACAATACAAGAAGTTGCCCATGGCCTGGAGCTAATCTCTCTGCACCTAGAAAAATAAATAATGAAAGGTCACAATGCAGGTAAATCCAAATGGTGGATAAGCAAACTCAATCATGTTCCAAAGAAATTCAAGCTGTCCTACAGTCTCAGGGTGCATTATTCTCAGTGTGACCTATCAGTCAACATATGAACAAAATGAAACACATTGACAGGAGACCAAGAAGGATCCCACTGCTGATACACAGACCTAAAATATGAAGTAACGTTATTCCCTGTAGGGTATATATAAAAAACAAACATGCGGCGCCAATCTCAGCGCGTTACCAATGTAACTCTCTGGTGCCCTCTTAATGAAGTTTTATGCACTCACCTCTTGCCATAAAACTTCAAGCATATGGTTTTTCCAAAGCCTCCTCACGCTTTAGATATTTATCCGGGTCTGCTGCTCGCATTGAATTGATCCTGTGTTGGGTCCTGCCACGGATTCCCACAGGCATAAAGGTTTAATAGGAAGTGATCCAATTCTATGGTGGCCGCTCTCCCCGTGGTAATGATTTTAAGAACTTCTTGTCCACAAACAAATTTTTTTATTACTCAAAACATGTGAGAATATAAAAAACGGATACAACGCGTTTCGGCGGAGACAACCGCCTTCCTCAGGTATCACCCGATACCTGAGGAAGGCGGTTGTCTCCGCCGAAACGCGTTGTATCCGTTTTTTATATTCTCACATGTTTTGAGTAATAAAAAAATTTTTTTGTGGACAAGACGTTCTTAAAATCATTACCACGAGGAGCGCGGCCACCATAGAATTGGATCACTTTCTATAGAGACCTAAAATAGCTAGACTGCAGTCAGCCAAAATCCTTCTGCAAAAATATTTTGTGAACAGATGAGGCTAAGCTAGAGCTTTTTGATAAAACACATCATTCTACTCCTTACTGAAAATGGAATGAGACCTACAAAGAAAAGAATACAGTGCCTACAGTCAAAGATAGTGGAGTCTGAGAGATATTTTAGAGTTGTGCTGCTACCCCTGGTACTGGACATCTTTACTGTTTGCTGGACATCATGAAATATGAACATTACCAAAGAATTTTGGGTTGCAGTGTAATGCCCAGTGTCAAAAAATCTGGGTTTGCGACCAGGGTCACTTCTCTCCAGCAGAACAATAACCCCAAACGCTCTTCAAGAAGCATCCAGAAATAGATGGAAACAAAGCTCTGTAGAGTTCTGCAATGAGTCCGAATCTAACTCCCTTTAGACCCCTTTGGAGAGATCTTAAAATGTGAGAGACCTGGAGCAGTTTGCAAAAGAAGAGTGGTCCAAACTTCTAGTTGAAAAGTGTAAGAAGCTTGTTGATAGTTATAGAAAGGAATTGGTTGTTGTTATTTATTCCAAAAAGTGTGCAACAAAAATTAAGTTGAGAGTGCTAACAATTTTGTCTGACCCATTTTGAGGGTTGTGTGCAAATATATGTGCCCAATTTGCTTTTTTGTCTGTATTTTTTTTTTATCAAATACAAACAAAGGAAATAAACATGTGTATAACAAAACATGTGTAATTGCAATCATTTTCTGGGAGAAATATTTCATTTTCTCTAGTGATGGGCGAATCCTAAATTACTCGGAATCGCTTGACTCTAGCGAGTCCGAGCACAGGACTCGCTACTCGTTGCGAGTCTAGCGAGTCCAATGTTAATGAATGGGGAAGCGAGTAATAGCGAGTAGTGTGAGATGTACAAATCGCAGATGTGTCTCGGAAGCTTCAGCCTGAAGCAATCCTAGTTTTGTCATTTATTTGCATTGGACTCGTTTACTTTGCAACTGTAATCGCTGGGAAACTCGCACAGATAAGAGTCCTGTCTGTTCTGTGTGCTGGCTGCCAGCTCCAGGGTCCTAGAGCCTGCCTGCTGCCTGATGTAGCAGAGCTGAGATTGTTCTCAGTCTGCTCATTCCCTGTGTACAGACATGAATGTCTGTGCACAGAGATGATGTAGCAGTGCTGAGATTGTTCTCAGTCTGCTCATTCCCTGTGCATAGACATCTATATCTATGCACAGGGGATGTAGCAGAGAGGACATCGCGTTTTGGACTGCGTCGGACGGAAGAGGATTTTTTTTATTAAAGATGGAGTCCCTAATGGCTTTTTTTTTTATTTCTAATAAAAAATTTTCTTTGTGTTGTGTTTTTTTTAAAACAATTTAATAGAAATTCATGGCGGTCATGTCTAATATTGGCGTGACCGCCATAAATTTCGGGCTTAGGGCCAGCTGATAATACAAAGCTGGCCCTAACCTCTTTATTACCCAGCGTGCCACCGCTACCAGGGCCGCTGGAAGAGCGGGGTTCAGCGCCAGAGAATGGCGCTTCAATGAACGCGCCATCTTCTGGGGAGGCTGCGGGCTGCAATTTGCAACGGGGGGTGCCCAGAAAGCTTGGGCATCCCTGCGCTGCGGATTCCAGCCCCCAGCTGCTTAGCTGTACCTGGCTAGACATAGAAATTGCGCGGAGCCCCACGCATTTTTTTTAAATTATTTCATGAAATTCTGAGATTCTGACTCTGAGACTCTGAGACTCTGACTCTGAGACTCTGACTCTGAAATTCAGTGAACGCGCCATCTTCTGGGGAGGCTGCGGGCTGCAATTTGCAATGGGGGTGCCCAGAAAGCTTGGGCATCCCTGCGCTGTGGATTCCAGCCCCCAGCTGCTTAGCTGTACCTGGCTAGACATAGAAATTGCGCGGAGCCCCACACATTTTTTTAAAATTATTTCATGAAATTCTGAGATTCTGACTCTGAGACTCTGAGACTCTGACTCTGAGACTCTGACTCTGAAATTCATGAAATAATTAAAAAAAAATGCGTGGGGCTCCGCGCAATTTCTATGTCTAGCCAGGTACAGCTAAGCAGCTGGGGGCTGGAATCCGCAGCGCAGGGATGCCCAAGCTTTCTGGGCACCCACCGCTGCAAATTGCAGCCCGCAGCCGCCCCAGAAGATGGCGCGTTCATTGAAGCGCCATCCTCTGGCGCTGAACCCCGCTCTTCCAGCGGCCCTGGTGGCGGTAGCACGCTGGGTAATAAAGGGGTTAATACCAGCTTTGTTATACAAGCTGGTATTAAGCCCGAGATTCTTAATGTCAGGCCACGTTTGACCCAGCCACTAAGAATCTCCAATAAAGGGTTAAAAAAACACAACACAGAGAAAAATATTTATTTGAAATAAAAAAAAAAGCCATTAGGGACTCCATCTTTAATTAAAAAAATCCTCTTCCGTCCGACGTAGTCCAAAACGCGATGTCCTCTCTGCTACATCCCCTGTGCATACATAGATGTCTATGCACAGGGAATGAGCAGACTGAGAACAATCTCAGCACTGCTACATCATGTCTGTGAGCAGGCGGGCTCTAGGACCCTGGAGCTGGCAGCCTGCACAGAGAAGACAGCTGGACTCGGCTCGCAATGTAACAGCAGTTACTTTGCGAGTTTCCCTGCTATCACTGGCACAGTAGCCGAGTCTAATGCAAACAATGGCAATCCTAGTTTTGTCAGCGTTTCTGACAAAACTAGGATTGATATTGATTTGCATTGGACTCGTGCGAGTAATCACTGGGAAACTCGCAGAGTACCGAGTCCTGCGAGTCCCTTACTACTCGCCGAGTAACGAGTCCTAGCGAGTAGATTCGCCCATCCGTAATTTTCTCCAACACTTTCAAAAGCGCAAGCATTTTTGGCCATGATTGTAGCAATCAGAGCTTCAGTTCCAGGCTCAATAAATAGAATGTACTCTGCAAAGATGTGTAAATAAGGAGATATTTTGGCCACGAGAGTGATTTCAAAAATAATGTCACTAAATTAAAATGCAGTTTGTGGTAATAATGTTTGTTGTGGAGGCCCTTGGACATCATCAGTCAGCAGATAGATGGTGGTTGTTTATAGACTCATCAAAATTTAGTTTAAAGGCCATCATTTGGCACAATAACAATAACCTCCCGTCAACACCTGTTGTGCATGTTGCCAATACAAAAGAGACATACGAAAATGTGAAAATGGTGTTACAAAAGGTACACTGGGAAAAAAAATAAGTGGGAATATCAGTGGATATTTGACGATGATTGCTTTATTGCTTGGATTTCAACTTGGAAACACTAAATTGTGTTGTTTCTTATGTGAATTGGACAGCAGGGATAGACGTCTCACTGTATTCGAAAACAATGGCCTAAATGTCAATCTCTTGTCTCTGGTCAAAAAAATGTGTCAAATGTCCTTGAGTGAAACTTGTAAAAGTAATATTTGCCTCTACTGCATATTTATCTAGGATCGATGCAAGAATTCGTGAAACCGCTTCATAACATATTTACTGTATTTATACATTTGAAATATAATATTCCCAAAGTTAATAATGCAAAACTGAAAGAAGACATTTTTATAGGGCCACAACTAAGATCAGTGATGGATAATGAACAATTTCAGAAATGTTTAAATCCATTACAAAAAGCAGCCTGGCTGTCATTCAAAATATCTACTTTTCTTTTCTTAGAAAACATATAGCAGAAAGCTATAGTGAAATAGTAAGTAATGTTGTGAAATCATGGGATGTAACATTTCCTGAAAATATCATTTCTTGGACTCCCACCTGGACTTCTTCCCTGAAAATCTTGGTGCTGTCAGTGACCACCATGGGGAACATTTTAATCAGTAGAGTTATACGATGGAATGGAGGTACCAAAGCAATTGAAGACATGGGATGTTGGCTGACTATTGCTGGACCATGAAGAGAAACATCATGAAAGTGAAATTCTTTTGTAAACCATCATAAAAAAATTCTAGGTAAGCTATGTAAAATATAATGTTACTACAAAAGTTTTATTTTTTTTTATTTTTTTTTATCATATTTTGAGAGCAAAATACAATCACATGACACTAAATATGCCAAAATATAAAAATGTAAAAATACAGACCAATAAAATAAAATTTGTAATATCAATAAAACCTATCATAAAGAGCAGAAAGTAATGTTTCAACAGTAAAACTATTGAGGTAATCCAAGACAAACGTTCTGAATTAAAGAAATAGGTTTTAAACTTTCATGGCAAAACAAAAGGGCAGGAGAAGCCCGAGGGGGAGCAGGAAAGATGGAGGAGAGGCGAGGGATGAGGGAGAGGTGTGCATACATGAGGTGATATTTTTACATATCAAGTTTCCCAAATGGTATTAATCCAAGGATCTAAATTCCAACCAACAAAATCAGGCTTTGTAAAAATGATAATAAACATTATAGATAGTAGAGGTGAGTTCCTTCATTGAAAAGGAGTCTTTTTTCCACTGCAGATGAGTATACATTCCATAAGTCACAATTACATGCCTTAGTATGAAGTGCCTATCTATTTTCATGGGATTTTGTAGTGGTGGAGAAGACCAGGACCTGGGTGTAGGTAAGCTGTAAGGTCAGTGAACCTACACTTGTTGCACTTTTTCCCAAAATGGAGTAAGAAGCTTGCAGGACCCAAAAATATGTATCAGTTCACCTTCCTCATCTTCACATCTCCAATTCATGGGACTGATTTCAGGGAAAATAAATTGTAGACAAGATGGGACTTTATGCCTAGGGTCACACATAAGCCATGGATCCGTTATTTGCATCTGTTTTTCAACTTTAGAGTTCTAAGTCCAGTGGATGCTGGACTCAAGTGTGACTGCTCTGCTATGCGTTTTTAACAGGACCCAAAAAATGCTGCAAGCAGCATTTTTTGAGTGCAGTAAAAAAACGGATCTGTTTTTTTAACATGGGGCCCAATGGGAAACGGATCCATTAAAAAAAGGCACCATCCGTTAACGGATTCATTTTTGCTAGCACTTTTTGGCAAAAAATAGTAAAGTCCAAAAAATGCACAGCTGCACAGGAGGCTCAAACAACAGCATAAAAAAAGGATTTGTTATTGGATCCACGATGTCCGTTTCCACGATGTCTGCAGGCTGGTATCCATGGTAAACTGCGGGTAACGAGGCAGTGCTCGCTGCCTAGATACCTGATGTATACCTTAGTTACCAGCCTTCTCCGCTCACTGGCTGGTATCCAAGGTACACAGCGGGTAACTAGGGTCCCTAGTTACCCACTGTGTACCTTGGATACCAGCCGGTGAGCGGAGAAGTCTGGTAACCAAGGTATACATCGGGTATCTAGGCAGCGCGCGCTGCCTAGTTACCCGCAGTTTACCCTGGATACCAGCTCCCAGCGCTTGCTGAGAGGTGCTGGGAGCTGGCTGATCGCATCTCCCAGTGTCACACGCAGCCATGCTGCGTGTACACTGGGCAACCATCGCCAGGTTTTCAGTCCAGTCCGAAAACTTGGCGACCATCAACCAGCGATTTATCGTTGGTTGATGTGCCCTGTCACACACGTCAATATCGCTGCAACGTCACATGCTGCAGCGATATTGCACGAGATATTGACGCGTGTGACGGCCCCTTTACATTTGTACACAGCCACAAAATGGAACAATGTGTCCATGATTTCACTGCAACCAGAGATCTGCAAACAATATCTGCACAGTTATCTGTGTGTGTGACGTGGCCCTGAGAAACAGAGACACTAACACGCATGTGATCTGAGAGAGAGATTTTGTCAGTATTTGCCCTTTGGAGTAAGATGTTATCTTTATGTTTCAGGGAGAAATATTGATGCCTGGTATATAGATTTATCGTAGAATAGAAGTAAAAATCCCTGCCTGTTGAGTGGGGTAGATGCAAAGTATCAATCAATTGGTGTTGTTTTAAGTATTTTAGTATGCGTTTTTGCATGGGGCGTAAAAGGAAGGATACTCCTGTAGAATTGTCCAAAGAAGTCTAATGGCATTGGTAAAGTCACCTTCTAAGATAACTCAATGTTCCTTCTGCAAACATGGCCAATTGAGCTAAATAAGTGTGAAGCACTTCATCTTAACCTGCATTAGGCCCCTTTCACATCAGCGGTAAGCGCTGATCGCGGCAGTTGCGGCAAGTGCAGTATAGTTGCGGTTTCGGCACTTGCAGCAGATGCGACCGCGAAAAAACCTCTGTCAGCCACATTTTTTTCTGCCTCAAGTGCTGAAACCGCACTTACCGCTCCTGCCGCACACTTACCGCAAGCCCCATAGACATTGCATGGGGCTTGCCGCAAGTGAACCGCAAGTGCGGCCGTTATGCGGTAACTGCGACAGATGCATTTTTTTCACCGCAACTGCTGCAATCTGCACTTTACCGCTCATGTGAAAAGGCCCTTGGCAAGATTTTGAAGATTTGGAGGCTATGAAACCCATGACCATGACCATGAGAAAATGTCTGTCTCTCAGGGCAAGACTCGCACAATACACAAAGGAACTGAGCATCATATAAGTATGAAGGAGCCTCTGGATTTTGAATCTGGGAAGGACTGCAATAAACTGAAGGAAACCTGTAATTAGAGATATATAACGTTTGTTTTGCCAGAACTGAGTTTTCTGCAGAAAGGCAATGTTCAACCTTCTTTTGTAAAGAAGGTTCAGTATTATAAACTGACTACATTAGTTCAGAATGTTTAAAGGGAACCAACCACCTCAGATGACGTGTATAAGCTGTTAATACATGTCCCTGGACCCTACCTACACCATTGCAGCTATGTTTTTGCTAAGAATATTGATAACAGCAAACCGAAATAAACAGTTTATAAACTTACATGGCTTTAGTACATGAGGGCGTCTCCCTTGGGCTCCAGTACGAGAGGGCTGTGTCTCCAGCAGCTTGAGTGGCTTTCCTCCCCCTCCCTCTCTGTTTGCAGGACGTCACTGAAGGATGTGATATTATCTTATTGTGGGCGGGCACGCAAGCCAGCTCCCGTCCGTGCCCGCCCACAGAAAGATAATATCACGTCCTTCAGTGACGTCCTGCAAACAGAGAGGGAGGGGGAGGAAAGCCACTCAAGCTGCTGGAGACACAGCCCTCTCGTACTGGAGCCCAAGGGAGACGCCCTCATGTACTAAATCATGTAAGTTTATAAACTGTTTATTTCGGTTTGCTGTTATCAATATTCTTAGCAAAAAGATAGCTGCAATGGTGTAGGTAGGGTCCAGGGACATGTATTAACAGCTTATACACGTCATCTGAGGTGGTTGGTTCCCTTTAAGATGGTAAGAATAGTGAATGAAGTGATAGGTAAAAGACAGCATAATCAAAGTAATGGAACAGAAAGTAAACATAAAAGCCAAAATGGAAGACAAAGGAAGAACAAAGCTAATGCTAATTAAAAAATTATTTCAAAAATTATTTTCAATCATCTCTAGTAAATACATTATGTGGCACAAACATGTATGACACCATGTTGTTTACTTTTTCTACGAGATACAGTTTATTCACATGTGTTGTGCTATGATGTATGAAGCACATTCTCAGTTAACCTATGAGATTCCCAGTTCTTTGGTCTGATATCTTTGCAAAGCACGTTCAATGACTTGTGCAGTTGTTTCATTCTGTGTCCTTTACATAGACAGCAGAGTACACATCACTGCATACAGCTTTGCAAGTTCACAGAGTAAAATTGTGATGACTACTGAACAGGGAAAGTCAGCATCACGTTTCTTGCTTCTCTTAACACAGTATGGTTTCATGGTTCTGCTCTTGCTCTGAAACCTAGAATATTAACATCGTCTTCTCTAACCACTGACACTGGTATCTGTGTTTTCATCTGGCACTTGCACTATTAATTTATTAGGATGTTGGAATCCCGTGTTTGGAATGTCTGAGGTGTCCATTAGACACCCACATTAATAATCCTGGAAGCCAACAATACTAAACACAAACTGAGAAAAATCCTTTATTTGAAAAAAAAAAAAAAAAAACAGACACCTTCTTTCACCCATTTATTAAACCTCAAATACCCATGTAGCTCTGACGTAATCCACACAATGCCCCACAATAAATCTCATCTATGCTAAATCTGGAGGCCAAAGCAGTAGCATTACTAACTGCTGCAGATTGTATTGATCAATTAAGATCGCAGTGCTATAAGTGACACAAAGAGCACTAGGAATCACTGACCTAATAGAAAGGTTCTGCTGTGTTGGTTAGCAGCTAGATACTGGTAAGTCTTTATGTCTAGGCTAGAATTTTATGTTCCATAAAATAGCTAGGGGCAAATGGCTTTACTCATATCTCCGGTGATGCCAAAAAGTGGTGAAGTTCATTCCTTGTCTTATCAGGTCATACCTCTGTCATGCTTTTCTTTAATGTGGCTGCAGGATGCCATTAAGGCTGAAAATCATCAGTAATATACAATTATAGCACATGTAAAGTCAATTAACAGCATAATTAACAATCGTATATAAATTTGGAATTAAACACTGTTTGGGACAGAAGGGCATATGGCATAACATATTGCTTAAAAATGCGTGTAAAGATTAATAATAAAAGGTTTATGCCTTTAAGCAACATTTAATTTTACCCCTTTTGCCTTTCGCGCTCCTACGACTGCAGTCTCCTGTTTATTTCCAAGCACAATATTTTTAACAGAAAAAAGTCTGATAAAGTATGCTTAGTTGTCACAAGTGAGTGAAAAAATCCCCCAACACTAAATATTACACTACAACACTCTACCTCATAAAATGTGTGTCACGTTTGCCTTTTTCACAAAGCCAAAGTTCACGTTGGATCCATAGACTAAGGACATTTGTGATGAAGTATGACTCAAGCAACACACTTTGAGTTAACCAGCATCAAATGTAGGTAATGAAATCTACAGCAGACTACAAGATAATGAGAACAGCCTCTAAAAATTAATTATTAGTACTTTGTGCGAATGATGGGTTAACCAGATTGTCTTGTGGAGATGAAGGTTAAGGGCCCCTTTACATGCTGAGACTTTCCAGCGATCCCACCAGCGATCCCACCTTGCCGCGATCACTGAAAAGTCTCTATGCAGTCTCTGATGAGCTGTCAAACAGGCAGACTCACCAGAGACCAGTGGACCAGCGACATCGTGGAAAGAATTTAAACTATTCTTTCCATGATGTCGAGCTCCAGCTCTTGTCTTCTGAATGGCTGCAGTAAGCGGGAGCAGGCTGGTAACCATGGTAAACAACAGGTATCTAGGCAGCGCGCAGCACCTAGTTACCCAATGTATAACTTGGTTACCAGCTACTTGGTAACTAGGGACAGCGCTGTCCCTAGTTACCCGCTGTGTACCTTGCATACCAACCTGGAAGTGTAGAAAGCTGGTAACCAAGGTATACATCGGGTAACTAAGTGCTGCGTGCTGCCTAGATACCTGTTGTTTACCATGGTTACCAGCCTGGGGAGGTCACTGATCATTGGCCTCTCACTGTCATACACAGCGATGCGTGCTGACCAGCGGGAGACCAAGGACCAAAAAATGGTCCTGAAAGACTTGCAGTGATCAGCAGCCTCACAGCAGGGGCCTGGTCGCTGGTGTGTGTAACACAATGTGACATCGCTGGCAAGGTTGCTGTTACGTCACAAAACCTGTGACGTTTCTGTGACATCGCTAGCAGTGTTGTAGTGTGTAAAGTACCCTTTAGGTGCAAGTTGCTGAATCACAGGAGACTGAGGAATCTGAACAAACACCAATTAAATTTAATATTTTCTCAAGACTCAGATATAGAAGGTGTGCAACTGGGCCTTAAACTTAGCACAAGTTTATACTACCCAATCTGAGAGAATCATAATGTAAGAGCAGAGACCTTGATTCCAGTGATATACTGGGCTACTTGGTGGAGTTTATATAATATCATTGTTTTATTAGTAGGAAATTTTCATTAGTTAACTAGTAAATAATAATATATATATATATTATTATATATTGTTATTATTATTATAAATCTGCTTCCATATAAGAATGACTGGTAGATCAGCTGCAGGTAAAACAGTTTTTCATCAAAACAGCAATACCCAGTAAAGTAAGTGATACATTCCTGAAATCAGTATCTAAGCCTCTAAAACATGCTGTTCTCAAATGGAGCAGCACATATCTGGTGACAGATCACCATTTAGAGGCATAGAAAGAGAAGGGCACTGATAGACAGTGGACAACTAGTAAAAACCAAAGCATATTAGAGGGCAGTCGTTATGGGCAAAGGGAATGTAGGTCAGTTGATCCAAGTGTGTAACTATGTGTACTTTTACTTTGCACATCTGTTTTTTTACTTGATATATTTTTATTTGTACACCACACTAAGGGTAATCTCACACGTGCGGATCTCTTATTGCCGTGGATCTTGGGAAGAAAAGTAGCAGAGTGTCATGCAGGTGTCATGCGTTTTGACACCTTTATGACATGCATATGTCATGCAGATGTCATGCATATGACATTCCAATGTGCAGTTTTGCCTCACCTAGCATTTATATGTCAAGACAGGGATAGGATGCTTTGTTCTTCACTGCGGCTTCCGATGAAGCAGAGCTCATATTATGACATAGCCAACCAAGAAAAGATGTCACAGTGGATTGAAGATGGGTATGAGGGAGTATTAAAGATGTAATCAAAATCTGTTTTTGTATTTTTTTTTCTAAAAAATTATTTTCTATGTGTGTTGTGTTTTTAATATTTACCGTATATCTCGTGTATAAGCCGACCCGTGTATAAGCCGACCCCCCTACTTTTGCCCCCAAAAACTGGGAAAACTTATTGACTCATGTATAAGCCGAGGGTGGACTCCAGCACAGTGTATACAGCCCTCAGCACAGTGTATACAGCCCTCAGCACAGTGTATACAGCTCCCAGCACAGTGTATACAGCTCCCAGCACAGGGTATACAGCTCCCAGCACAGGGTATACAGCTCCCAGCACAGGGTATACAGCCCTCAGCACAGTGTATACAGCTCCCAGCACAGTGTATACAGCTCCCAGCACAGGGTATACAGCTCCCAGCACAGAGTACAGCTCCCAGCACAGGGTATACAGCCCTCAGCACAGTGTATACAGCTCCCAGCACAGGGTATACAGCTCCCAGCACAGGGTATACAGCCCTCAGCACAGTGTATACAGCTCCAAGCACAGGGTATACAGCTCCCAGCACAGGGTATACAGCTCCCAGCACAGGGTATACAGCTCCCAGCACAGGGTATGCAGCTCCCAGCACAGGGTATACAGCACTCAGCACAGTGTATACAGCTCCCAGCACAGGGTATACAGCTCCCAGCACAGGGTATACAGGACCCCATCCCTGGTATACAGGCTCCCCCTCACAGTATGGCGCCCCCTCACAGTAAGGCCTCCCCATGCTACCGCTGCTCACTGTACAATAAATAGTGTTATTATCTCTCACCCTCGCTCCTGGCTGTGCATTTTCCCTCCTTCCTACTTGTCCTGTGACCGGGGCTCACGACGATGACGTCACCGGTCGGTCACATGACACGCAGGGAGGAGGGAGGATGCACTGAGCCAGGAGCGAAGGTGAGAGCTAATAACACTATTTATTGTACAGTGAGCAGCGGCACCATGAGGAGGCCTTACTGTGAGGGGGGCGCCATACTGTTATGGGGAGCCTGTAATGCGATATGCACTGCTCCCCCCGAGGATGGGCGGGGGATGCAGTGCATATCATGAATAAGTTATGAGCGGCTCCACGTCACGAGCCACTCATATTACAGCCTGCCCCCACCTCCTCCAGCCTCCTCCTGCTCCCAGACACAGCCCCCACTTCACACAAAAGTATATGACTCGTGTATAAGCTGAGGGGGGGACTTTTCAGCCCAATTTTTGGACTGAAATGTCGGCTTATACACGAATATATACGGTACTTGTAAATACTTAAGTCCCAAAAAAAAGGTTGAGAAAAGTATTATAGGAGTGATACCTTTATTGCATTTCTCAACCTTTTTTTGGGGACTTAAGTATTTACATCGATTTCTCTGGCTACCACGGTACCACAATATTATTTTGTATTGTACTCTGAAAAATAATATTTACTTGAAATTCTTAATGGCCAGGTCTAACTTTGGTCCAACATTAGGAATCTGGGGCTTAAATCCAGCTGGAAATACAAAGCTGTCATTAACCCCTTATTACGCTGTTTGCCACAGCACCAGGGCTACTGGAAGAGCTGGGTGAAGCTAAAGGAATTGGCACACCTAATGAAGGTGCCAATTTCTGGGTCAGCGGCAGGCTGCTGTTCTATAGCATGGGGAACCCAATACTGATGGGCCCCATCCTCACTGGGAATTCCAGCCCCCAGTTGCCTATTTTTCCTTGGACAGCAATTAAAAATTTGACGAAACCCTTTGCATTTTTTGTGGGCAACCAAGGTAAACTTAGGCAGCTGAGGGTGGCGGCTTGCAGCTATATGCTTTGTATGTGCTGAGACTGAAAAATACAGTGAAGCCCTATGCATTATTTTAATTATTTATTTATTTTACATGCTATGACGGCAGTTTGGTTGCCATACACTATTGAGGATACATACACTATGCCATACACTACAAGGATGGTAACTTGAAAATAATAAAGTATCATTTTTGTCGGTGGGTTTTACATATGTTTTTGTGGTTAGATTTCTCCCAACCTTTTCCACAAGAACATCAATAAATTGTAAACAATTTGATGAAGAAATCATGGTGAATTTAATAGTTTGGTTAGCATTATTCAGAAATTGCAAAAAATCAAGTAAGGTTTCCTCTGAACCTGTCCATAGGAGGAAGATGTCGTCTATGTACTGCGGCCCCTTTGCTCAAAGAACTCATCTCCAAATAGGAAATAGTTTCATGTAAGATCCAGTGTCAATAACTCCAAAATAAATTTTTCCACCTGTATAACCTTGACCCATTCATTGTTTTCTTACACAATCTATCCCACATTCGTGTTCAATTGACGTGTAAAGACTTACAACATCAAAAGACACCAATAAGTAATTTTCTTCATCCAACTTCACATTAGATATTTTATTCAAAAAATCACTTGTATATTTTACATAGGATTTAAAGTTTTTAGCAAACGGATTTAGAATCCTATTCAGAAAGACGCCAACGTGGCTGAGCACGGAATCCATGCCAGCCACTATTGGATGCCCTGGAGGATTCGTCAAAAATTTGTGTACTTTCAGCAGAACATAAATTATAGATGTAGATGGAAATTTAATCATTAAAAAATCAAAATTATCTTGATCTATCGCTCTATGTTCTACCATTAGATCCAAAATCCTTTTTAATTGTCTTTCAAATTTACAATCACCAAATAGTTTTTTACAAACATTTGAGTCTGACACTTGGCTCCTCAACTCTCTCAAATACACTTCCTTGTCCATGATGACAACACCACCTCCTTTATCTGCGCTCTTTATGGTGATGTAATCATCATGGACAAGTTCCTTCAATGCCTCAGCCTCTGCACTAGTCAAATTCAGTTTTGTAAATTCATTCACCATGGTTTTTTTAAGCTTCTCAACATCTTTTTTTACTCCTTCTATAAATGCCGTAATGGCCATTAAACAACTAGGAAGGGTAAAATTACTCTCTAGGTATTCCTAACCCCCTACAATCAAATACACTATGGGATGGTTTTTGTATATTTTCTTTCTTATGAAACCATTCGCGCAATTTGATGTGTCTATAACATTTTTCAAAATTTATCATCAATTAAAACCAATTGATTTGTGTTGTTGGAGAAAAACTAAGTTATTTACTTAACACCTTATTTTGTAGTGGAGTTAAAACCTTGTGTGAGATTTTAATAATTAATTCACTCCCTGTTCCTTGTCCACATTTTTTAATAAAATATCTAATTTGAAATTGCAGGAAGAAAATTACTTATTGGTGTCTTTTGATGTTGTAAGTCTTTACACGTCAATTGAACACAAATATAGGTAGATTGTGTAAGAAAAAAATTAATGGGACAAGTTTATACAGATGAGGTGGGAAAATGTATTTTGGAGTTATTTACACTGGTTCTTACACAAAACTATTTCCTGTTTGGAGATGAGTAGGGATGAGCGAGTCTACTCGCTAGGACTCGTTACTCGGCGATTCTTAAGGGACTCGCTGGACTCGGGAATCGGCGAGTCTTTTAGCGAATACTCGCTCACTAACGAGTCCATATCGAGCGTCGCTTTGCGGTCGGCGCGTCGGTTTGCGGCAGGAGGAGGTAAGGTCAGCTTTGACAGCACCCCCCCCCCCCCCGGTTCTCAAGGCTGCCCGGACCTGACAGCACCCCCCCCCCCCCCCCCCCACCGGTTCTCAAGGCTGCCCGGACCTGACAGCACCCCCCCCCCCCCCCGCTTCTCAACCAGGGCCGGGGATACCTAACTGCCACCCAGGGGAAGAGGCTCCAGCCAGCCCCTGAGTCCAATGCAAGTGAATGGCAATCTGCGAGTCCGAATCCTAGCGAGTCTGCGATTCCGAGTCCTGTATTCTCTATTCGGGACTCGCGAATCCCTATTCCCTATTCATTAACATTGGACTCGCTAGACTCGCCACGAGTACCGAGTCCTGGGCTCGGACTCGTGCGGGTCTAGCGATTCCGAGTAATTTAGGACTCGCTCATCCCTAGAGATGAGTTCTTTGAGCAAAGGCAAGGGACCGCATTGGGGGCCAATATGGCCCCCACATATACAAATGTTGCTGTGGGGGTTCTGGAGGAGGATGTCGTCTCTGTGTCCCACCACTATACCCATGTTGGGGGGGGTGGAGATGCAAAGACAACATCTTCCTCCTATGGACTGGTTCAGAGGAAACCTTACTTGATTTTTTACAATTTCTGAATAATGCTAACCAAACTATTAAATTCACCATGGTTTGTTCATCAAACTGCTTACAATTTCTTGATGTTCTTGTGGAAAAGGTTGGGAGAAATCTAACCACAAAAACATACGTAAAACCCACCAACAAAAATAATACTTTATTATTTTCAAGTCACCATCCTTGTAAAATGATAGAGTCGATTCCTTTTAGCCAATTCATGAGGGCTAAAAGGATAGAAAGCAAAGGAGAGAGCCTGAATAAGACCCTAAGAATTTGTTGGAAAAACATAGGTACAGGTTAAACAGTAGAGAAAAGGAGTTTATTGGTCCCAAAGGCAAGGGACGAATCAAAGTGAATACCATTTGTCTCTATTTTTTGTGAGGAGAATGGTGCTTTTGCAAATATTATAAGTAAACATTGGAGGACTTTATTTAATGGTTTGTCAGAGATTTCTGAATTCAAAGAACCCCCTCTCTTTTCCTACCGACGTAATAAAAATTTAAAGGATCAACGGGTGCATTCGGATGTCGGTTCATTCAGAACACCAAAACAAAGTTCCCTGACCGGATTTGACAGCAAAAGGTGCTTTCCCTGTTTAAACTGTATTAATTGTAGAGCTATGATAAAAGGTATTAGTTTTAGTGATGGGCATACACAGAGGATGTATAAAATCAATTACTATCTTACGTGTGACTCAGAATACATAATTTACATGCTTGAATGCCCTTGTGGTCTAAGGTACATAGGGGAGACCACCTGCGATTTTAAAACTCGCTTTAGTCAACATAACTATTCAGTTCGCAAAAGAGGGTGGATCTCCCTGTACCTAAGCATTGTATAGAGATGGGCCATAAGGATACTGATCTGAGATTTATGATCATAGATCATGTACCTCCAGTTAGACATGGTGGGAACAGAGTCGCTCTGTTACAAAAGAAGGAACTTGAGTGGATATACAAATTGAAAGCTCTAAGACCAGATGGGCTAAATGTTGATTTTAAGTTACACACCATAAGCTAAGTGATATTCTGGTGTTTTGCACAATAATCCTCTTTCTGTGTTAACTTCATTCCATTGTAGTGCATAGAATTGTTAAATATGATAATTTTATCATTGAGATAAAGATAATTTTAATATCGCTTTCTTTTTTAGGTGGATGACTGAAAGCAAACCCAAGATCGCCATATTGTCTCTGCTAAATTGGGCTAATAATAGAAAAAGTGTCTTTTTGAGCTTTTTTGATATAATAATAAAAATATTTTTTGAAATGCACCAGCTCGTTGAAACATATTATTATAGTATAATGTATGGGCAGTGGACCAATATTAGATGATTGAATGAGTGTTATGGAGATCTGGTGTAAGTGTGTGCGGGCTGGAGCTCCAGATTGAACCCTGTAGCTTCCAGCATACATTCACATTAATGGCTATGGTGATGTCCTGAATGGGGCAATACCTAAGCTATATCCAGTATCCCCTAGTCTAAAAATGTCTATCACTTTATAATAGCCTGCTTTTGAAGGGTTTATTGAAGAAAAAACATATTAAAAATGTTAAAATATATTGTGACCAAAATAAGGGCAGAAATTGGCCGCCGGACAGTAATAAAGATGGCGGTGATGGAACTTGGTGCATGATGCAATTGATGACGTGCACTGAGCATGCGCAGTCAAACCCGGAAGATGCCGGGATTACAGCCCACACGGTGAGACTGGCGATGGGGGAGCGCTGATCATCCACCATGTAAATACAAATTTTTTATTCACGCAGGTGTTCCACATAAGGGATTATAACTAATTAAACTGTACTGTAATAACAGTCCTACCAGGACTATATACATAAAGCACTATGATTTCACTTTACTATAATAACACTATGTGGCACAATTTAATGTTTACAATGTTTTGAGAATCTTTTATTAATTAATTGTTAGTGATTTGATGCATAAAAAGTTCACCTGTACACATGATGCACTATGTTTGAGAAAGACCGAAAGTTTGATAGATAGATAGATAGATAGATAGATAGATAGATAGATAGATAGATAGATAAAATAAAAAGTTTGGTATCATCATAATCCTGCTATGCTACAAAATCATATTGCCAAGTCACTTTATTCTACAGAATTAACAAAACTCAATAATTTAAGTGCACTCTGTGGTAAAATTATTAATGTAAGTTAAAATTGTAAATCACCCTGAAAAGAAAGCCCCTGTAAGCAGTTTTACTGAAAAAAAGGTATGGCTCTTGGACCAAGATGAGGAAAAATGAAAACGCAAAGGAGAAAAATGTTGAGGTCCCTAAAGAGTCAATACCTCTTTCCAAACATATGATAACGGACGCATACCATTGAAGCACATACTGAGCTATAATACTGTCACATTCATGAAACTATACTCTCATTTTAAGTGTATTCTTATTCAAGTAAATTGTAGATATAAAATAGTGAAGCGTCAGCTTTTATACAAAATTGAACATTTATTTATATCAGTGCCTCTCAAACAGGTAGGCACCCCATTGTTGTTGATAAGATGTGGGAAGATAGGCAGTTTTTATTGAAACAATTATAAACTGTTCAGTCCACTCTCTTTTGGCAGCAATCTCTAGATTACCAACATCATTGACACAATTTTTACTTAATTGCATAAACTTTTATTGCCTGTATAAAAAAGCATACATAACATAAATAAGAACAAAGCAAACAATAGAATGAAAAATGTGACATACTTTGACTTTGGAATCAGTCTATTAGGTAAAAAATATTAGTCATTAAAATATTTCCTGGCTTTTTAGACTATACTGAACATTATAAAGGACTTCTTGACATTGTTAGTCACAGCACATCTTGAATTATAAAGCCTCCTTACAGTCATATTTCCTTCTAAATGTAAAATTTAATGTAAGTACACTTGTGAGCTCTAGGGGTTTAAAAGCAAGACCTGCTGTTTCTGATTATTTGGTTATATTTACTTGCAGAGGTTTGCAATCCCTATGGCCCTTTAATTATTGAGGCCATATATTTTCAGAATATGCTTACATTGCAGTTTTTATTTTCAAACCAGAGATCATTCTTGAAAATCTGGTTCACGGCTTTTTTTCCTCCGCATACAATGCAAGCAGACATATGATTCATGCATATCATTATAATCAAACTAGCATTCTCACAGTTCATTACATTTATTTTTGTTTTATGAAATTATATCATTTAGACTATTGATAAACTTAGTGTTCTTGCATATAAATCTGGTAATTAATTGGTAAGTAACAATTATCTTTAAAGACTTAAGGCATAAGAATAAAAAACTTACATTGCTAAACATCTCTAGGGGTATAAAATAGAGCTGAGATTCTGGAGAGGCATACAAAACTACACAAACGTATGTCTAGTGCAGCATCTAAAGTGTCTATCATTTTTCTTTTCCCAGAGTCCTTACACAAGCTAATGAAATACCAATAACAATATATGATTAAATATGTATGTAGAGTAGGCGAAATAAGTATGGAACATGTCACCAATTTTCTAAGTAAATATACTTATGAAGGTACTATGACATGAATTTCTAACCAGATGTCAGTAACAACCATCCAAGCCACCAGTTTATATACTAACCAACACCCTAATTTCATAAAGCAGTATAGCGAGTAGCAAGGGGGAGCAGAGCCTTGATGGTTCGTCCCAGAAGAGCTACATTGAGAACCCGGACACTGGAATCCAAGACTCCACGGATCCAGTCAGCCCAGCAGTAAAGACCGGAGACCAGGGAGGCTTCAAGTCTCCTGGTGAAGCACTTGGGGCACAGCCATCTAGCAGAGCCTGGGGACCGTAGTGGATACAGCGGTGACAACATCAGAGCTCTCACAGCCTGCCATACAAGTCCGGACTACAAGAGAGGGTCAGGGCCTAGCTTCAAACAGCCCAGGACCAAAGCACACACAGCATAAAAGGGAGTCCTTATAACTCATTGAATGGGGAGATCCTGAACTGCTCCCAGCCTACCCGGACTGTACCCTGGACTTAACCTTGAACAGCAACATTAGTAAAAGTACGAAACAACAACCCTGTGTGTGTGACTGTTATTGCGGCTACTGATCCTACTCCCTCTATAGACTGTTCCACAGCACCCATAATTCACTACTGTCCCGGGGATCCCGCTCCACCTACGGGAAGTTAAACCAGCTTGCTGCTTCACCATTAACCCAGAGGTCTGTCCGGGCAACAGGCCGCGTGACATCCCCAGTAAAGACAACGCCAAGATATAGGTAAAAGTGATAAATTACATAGATAAAAAGTATTGAACTTATGAAGAAAGAGAGCTGCAAACAACCATGGAAATTGATGACAGTAGCTGAAGTCTATCAGTAATTAGACAGAAATCCTGCCACTTTTTAAAAAAAATAATCAGCTGGTTCAAATAATGGCCTAAAAAATGGTGTCTCATTACCAAGGTGCCACAAATGAAACATCTCATGATAGATAAAATTAAGGAGCTGTCTCAAAATCTTTATTGTTGCAAAATAAACTGATGGCATTTGTTTTTTACAGAATTTCTAAACTACTGAAAGTTCCACTAAACACTGTTGGGGCCAAAATTGAAAGTAGTAAGACAATCATATCACCATAACCCAGCCACAACCAGGTGTTCTTTGCAAGATTTCAGACAGAGGAGTAAACAGAAGTATCAAAGGAGTTGTCCAAGAACAATGGACCACTTGTTGTGAAAGAAAGATATAGAATTAGCAGGTACAATTGGTTCAAAGAGAGCGAGAGCAAAAAGTAATGCTCTCAACCTCCGTGGCTTGTATGCACACTCACTACACAAGACTTCATTGCTGAACATAAACCATGTTGCACATTTAAAGTTTGCTCAAAAAAATTTGGACAAACCAGGGAAATACTGAGAGAATATAGTCTGGACAGTTTACACCAATATTCAACTCTTTGCATGCTATTATTCACACCATGTTTTCAGACATTTAACATCATACCAACAGTGAAGTTTGGAGGAGGAAACATAATTCTTTGGGGCTGTCTTTCAGTAAACGGCATTGGAAAATTTAATGTAATTGTAACAAGGATGAAAGGACAAATGTACTAAAACATTCTTGATAAAAATCTGCTGCCATCTACCAGGATAATGAAGAAGACATGAGGAGGGACATTTCCGCAAGTCAATGATTCCAAACACACAGCCATGGAAACTCACACTTGGTTTCGATGTAAATCCAGTAGAAAATTTGTGGAAGGAATTAAAGCTCAGAGTTCATAGAAAGAGCCCAGAGAACCTTCAGGATACGAAGAGTAATCCTCGATCTTAGGAGAATATTAGAAGGTTACATCCCTTTGTATACAGGTATCAACGCTATATTTTTTTAAAACATTATTTTCTAGCAATGTCTGCACCATTTAGGGTGTAAAACTACTCCCAAAGACCTTATAGGTTATATTTTCACTCGTGTTTCAGATTTTAAGTATATACCTATCGCATACTGGGAGAACCGTAGAAAGCAATACAACAGCTGACAAGTAACCCCTATCCATCAGAAAGGTAGGCGACCGTCGTACTCACCTTCCCAAAAGACATCGTCCTTATGCTGGTCTCATATAGCCATTCTTACACCCTAAATTTCATTTCCTACAGGATTATCAAAAGAATAATAAAAGAAAACAAACGAAGTAATCCATAGCACATACGCCAGGACTATAGGAAAAGACCTACAGAAAATTCTGATGGAACATATTCCCTGAATGGACCCTCTTTGATACATATTTATCACTTTTAATGTTTGACATATGTTTTTATATAGTACATGGTAGCACGAGAAATCAATAAAATATTGTTTTAATTTTTAATGAATATAGATTCATTTTTATACGCGGTTTTTATATTCAGTGCGCTGAACCCCAAAATTCTATTTAGGATACGAAGAGTGTTTGTGTGGAAGAATGGGCTGAAATCACACCTGAACAATGCATGTGACTAGTTTCTCCATAAAGGAGGCGACTTGAACTTGTCATAATTAAAAATGCTTTTGTACAAATATTAATTACATTTCAGGTAGTGTGATCAATACTTATTCACTGTGTCATTTCTCAATACTACAAATAACTTAATTTATGGGTGTCATTGGTTGGATTTATTTGTCTGTGTGGATTGAATTAATTGATACTAACATCAGAAGAGAAATTCATGTCTATAGCACCTTCAAAATAAATTTACTTAGAATATTTGTGATCTGTTGAATAATTATTTCACTTTCTGTATATTTATTCAATCATCATTTGCCAATGGCAATCCATTACCTTGTGTAAAGAAATTCTCATAAATACATAAAACGGAAAAAAAAACTACCTTCTCACCCCCTATGGGGTTGCTTTTTTTCCTTCCTCATTCTTAGGACCTCCTCCAGAGGCCTGAGCTTTTCTGGAGAGAGAGAGTTTACATGTTGCTCCTGGAATCTGTAGCCATTTTTTGAACTTTGTGGTCACTGCTCTAAATGCTCCCATCATCACTGGAATCACTGCTGCCTTCACCTTCCACATCTTCGGTAGTTGTTCTTTGAAGCCCCTGGTGTTTCTCCAGGTTCTCATATTTATTCTTTATGATGTTGTTATCATTTGGCACTGCTGCCCAATCTATTATCATTACTGTCTTCTGAGCCTTGTCTACCATCACAAAATTTTGAACAAAAATATGGATCTAATAGAACCCATAATAGGAAAAAATTAAAGACATAGACTCCCAGACATGAATACATGTGATCAGAAAGAGCAATGAAATGGGTTTGGAAAAATAAATAAAAAATACTCATATATACTAATGTTAAATTAGACACAGAATCCATAGAGAAAATCAAATGCAATAATTTATTTTAGATATTGTGAATACAAGTAGTGATACAGTACAAATTAGTAGGTAGGTAAAAAGATAGGATCAGAGGCAATTTGCAGAGAGAATAGAAAAGAATATCTAATACACTGGTTAGTGGAGTGACATGACAAAAAATGATGAGGACACATCTGTGCGAGGAGTGTTATTAATGAATAGCTAGTGGTCAACTATCTAATTACTACAGGCCTATAAAGTTAGTAATGCTAGTCATCAAGATTACAAAAGTAATATAAAGGAGCTAATTTGATCCTCTTTCCCCTATCGACGTGAGAGACCGGAACGCCATAGAGATCAATACATAAAATTAGCCAACAAAAAGTCTACTAGAGTAAATAATATTGGAGACTGTTAATAAACGGAACAGCAAAGTTTACCGATCTACTAACCACTAGTATTGTCCATGACCCCCCCTTCCCTATTAATATAGACATGGACAAAGATTTGAGATTTCCCACTACTATTTGTATTATAGTTCTCATATATTTATATTATAGTCCTCAGGAAACTAGTTGGAGTTTCCTTCTCTCTTTAGCCCATCACCAAGATGTACTTGAGCTAGAATCCCAAAGGTTTATAAATTTTTATAATCTTAGATGTTGAACGTCAGAATGTTTACCTTCCCTTTGCTTAGATACATACGACTAGAATCTTTACTGACTGGATTATTATAATTGTAAAAATTGCATGTCTAGTAGATCCTTTATTACATCAGATGTATAATCACATTCGGTGTCTATGATTAATTTGTTGCCTATTTAAAACTAATAAAAAATTATTGAAACACATACAGTTAGGGCCAGAAATATTTGGACAGTGACACAATTTTCGCGAGTTGGGCTCTGCATGCCACCACATTGCATTTGAAATGAAACCTCTACAACAGAATTCAAGTGCAGATTGTAATGTTTAATTTGAAGGGTTGAACAAAAATATCTGATAGTAAATGTAGGAATTGTACACATTTCTTTACAAACACTCCACATTTTAGGAGGTCAAAAGTAATTGGACAAATAAACATAACCCAAACAAAATATTTTTATTTTCAATATTTTGCTGCGAATCCTTTGGAGGCAATCACTGCCTTAAGTCTGGAACCCATGGACATCACCAAACGCTGGGTTTCCTCCTTCTTAATGCTTTGCCAGGCCTTTACAGCCGCAGCCTTCAGGTCTTGCTTGCTTGTGGGTCTTTCCGTCTTAAGTCTGGATTTGACCAAGTGAAATGCATGCTCAATTGGGTTAAGATCTGGTGATTGACTTGGCCATTGCAGAATGTTCCACTTTTTTGCACTCATGAACTCCTGGGTAGCTTTGGCTGTATGCTTGGGGTCATTGTCCATCTGTACTATGAAGCGCCGTCCAATCAACTTTGCAGCATTTGGCTGAATCTGGGCTGAAAGTATATCCCGGTACACTTCAGAAATCATCCGGCTACTCTTGTCTGCTGTTATGTCATCAATAAACACAAGTGACCCAGTGCCATTGAAAGCCATGCATGCCCATGCCATCACGTTGCCTCCACCATGTTTTACAGAGGATGTGGTGTGCCTTGGATCATGTGCCGTTCCCTTTCTTCTGCAAACTTTTTTCTTCCCATCATTCTGGTACAGGTTGATCTTTGTCTCATCTGTCCATAGAATACTTTTCCAGAACTAAGCTGGCTTCTTGAGGTGTTTTTCAGCAAATTTAAGTCTGGCCTGTCTATTTTTGGAATTGATGAATGGTTTGCATCTAGATGTGAACCCTTTGTATTTACTGTCATGGAGTCTTCTCTTTACTGTTGACTTAGGGACAGATACACCTACTTCACTGAGAGTGTTCTGGACTTCAGTTGATGTTGTGAACGGGTTCTTCTTCACCAAATAAAGTATGTGGCGATCATCCACCACTGTTGTCATCCGTGGACACCCAGGCCTTTTAGAGGTCCCAAGCTCACTAGTCAATTCCTTTTTTCTCAGAATGTACCCAACTGTTGATTTTGCTACTCCAAGCATGTCTGCTATCTCTCTGATGGATTTTTTCTTTTTTTTCAGCCTAAGGATGTTCTGCTTCACCTCAATTGAGAGTTCCTTTGACCGCATGTTGTCTGGTCACAGCAACAGCTACCAAGTGCAAAACCACACACCTGGAATCCACCCCTGACCTTTTAACTACTACATTGATTACAGGTTAACGAGGGAGACGCCTTCAGAGTTAATTGCAGCCCTTAGAGTCCATTGTCCAATTACTTTTGGTCCCTTGAAAAAGAGGAGGCTATGCATTACAGAGCTATGATTCCTAAACCCTTTCTCCGATTTGGATGTGGAAACTCTCATATTGCAGCAGGGAGTGTGCACTTTCAGCCCATATTATATATATAATTGTATTTCTGAACATGTTTTTGTAAACAGCTAAAATAACAAAACTTGTGTCACTGTCCAAATATTTCTGGCCCTAACTGTAAAGGAGCTAATTTGTACAAAGAGCCAAATGCATAGAAGGTACACAGCTCACATAATTATAACTCACTCAGAGTAAAAGGAAAATTTTCATGGCGCCCAACTGAGGGGAGATAACAGGATAACAATTTTACTTTTACTTTTAGTCCATCTTTATCCACCACTGGTAGGATTCTCTATGTCTCTACCTCCACTATCTTTCAATAGTTCCTACGATACAGTGGCTTACCTTGCCATGGCACCTCATGTTCCTATTCATTCTTCCAGGTTTGTTGTTGTTGCTGTCTTAGGCTCTCCCTCAGCATCTCATCTTTTGGTGCCATTTTTCTGATGTAATCCTTGATACTCCTTGTAACATAGTAACATAGTAACATAGTTTTTAAGGTTGAAGGAAGACTTTAAGTCCATCTAGTTCAACCCATAGCCTAACATGTTGATCCAGAGGAAGGCAAAAAAAAACCCATGTGGCAACACTAAGCTCCACATTGGGGGAAAAAAATTCCTTCCTGACTCCAGATATGGCAATCAGACTAGTTCCCTGGATCAACGCCCTATCAAATAATCAAGTATATATAACTGGTAATATTATAATTTTCAAGAAAGGCATCCAGGACCTTCTTAAATGTTAGTAGTGACTCACTCATTACAACATCATGTGGCAGAGAGTTCCATAGTCTCACTGCTCTTACAGTAAAGAATCCGCGTCTATGATTATGATTAAACCTTCTTTCCTCCACATGTAGAGGATGCCCCCTTGTCCCAGTCTCAGGCCTAAGAATAAAGAGATAATTAGAAAGGTCTCTGTACTGTCCCCTCATATATTTATACATTATTTAAAGATCACCCCTAAGCCTTCGTTTTTCCAAGCTAAATAACCCCAAGTTTAATAACCTGTCTTGGTATTGCAGACCCCTCAGTCCTCTAATAACCTTGGTCGCTCTTCTCAGCACCCGCTCTAGTTCAGCTATGTCTTTCTTATACATCGGAGACCAGAATTGTACACAGTATTCTAAGTGTGGTCGCACTAGTGACTTGTATAGAGGTAAAATTATGTTCTCCTCATGAGCATCTATGCCTCTTTTAATACATCTCATTATTTTATTTGCCTTTGCAGCAGCTGCCTGACACTGGCCACTAAATGTGAGTTTGTCATCTACCCATACACCCAGGTCTTTTTCAGTGACAGTTTTGCCCAGTGTTTTACAATTAAGCACATAATTATACCTTTTGTGTTTACCATGATGGTGGCTTGGACGACTATCAAACCTTGACCATGTCCTTTCTATTGGAATACAATCTTTGGGTGTTAGACTTGAGGTGGAGACCTTCATGCATTGCATCTGGGGTTTCAGATCTGCATCTTCCATCTCTAATTTTGGCCAGCGCACCATGCTAGCAGGGTATCGGAAAACTGCAGAAGAAAAGGAGGATGGTCCAGCTTCCAGTGTCAAATGCAATTAAATTTATTGGATATAAAGAAAGCTTCCATAAACAGCCATAGAACAATTAACATGTGGATGGCATGGCAGGAAGCATCAGCACCTGGCAACGCATTTCAGATAGAAGTCCTTTGTCAAGCCTATAAGTGTGCACAGAAGCAAATTATATATATGCAGGGCAAATGGAAAGAGGAAGCCTGTCAGTAATCAGTGCAGGGGCAATAATTAGTCTGCCTAAGAGAGCAGTGCTTGTGTGGAAACCCAAAAAATGAAATAAAAATGCAAGTAATATAAAATTGGTGCAATGAAACACATGAGGAAAAAGAGAATATGTCTGACATAACAATAAAATTAGATAACAAAAAAGGGGAATTTTTGTATAATGTGGAGGATGAAATAAAAAGGTTCAGAGTTACTTTTTTACAGAATAAATAAAAGCAGGAAATTCAGAACCTGAAAACTGCATTCTGAATAGGAATGGGTAATATATGAGAAATTCTATGAACATCATGAGGATTCATGTAAATATACATGGATTTACAATCTAATGAAAATAATCCTACAAGATTACTATGGTGGAAAAATTAACATATAAGGTTTTTAATTCAGAAGGTGGAATATAAAAAACACACTAATAGAAAGGTTGTAATCATAAACAATCAATAAGATCATGTGAAAAATGAAATACTCAAAAAGGTTCAATAGTGTAACATGATGCCATGTCGTTAATTTAACCCGTCAGTGTGTCTAGTACCTAACAGAAAAATCCAATCTGTTTCCCCGTTTAGTAATTGACACTTGTTATCTCCGCCTCTGGCTAATGGGATTACTGTATATACTCGTGTATAAGCCGAGTTTTTCAGCACAAAAAATGTGCTGAAAAGTCCCCCCTCGGCTTATACACGGGTCATATACGGTACTTAGTGGTATACAGCCCCCCCCCCCCCCGTTGTATACAGGGCCCCCCCTTGCTTGTGGCAACCTGTAAAAGAAGATATCAGTATACTTATCGTGTCGCCGCCGCCGCCGCTCTGTCACCGTCACCGCGCTATTCCGGGTCTTCATGCTTCCTTCACCGACGCACAGGAAATGACGTCATTGTCTGTGCGCCGGAGTAGGAAGCTTGAAGACCCGGAATAGCGCGGTGACGGTGAAAGAGCGGCGGCGGCGACACGATAAGTATACTGATATCTTCTTTTACAGGTTGCCACAAGCAAGGGGGGCCCTGTATACAACGGGGAGGGGGGGCTGTATACCACTAGGTACCGCTGTATACAGCTGGGGCTGCTGTATACCCCTCTGGGGCTGCTGTACACCTCTGGGGCTGCTGTATACCCCTCTGGGGCTGCTGTATACCTCTGGGGCTGCTGTATACCTCAGGGGCTGCTGTATACCCCTCTGGGGCTGCTGTATACCCCTCTGGGGCTGCTGTATATCTCTATGGGACTGCTGTATACCTCTATGGGGCTGCTGTATACCTCTGGGGCTGCTGTATACCTCTAGGGCTGCTATACACCTCTGGGGCTGCTATACCCCTCTGGGGCTGCTGTATACCCTCTGGGGCTGCTGTATACCTATGGGGCTGCTATATACCTATGGGGCTCCTGTATACCTCTGGGGCTGCTGTATACCCCTCTGGGGCTGCTGTATACACCCCTGGGGCTGCTGTATACCTCTGGGGCTGCTGTATACCTCTGGGGCTGCTGTATACCCCTCTGGGGCTGCTGTATACCTATGGGGCTGCTATATACCTATGGGGCTGCTGTATACCTCTGGGGCTGCTGTATACCTCTGGGGCTGCTATACACCTCTGGGGCTGCTACACCCCTCTGGGGCCGCTGTATACCCCTCTGGGGCTGCTGTATACCCCTCTGGGGCTGCTGTATACCTATGGGGCTGCTATATACCTATGGGGCTGCTGTATACTTCTGGGGCTGCTGTATACCCCTCTGGGGCTGCTGTATACCCCTCTGGGGCTGCTGTATACCTATGGGGCTGCTATATACCTATGGGGCTGCTGTATAGCTCTGGGGCTGCTGTATACCCCTCTGGGGCTGCTGTATACCCCTCTGGGGCTGCTGTATACCTATGGGGCTGCTATATACCTATGGGGCTGCTGTATACCTCTGGGGCTGCTGTATACCCCTCTGGGGCTGCTGTATACACCCCTGGGGCTGCTGTATACCTCTGGGGCTGCTGTATACCCCTCTGGGGCTGCTGTATACCCCTCTGGGGCTGCTGTCTACCCCTCTGGGGCTGCTGTCTACCCCTCTGGGGCTGCTGTATACAGCTCTGGGGCTGCTGTATACAGCTCTGGGGCTGCTGTATACCGCTCTGGGGCTGCTATATACCACTCTGGGGCTGCTGTATACTGCTCTGGGGCTGCTGTATATACCACTGGGGAGGCTGCTGTATACTACCACTGGGGAGGCTGCTGTATACCACTGAGGGGGCCTGTATACCACACTGCTGGGGGCTGTATACCTGTGCTGGGGTCCACCCTCGGCTTATACACGAGTCAATAGGTTTTCCCAGGTTTTGGGGGCAAAAGTAGGGGGTCGGCTTATACACGGGTCGGCTTATACACGAGTATATACGGTAATTTCTCAAGACCATAAATTTGCATGGAAGTAATGTTCATATTGTGCTCGAAGGCAAAATGCTTTGAGGCTGCTGAGATGTTTTTAAAAACATTCAAGATTGAATTATGTATCATGATATCCCATACATGTTCATTAATATGAATTTTTAGTTTGCTTGTTGTGCACCCGATTTAACTCAGCTTGCACACAGTGCATCTGATGCAGTATACCAAATTCTTTGTATTGCAACTGATATAATTTCAGATGGTATATGAGTGAGAATGGGAAGAATCCCAATTCTTTTTAAGTTGCATTGGGTGAACAACGCGCAAACAAAAAATTTGTATTAACGAACATGAACAAGTAGGTAAGTAGTAGCTATTGTGGTCAGAGAGCCCTGCTCAAGTCATGCAACACACACATCAAGGAGAAAACAAGTTGAGTCCCCACTTTTCCAAAAATTAGGGTCAAAGCACATTAAAGTAGCATTGATCTTTCAGATTTTATTTTGTATTGGGCCACAATCGCAGTAAGGCAGAAGGCCTGGGCCCAGCCTTTCAAGGATAAATATTCATAAAAATGTGCAGACGTGTTAGAAGTAGGTATTGTGCTCTGAGGGCCCTGCTGAAGTCATGCACCACAAGGTGACCCCTACAGGATTCCCGACTTTTCAAAAAATCTGTTTTAGACCACAGCAAAGTGGCATCAACAGAGTTAAAATAATATAATGGTGAGATGAATGCAGCACACTGAAAAGTACACCAGCGCCTACTCTCCCCAGTTTGCAACTGGGGTGTAAATGTTCTTGGAGATCCATGACTTGTTCATCTTAATAAAATTAGACGGTCTACACTGTCAGTGGGCAGGCATATGAGCTTAACTGTTAAGAAACCAGCAGCGCTGTAGACTATAGATGAGTGAACACCTGAGTTCGCCGAACCTTCCGAACCCCATTGAAATCAATGGCAGGTAACATGAAACACATGTAAAACACCATCAAATGTGTCCAAAAGCTGACAAACACACACGGACATACACAGTTAATCTTACCAGTCTCCCACTGCTTGCTTGCTTCTGGGTCTACTCTCTCACTTACTTCTGGTCCCGCCCATGAAGCTTCATGTATATTCACTTCACTAACCAGCAAAAGCCATTCACCGACACTTAAGCTCTGTGAGAGTGTCTTATATTGAGTCTTGCAATCAGACTACATTTCCACAATCTGGAAGGTGTCTGTGCTTGGTTTTTCATACATGGGGTGGGGAATTCCAGGCCTCAAGGGCTGCCAGCAGGTTATGTTTTCAGTATTTCCTTAGTATTGCACAGGGGTTTTTATCATCACCAGTCCAGATTATTTAATTATCACCTATGCCATACTAAGAAGGTCCTGAAAACATGAGCAGATGGCGGCTTTTGAGGCCTGGAATTCCCCACCCCTGTCATACACACTAGTGAATGGTAACCAACCTGGGGTCATAGTGTGTAAAAAAAAATTGTGGAAAAAAAAAATTGTATAGGTTACCATGCTACGGCTAGAGGCAACCATGGTTACCTGAACAGTGACATCAGGGTTCACCAATTACTGTACCGGAGCTGGCGGCTCAATCATTCAATGTTTGGAGGTGGCAGGACAGGACACTGTTTTCTTCACTGTAGCATGCAATCAAGAAGAAGGTTGCAGTGGATCAAGGATGGGTATGAGGGAGTAATAAAGATTAAGTCTAGATACGTGTTTGTGATTTTATTTCTAATAAAAACGTATTCTCTCTATGTTGTATCTTCTTTACTATTTACCAAGGTAGAGAAAGACCCTACATATACAAATGTGCACACTGAAATAATATTAAAAATTGACAACTTTATTACATTATTACTTTATGTATTACATTTACAAGGATTCCTCTTGCCCCGTGGCTACTTCCACAGAGACCTCAAGGGCAGGGGGGGCCAACTACAGTTCTCAAGGTCTGAAAACAGTGCAGGTTTTCTGGATTTTCTTAGCATTGTAAAGGGGCTAATTTCATCACCTGCATAGGTGATGGGTGATTCCAGCACCTTGTGCAATGCTAGGGAAATCCTGAATACATGCACTGTTGCAGCTCTTGACAACTGCACTTGGCCAGCTTTGTTCTACTGGAGTGGCTGTAGTGTCTTGCAGTTACATACCCCACAATTTCAGGCCAGAGGCCTGCGGCTTGTTCACCAGTCTCTGTAGGGCAGTATCAAAGAATCTGTTTGCAGGAGTTAACTCAACAAACTTTTCTATATATACACAGGCTATAAATCTCAAACTTAACAATATATATAGCATATACAAATAAATAACAATAACTCCCATCTTAGTCAAGGACAACAAAAAAATGAAAACAAAACAAAAGTCATTCTTTGGCCAAAATCCCAAGTAAGGGATGCGTCACTGTCTCACAGCCCCCCCCCTCCCAATAACATGCCTTTAGGAAGGTCCACTGGGCATGTTTAATTGCATTTTCATTCATGTCCCGGATGGTTGGTGCAGATTCTGATTGTAGTCTACTGCCGGATGGTCTTGGGAAGGTGACAGGGGCTACTGCTCTAGACGCATTCGACGCAGTTACCTACCACACAGCACACTCCATCATTGCCACAGCCAGAGAGGATGGTGAAATAACTATCCCCTCTAGGACAGACAGGACCAGGACCACTTTTGGGAACATTTCAATGCCCGGTGGGTTTGGGTGCATCTGGCTGGCCAACCAAGAGACACTTTGGCCCCACCTGATGCTAAGTTCTCTCCAGGTCAGCCTCCTCCTGCCACTTCTCTAATTGGGTTGTGGTTCCAACCTGACATATGAAAACCACAAACCACCCCTTCATGCCTCACACCTTCATGAATGTGACCTCATCTCCAAAAAAGATGGTGCACAGTCTTTGGGGAAGATCTCAAAATCAAAGACAGCATCTCACAATGGTGGTATAGTCCAACTTGCCTTTATTCCTTCCCCCATGCAACGTTTCGGACCATACACGTCCTTTATCAAGAACGTTTGGGGAAGATCGTCACGCTGCAGGTCAACGCGGCTGATGTAGGTTCGATATTTAGTGCTATATTCCACCAGAAAATAATACCCCTTATCCTGTTTGAAAAGCTGCTTTTTGTGCATTGTTCGAGGAAGTCATTAGCCTTAGGCCCATGCAGCCAGTCTTGGGCAATGACATCTGAATGGTTGATGTCTTTTTGGATCGTTGCTTGGAACAGGTAGTAGTTCCCACATAGCATTGTCCCACTTGAATGCCTCTGAAGGTGGTGAAAGTGATCCACACAGCTGGGAAACATTGCCTTTTAAGTTATTCTCTTCCTTGGACCCCCCATAAAGTTCCTGGTCCTGGTGGTTTTCTGTAATGGGATCCAGTAGCTTAGACTGCAACATCAGCTGCAGCAGGAATGTAGCCAGACATGCTGCCAGATCATCTGCAGTCTCATATGTACTGCTACTGGTCCAGAATGCCGTAGGGTAAAGTCACTTGACTGCTGGTACTGATTCCTAAGGTACATGGCTTGCATCGGAACCCAGGACTGGATCTGCACCTCATTTGAGATGTGTCGTGGAGCTCCAGGTGACATAGGTTTCACACTTCAACTCCTCTCAATGATGATACTCTGGGTCTGGTTCTGCTGACCCACCTTCTACCCCTGTGGTGGTTAGGTAGATTATATCATCCTCTTGTCACACTTGGGAGGTGTGGGAATCAGGTATCTTGATGGTGTGATGGGCAAAGGGGGTCAGGAGAGCCTAATCTGACCATGATGCTAGGGTCCCTGGCTCACTCTGTTCTTAGAGGAACCTCTGATGGGGAGGACTTCCGACCTGCCACCCTTTACCCTAAGCTCCTGATTAGCCCTAGGCTTAGGGCTCCTACTTCCACTCACAGGTCAGTGATCACAGATTCTCCCATGGCAATAGAACTCCAGGAGAGAATTCAGAACAGCAGCAAGACGTCTTCTCAGCTCAATGACAACCAAGAGCCAACTAACTCTATAAATGGCATCTGACAGAGGAGAGGGAAAGCTATTTAAAGCCAGGGGGAGGGAATTCCCAGTGAGTCACACTTCAACCACTCAACCAGCAGCTAAGCATAATAGTGAGTGCAGCTCTAGAGCACAACACAGGAGGCAAGACCTTCACACCAATAGCTCATGCAGCCTTAAAGGAAAACAACACATACAGCAGCATCCGGCAATGTCAGCGCAAACTAAGTGCATGACACCTCTGAGTCGAGGTCAACCATGCCTTGCAGGGGATCCATTAAGAAACTGCAATGTGGAATTCAGACAGCATATCTGTGTGCCACTGAAAGTGCAGACAGAGGTACGATGGCAGGAGACACTGTTAAAGATCCGTCATCCAACCCATAACTTGAGGGTAATGCAGACATCACTGAAGACAGGAAGAGGGTGCGCAATTTATGGTAGACAGCCCGCTCTTCCAAATGAGTGAGTGAGGGCCCTCCAATATGGATAAGTGAGGTCATAGATATATTGGTAAAGATAGTATAGCTATAGATATTTTTGTTAGTACAGACTGAACGATACATACAAAACAGACCCTCGGAGTGGCCAAGTTTGGGGTCATGAGTCTCCTGTGACTGATGGTGGGGGGAGGTAGGAGGACCAGATAGAGGATTGGATGGGCCCGCATTCTGTGTATCAACAGTAGACTGTGTAATAGTTAAAGATTTAGTGCTGCTTGAAAAATGCATAAAGGCCTTGTCTGCTATCCAAGACAGAATCTGCTCTCGCTCTTCTGGCTTCCAGGCACGATTACATTCCAGACCAGGAAATTTTGCAGGAAACATAGTGGATGCATCAAGCTTCTTCTGACCTGTCACAGTCTCAGTGCCTACCCATGCACCACTGACAACACCACATCCATGGCCTCGTCCCTGTTCCTTAACAACAGGCTTTTTGTTGCATTTTGGGTTTTTGGTACATATTTGCACATGTTGATGTCACAAGTAAAGCTAACTGGGAGTCCACAAAAATATAGGGCAAAAAAGGATCACTGTCAAATGGCAGTGATTTCACTACCAAATTTATAGAGGAGAACCCTCCTAAATGTATAGAGACCCTCCCAAAACTATAGAGGAGGGCGCTCCCAAATGTGTAGAGGAGAGCTACTCACAAATGAATAGAGGAGGGCTGTCACAAATATACAGTACAGACCAAAAGTTTGGACACATCTTTGCATTCAAAGAGTTTGCTTTACTTTCATGACTATGAAAATTATAGATTCACATTGAAGGCATCAAAACTATGAATTAACATATGTGGAACTATTTTGTTAAGAAAAAAGTGTGAAACAACTGAAAATATGTCTTAAATTCTAGGTTCTTCAAAGTAGCCACCTTTTGCTTTGATTACTACTTTGCACACTCTTGGCATTCTCTTGATGAGCTTCAAGAGGTAGTCACCGGAAATGGTTTTCATTTCACAGGTGTGCCCTGTCAGGTTTAATAAGTGGGATTTCTTGCCTTATAAATGGGGTTGGGACCATCAGTTGTGTTGTGCAGAAGTCTGGTGGATACACAGCTGATAGTCCTACTGAATAGACTGTTAGAATGTGTATTATGGCAAGAAAAAAGCAGCTAAGTAAAGAAAAACGAGTGGCCATCATTACTTTAAGAAATGAAGGTCAGTCGGTCAGAAAAATTGGGAAAACTATGAAAGTGTCCCAAAGTGCAGTTGCAAAAATCATCAAATGCTACAAAGAAACTGTCTCACATGAGGACAGTCCCAGGAAAGGAAGACCAAGAGTCACCTCTGCTGCGGAGGATAAGTTCATCTGAGTCACCAGCCTCAGAAATTGTAGGTTAACAGCAGCTCAGATTAGAGACCAGGTCAATGCCACACAGAGTTCTAGCAGCACACACATCTCTACAACAACTGTTAAGAGGAGACTTTGTGCAGCAGGCCTTCATGGTAAAATAGCTGCTAGGAAACCACTGCTAAGGACAAGCAACAAGCAGAAGAGACTTGTTTGGGCTAAAGAACACAAGGAATGGACATTAGACCAGTGGAAATATGTGCTTTGGTTTGATGAGTCCAAATTTGAGATCTTTGGTTCCAAACACCGTGTCTTTGTGCGACGCAGAAAAGGTGAATGGATGGACTCTACATGCCTGGTTCCCACCGTGAAGCATGGAGGAGGAGGTGTGATGGTGTGGGAGTGCTTTTCTGGTGACACTGTTGGGGATTTATTCAAAATTGAAGGCATACTGAACCAGCATGGCTACCACAGAATCTTGCAGCGGCATGCTATTCCATCCGGATTGCATTTAGTTGGACCATCATTTATTTTTCAACACGACAATGACCACAAACACACCTCCAGGCTGTGTAAGGGCTATTTGACCAAGAAGGAGAGTGATGGGGTGCTACACCAGATGACCTGGCCCCCACAGTCACCAGACCTGAACCCAATCGAGATGGTTTGGGGTGAGCTGGACTGCAGAGTGAAGGCAAAAAGGCCAACAAGTGCTAAGCATCTCTGGGAAGTCCTTCAAGACTGTTGGAAGACCATTTCCGGTGACTACTTCCTGAAGCTCATCAAGAGAATGCCAAGAATGTGCAAAGCAAATCAAAGCAAAAGGTGGCTACTTTGAAGAACCTAGAATATAAGGTATATTTTCAGTTGTTTTACACTTTTTTGTTAAGTAAATAATTCCACATGTGTTAATTCATTGTTTTGATGCCTTCAGTGTGAATGTACAATTTTCATAGTCATGAAAATAAGGAAAACTCTTTGAATGAGAAGGTGTGTCCAAACTTTTGGTCTGTACTGTATATATATATACCTTCAGAGGCATCAACCATGACTTTGCTTATACTGTTAGTCCTAAGAGTGGGGATGGCAAAAATAAGGCCATTGCCGAACTCTCCAACTATGGAATTCCTGGACCCAGTTATGATAGAAGGCCCTTCTCATAATGGGCAGCATCAGAAAAAACAGCAAAAACTTACCATCAGTAGCCATATAGAAATCCAACACTGCACTTAGCAATGGGTAGCAGACACTCCGCATCATGTGTATCAGTGTGAATAACATCCTATGCTAGCTCAATGGCAATTCTCCTCCCACATGTGTTGTAGGTAGAGGTGATTTTATCTGCCTGCACCTGGGCTTGCTCCACTTAAGGGGGTCTGACTGCAACCTGCTAAGTGCAGTGTTGGCTTTGTATATGGCTAATGATGGTAAGTTTTTGCTGTTCAGCTGTAGGCACTTCCAAACAATTGAGTGAAATACTGCTCTCACATGACAGCAGCCCTGCCCAAAAAAAGTCTGTATGATGCTCCCTAAACTGACTGTTATTTCACTGCGAACTGGCTCCAAAATAAATAAAGGAGGGCCCTTCCAAATGTGTAATAATAATAATAAAAAAAAATCTTTATTTATATAGAGCCAACATATTCCTCAGTGCTTTACAATACAGTGGTTTGTTTACAAGCGGTCATAGGTAACAATAAAGAATATACAATACAGTAAGTAATTAAAGTAGAGAATTAAAAAAAAAAGGAGGGCCCTCTCAAATGAATAGCGGAGGGCTCTCCCAGATGTATAGACGAGGGCCCTCCCAAACACATGTTACAGTGACACTTGAGGCCACTCACAAAATTAAACTTTCCTTACACCTGCTGGTTCTCTCCAAACTTTAGCTGAGGGACACAAAATGACATGGAAGTGGTGTTGGAGGAGTAGGAGGTTAAAGCCCAAAACAGAAATGGGCACATTGTAACTGGCATTGTAAACTGCTACGAAAAATGTATTCCACTATCCCAGTAACAATGAAGGAGGGACCGCCCAAATGTGTGATAAAAGAGCAGTCCCTTCCAAATGTAATTTACAGGGTCACCTCAGGTCCCTCAAAAAACTCAGGTTTCCTTTCACCTGCTTCAAACTGAAGGCTGAAACATCACATCAAGGTAGTGTTGAAGGAGGACACATGAATGGGCACATTGTAGCTGGCATTGTAAACTGCTATGAAATATATGTATTACTCTATCTCAGTAACAATGAGGGAGGGACTGCAGAAATGTATGTATAAAAGAGCTGACCTTCCCTAAAGTACTGTACAGGGCCACCTGCAGTCCTTCATGGCAAGCCCAACATACCAACGGGCACGCTTTGGGTGGCATTGTAAAATGAGGGGGAATATCTAACTAAAAATTATGTATGAGGGAGGGACCTAGACAATGTACAAGTCCTCCCTATTGTAAAAGGATAAAAAAGCAAAAAAGCTACTTGTGAACAAATGGTAAAGGAGATATATTTTTCTCTACTTTATTTAGTCTTGTTTACAAGTAAATATTCATGAAGAACTTTTTTTTTAACCGTTTTGGCCTTTAAAATCCTATTTCGGTTTGATTTGGTAGGTGTTCTTGTGTATCCATAAAAGTGGCGTAATACTCTGACATTATTTCCAAAAACTATATTTGAGTCATAAATGCATGCAGACATATTCTTCAAGCTCTTCCCATTCAGTTTCATCACTTTGCCATCTATTTCAGCCTTTTTCTCAGGCCCCCAGACCTCTTTCTTGGGTCCTGCCGAAAATGACTTGCATTTCTTAATGACTTGCATTGGATTTGCTATGCAGTACGAATACGTGAGTATTACAAAGTACTCATTACGATTCTCCCGAATCTGAGTAGTTCACTAATTTCTAATTACTATTAGGTATCCCTTTAAGAATCTAAAGCATAACTATAATTTGTTTCTATACAGTTTACACTACCATATGGCACACATAAATTTGTGAGGGTGTGTGCTCACAGTCAGGAATTGCTGTGTTTTGGACCCTGTGTATTGCTGCTGCATTCAAATTGCTGTGTGGTACAGTGCAAGCATAGTGGATGGAATTTCAAGAAATCCCATGCCCACTATGCTTCTCCCGACCTCAGCATTATTTCAGCTGTGGTGCGGGTTTCCGGGCTTCCGCATCTTGGCATCGTGTTCATTTCATGCTGTGAAGTCGGAAGCCATCACCATCGGCTGCACACAGGGAGAAGCCACCCTGCACCCACGACAGATGGTAAGTACAGGATGCCTGTGGTCTCCCTGAATGCACACACGGGTTCCCGCAGGTCTAGAGCTACGCAGCACCTCCAGATCGTGAGCACATACCCTTATGGTTTTTTGTGCCTTAGCTTGCCTGATTTTCTACGCAACTTAAAAAAAAAAAAAATCCATAAAAACATGCCATATTCCAAACTCTATTTTCCAAGGAACATGGCTTTGAAATAGATATATTTGCTATTTGATGACATTTAATGATACTCTTCATTCCGTATTATCTCCCGCTCTAACAAAGAAAGTTACAATAATACCGTATCGCACCATTATAGACCAATGCATCATTACACCTAGGAAATCAGATGTGTCTCTTTAGAGCATTAACTGCATATACATGCAATAAAGAAATATTTTCTTATGGTATTCTTAAATGTTACTCTTGAATGTAAACATCAACATTTTCTTGGCTACTGACCTTCTCAATTATAACGAGCCATCTGTTACTCAAATATTCCTTTAAAAATCCAGAAAAGATGGACAGCAGCCTAACAGTTTTGTGAAAAAACATTCTTATGGGATATAAACCCAGAGAAGCATGGCGAATATAATTTACCACTCCGGTCTTAAAGTGAAAAGCAAATTGGTTATGAGTCAGGATTTATTAAATTGATGATATGTCACTATTGCAATGTTAAGTAGTTGCTAAAACAAGATATTCACAGCAAGTTAATACAGTCATGGAAAGATGTTGTTTATGTAATAAAAAACTAAAAGGCATTAATATTTAAATAGGATCTGCCCATAGCCAACAAAAAATAAACATTGGAGTCACTCGGTTGTTACAAGAGCAGTTCAATCCATAATCGTTAAGTTCCAACATCAGGATATGATTATTCAATAATTATTTATAGGCATATTTGTAAATCTTTTACTATTAAGGTTGTTTATCATGTGGTAAAAACGCTAGACATTATCTGTAAAGCCGGTTTCACATTGCGGGTCAGATCCGATCCGAGGCTGCCTGGATCGGATCAGCACACAGAAACGGAGGGCTCATATGCCCTGTGGTCCGGTGTGCTACCGCACACAGCTGCCGCCACTGATGTATCGGGACCGCGGCTCGCAGGGAGCTAGCGGTAGTCTTGAAACAAAAGCCGAAGGTGTCCGGTTCCCGGATCCTCCCGGACCGGAGAAATCTGGCCCCATAGGCTCCCATGTTAGGGGGCGCCGGATTGCCCCGGATGCGGGTGGATCCGGGCGAATCAGGGCAATCCGGGAGTAGGCAATTAGAGGAGATATTCTCCTATCGGAGACAAAAACGCTGCAAGCAACGTTTTTGTGAGAGAATTCAGAATTCTTCCAGATTGTCCCGGACAGATAGAAACCGAATGGCAGAGAGCTGCCATCCGCCGTCTATCCGGACCCATAGGCTACTATGGGGCCAAAATCCGGTCCGGGGCTGTCCGGTTTACTCGGACAGCCACGGATCGGATCAAACCTGCAATGTGAAGCCAACCTTAGAGAATTGCAGTCAGAATATCCACAGTATAATGTAGGAACTTTGTGGATGAAGTGTAAAACCCCATCTAACCCACATGTTGAATAAAAACTAAAAATCTTCAATTGATCTTCATTGTGCATGTTCAATGAATTGACATGCTGCAAAGCATTGCGAAATTCACTTTTTGCCATGCCATATCTGCAGTAGAGATGAGAGAACCTTTTAAATTTCAGGTTTGGTTCACTCAATGGGCATATTTTTGGAAAACTGTTCGTCAAACGTACAAATCCCATTGAAGTCAATGGGAGGCAAAATCAAGGGCACAAAAGCGGCCAAAAGAGCTCAAATTAGGAACAGACTCCAGTAAAAGTGCCATCTCTAACCAAAGTTTAAATTTTTATCATTGTGTATTATGGATGCATGATACAAAGTAAATAAATACCGTATATACTCGCGTATAAGCCAACTTTTTCAGCCCAAAATTTGGGCTGAAAAGTCCCCCCTCGGCTTATACGCGAGTATACAGTATATATACATATATATACATCATATATGTATATATACTGCAGCAGCCCCGGAGGTATACAGCCCCCCCCCATCAAGCTCCAGGGCCCCCCCCTTGCGCGGCAGCCTGTAAAGGAAAATCATACTTGCCAGTGTCCTGTCGCGCCGTCCGCAGCTGCCGACACGCGATCCCGGGCTTCATTCAGCGTCTTCCGCATTCCTTTAGTCGCGGGCAATGACGTCATTGTCCGCGACTACAGGAAGTCGGAAGCCGGAAGACGCTGAATGAAGCCCGGGATCGCGTGTCGGCAGCTGCGGACGGCGCGACAGGACACTGGCAAGTATGATTTTCCTTTACAGGCTGCCGCGCAAGGGGGGGGCCCTGGAGCTTGATGGGGGGCCTGTATACCTCCGGGGCTGCAGCTGTATACAGCCCTGGGGCTGCGGCTGTATACAGCCCTGGGGCTGCGGCTGTATACAGCCCTGGGGCTGCTGCTGTATACAGCCCTGGGGCTGCGGCTGTATACAGCCCTGGGGCTGCTGCTGTATACAGCCCTGGGGCTCATGCTGTATACAGCACCGGGGCTGCTGTATACTACCTAAGGGTTGCTGTATACGGCCACTGGGGCTGCAGTATACACCACTAGGGCTGCTGTATATACCTCTGGGGCTGCATATACCTCTGGGACTGCATATGGGGCTGCATATACCTCTGGGGCTGCATATGGGGCTGCATACACCTCTGGGGCTGCATATACCCTGGGGCTGCATATGGGGCTGCATATACCCCTGGGGCTGCATATACATATGGGGCTGCATATACCTCTGGGGCTGCATATGGGGCTGCATATACCTCTGGGGCTGCATATGGGGCTGCATATACCTCTGGGGCTGCATATGGGGCTGCATATACCTCTGGGGCTGCATATACCTATGGGGCTGCATGTGGGGCTGCATATACCTCTGGGGCTGCATATGGGGCTGCATATACCTCTGGGGCTGCATATGGGGCTGCATATACCTCTGGGACTGCATATGGGGCTGCATATACCTCTGGGGCTGCATATACCTATGGGGCTGCATATGGGGCTGCATATACCTCTGGGGCTGCATATGGGCTGCATATACCTCTGGGGCTGCATATGGGGCTGCATATACCTCTGGGGCTGCATATGGGGCTGCATATACCTATGGGGCTGCATATACCTCTGGGGCTGCATATACCTCTGGGGCTGCATATGGGGCTGCATATACCTCTGGGGCTGCATATGGGCTGCATATACCTATGGGGCTGCATATACCTCTGGGGCTGCATATACCTCTGGGGCTGCTGTATACCACCACTGGGGAGGCTGCTGTATACCTCACTGCTGGGGGTTGTATACCTGTGCTGGAGTCCACCCTCGGCTTATACGCGAGTCAATAAGTTTTCCCAGTTTTTGGGGGCAAAAGTAGGGGGGTCTGCTTATACACGGATCGGCTTATACACGAGTATATACGGTACCCGTTGGTTAGTATATGATAAAAATAACATTTATTTATATAGCGCTATTACTTCCATAGCACTTTACATACATTTTCAACACTGTCTTAATTAGGGCTCACAATATAAATATCCTATATGCATGTCTTCGAAGTGTGACAGGAACCAGGAAAATCTGAAGGAAACCCACGCAAACATACAAATTCCTTAGGGATGCTGACCTTGGTGGGATTTGAACCCAGAACACCAGTACTACAAGGCTGCAGTGCTAACTCCTGGCCCCTGTGCCATCTGTAGACAACATTCATTTAGAGATTACAGAGTGAGTAAATATGGCATAATGTGGTTGCCATACAGATGCTTTGAACTTTAACCTCTGGTGCACTGCCTGAAACATTGTAGCGCTGCAGTTCATTTTTGCCCCTAAATCCTAATGAAGCCACTTGCCCAGTCATTCCAACCACCTACTGGGCTGCTGTGTACATCAGCAGTATTTTGTCTATGATAACAGTGATATTATGTAGAATTTCACTTTTTAAGGGATGTGTAGGTAATATTTTTGAACTAGCATTATATAGAGAGAGCATATTTCACTATTATTATTATTATTATTATTATTATTATTATTATTATTATTATTATGTGTAAGGCTGAGACCTGAAGAAGTGTGTGGAACATATTAATGAGGTGATGGGTAGAGATGAGCAAACTTTTCCAGATCAATTTGCCAATTTAAAATTCAGAACAAATATTACAGATTCAGTTCGTGATCAGAAACACCAGCAATTTACTTAAAAATCGGCGAAAGTGGCTTTGCTTTTTTACTAACTAGTTGGCCATTCCTGCCCTAGAGGTCCCTGTGAAAGCAATCAGGGTGCAAGAGGAATCCTCTAGCCCTTTTTCCAAAACTGCAGCTCTCCATAGACCCTCGTAAGCCCTCTGCCCACGGTACATTGTTTGATTCTATTTTTGACGCACAGTTTAAGAATCTGAATCAAAATCTTCATGTATATACTGAGGCCAGAAAGTTTTATGACAGGTCAAAAGTGCTGTGTTCATGTTGTTTTTTTCCCTTGCAAATGTGATTCAGATTTCTTTTTCTGCTCTAAAATCTGCACCAAATCTGCAAGGAAAAAAAATACAGCACCTCAGAAATCTCACAACTTGCTGGCTTAAGTATAGATATGTAGATTTTAATGGAGATGTCAAAATATGCTTCAAAAGAAGCATCAATGTACCATGGGTACAGGGCCTTACAACCATGTTGATGGGTCATATTCATAGAATGCATCACCCATATGCCGTAAGAGCAGGCATGCAGGTATGTGTGAGAGTGTGACAAGTGGTGCCATTAAAATCATTAGAATCATAACTGCACTTCAGACTGGAAGGGTCACACAGGGGTTGTCTCGCAAATTTGAACTCCTCAACATCACCGCTTCTCACACGTGCTGTCTCATGATTCCACCAAGAGGTTGCAGTGGTCACAAGGCGAGTATTATGCACTGATGCCACTGAGATTATCTCAGATCACACAGTGTGATTCCCGGCTGCGTGATACCTGCTGTGTAACCTGAGACATCCTCAGGGAAGTCATTAGGATGTCTGAGTTCATGGACGGGCCTGGAAACATGGTGTGTGACAATGGTGCTCAAGCTTGCTAAGTAATAGTATAGGAAGCTAATATCTTTGCCAAAACAGTGGGGCTCCACTGTAAATCTGTTTGAGCTGTGTTTGGTACATTTATGGCCCCTTTGAAGATTTTTTCTGGGCCTTTGGTTTTGCCTCCTACTGATTTGAAAGGGGTTGGATGATCAGCAAACCGTTTAGCAAATATTGCCTGTTTGGCAAACGGAACAGAATTCGAACTTCTAAAGATTCCATCAACCCTAATTTTTATGCCTGCAGGAGGCAAATTTTGAGCTAGTGGCCCCAAGAAACCTCATAGGGAGCTGTAACAGCTGACCCCCCAAAGCAGGGGCGGGCCCAGGCACAGTACTAGCTATAGGCAAGAACAGTGGGGTGGCTGTAGCAGAAAGGGTGGTAGGCATAGTCACAGGTATAGGCAGATACAGCTGGGATGGCTGTGGCAGACAGGGTGGCAGGCACAGTCATTAACATAGGCAGGTACCCTTGGGATGGCCTTAGCAGACAGGGTGGCAGGCAAAATCACTGTTATGGACAGAGAAGCAGGCTGGATTGGCGCCAAGAAGGGGAAAACATTCTGGGAAGGCAGGACATAGAGACAAGTAGCAGGAACAGGGATAATAAAAAAAACTGAAGTCCGGCTCAACCGGGGTGAATTTTCCTTTTCTTTTTCTTTTTCAAAAGTGCATACAAAGAAAAATTTACATGGTCAGCATGACCCAGTCGACACGTTTGGACTGCACTAAGCAGTCTTACTCATGACCAGGAACAAGACCTAACAACTAGCTGGCTATAGAAAAACTAACTGAAAGTGTTGATCAGGCAACTCCTCAAATGGGAGAATGCCTTATATACTTGGTGCCTCTAAACCATAAGCTGAGGAGCAATTCTGGGTAATAGCACTTTGGTCCTTCAAGAGCAAAGCAGAAGAGTGGGCACGTGCACCAAATGCACTTGCAGGCTTACACAGGACCCAGGAGTGTGATGCAGCAGAGAAGCACATGGATGGCTGTGCAAAGGGGAGGGAGCACATGGTAGAGCCGTGGCAATGCTTAAGTAGGTGTCCCAGCTCCACAGCAGAGGCAAAGCAGCATGGAGACAATGGCATTACAGTTCCTCTCCTCTTCACTAAGACAGAGAAATGTCTCTTCAAAATAATGTCCTCAAAAACAATAGATGAAGGACAGGCCGGTGGAAGAGGTAAGTACAGTTGCTGTTGCTTGGAAGTCTTGATTCTTTTTTCCAGAGTGGCAGATAGAGCCAGCTTCCAGAGTAATCATCTTCAGAGATTCAGGGACTATACACCTGCCTTGGCAATTCTTCCCCCAATGTAGCTCCTCTCCAGAGCTCCAGCCCAGGGCAGGCTCATGGTTATGAAGCCAAGTCACACCCAGGAGCTCTGGGTAAGACAAGCTCAGAAGTACCAAGAATGAAATCTTCTCAGAATGCAAATCTCCCAACCATAGCTCCACAGGTTTGGATACTAAGTGTATGGGCTTATACCAGAGTGCTCTATTGACAGAAGACACAGTCTAGGGCCTCTGGAGATGTTGATTGGGTATCTGGTACCAATTCACCATAGCCTGTTCAATGAAGTTCCTTTCAGATATGGAATCTAGGTGAGTAATCTTAGAGAACTGGGTACCTCCTGATAATACTGATACAGGCAGAGTCAATGAGGGAGAGGATTTTTTCTCCCTTAGGGTAGTGCCTCCCACAGTACTCAGGTTAGGGAGTTCTGGCCTCATAGGACAGTCTTGAATAAAGTGCTGTGCACCTCCACAGTAGAAACACAAACCTTTAGCTCAACAATGCTCTCAACATTGCTAAGACATCTTAACATGGTCCACCTACATAAGCCCAGGAGCTTGAGTGGCAACAGGAAACTGAGGCAGCAATGGGCTCTGGAGGGATGGAGCCAGACGAATATGTCTCCTATCAAGTGAAATCTCTATGGATCATTCCTGGAACATAAGGTCAACCTGGGTAGCTAAAGCAATTAGTAAACCCATAGTAGCAGGGGTATCGCAACCTACCAGTTCATTCTTTTTTCACTGGTAATCCATCTCAAAATGTGACCATCAGTGCCTGATTATTTTGGACTAGATTAGAGGATAGAGTGCAAATTGAACCACATACTGTTCAAAAGTCATATCACCTTGATCCAGCTGAAGAAAAGAGGATGCCACAGAGGCAACTATTTGTAATTAAAACCATGAAAAGTATGTGTTGGACTCCAACTGTATTCGAGAGCAGTGATTGTTATATTCCTTTTTTCATTATACCTGTATTAGCTGTGCAGCCCGGCCACTCATTGCACTCATCTCAATGTGCACATTAAGGCTTGTTTCACATCTAAGGGTGGTGTGCGTTTTGCTGAAATTGCGTTTCTAGGCATTTTGACCGCTAAAAATGCATAAAAACGCTAGCATTTTTGCCCCTATTGATTTTAATGGAAGCGCATGTAAAAACGCATGCAAAAACGCATTAGCGTTTTAAAAAATGCCAAATGCATGCGTTTTTGCAAATGCCGCACTAGACGCATTTCCCAAAATTTTGTGCGGCGTTTGCAAAAACGCATGCATTTGGCATTTTTGAAAACGCTAATGTGTTTTTGCATGCACTTTTACATGCGTTTCCATTAAAATCAATGGGGGAAAAAACACTAGCGTTCTAATGCGTTTATAGCGGTAAAAATGCCTAGAAACGCAAATTAAGCAAAACGCAGCCCTGCATTAGATGTGAAACAGGCCTAAGTGTTTAGTGCTGCAGCAGATTATCCTTTTCTTTAATAGTTTGTTTTTCTGCTTGCACCTACACTCTAAGGTGATGACAGTCATTCACACTATTATCATTAGTAATTTTTCTGACTGAGCTCCCTCTTCCCTTCCCCCTTACCCCTCCCTGAAGCCAGCTGAGACCTCCATCTTGTTGGAGTCCAACACATACTTTTCATGGTTTTAATTACAAATAGAGGCATTTAAACCCATTCATATTACACAACTCCTTTAATCATAGTGTTAGGACCCGATGAGACGGAAGCTCCTTGGCGTTGGTCATCGGGCACTCCGCAGTGGCCACTGCTGAAGCTAAGTCTTCCTATTTGCATTGTATTTTAGAGCAGTGATTGTTATATTCCTTTTTTCATTATACCTGTATTAGCTGTGCCACCTGGCCACTCATTGCACTCAATGTGCACATTAAGTGTTTAGTGTTGCAGCAAATTATCACGTGATCGGCCCGGCTTCAATAAGTGCATTGTGCATGCGCGGAGCAGGGCCGATCACGTGATCGGCCCCATAATGCACTAGGGCTGATCACGTGACCGGCCACATAATGCACCGCGCTGGATGTGACGTCGCGGCCGGTGCATACTATGTGTACAGAGGGCGGGAGATTCCAAATAGATGGGCGGCGAGTAATAAAGAATAATGCCGCCCAGCGGGGCGTGCGATGCACCATTGAGGAAGGGCAGAATGGAGCCTGGCACCACCTTTTTAGTCCCCAGCCTCAGGGTCTTCTGTAAGTTATAAGTTATTTTTCAGATGTTTTATAGGGCCCCTTTAGCTCAGATAGGGATAGATAGGGAGCAACTAGGAAGGTGTAGGGACAGCTAGTGATAGTGTAGGGCCTTAAATCTAGGTGAAAGGTTCCCTTTAAAGTGCCGCACATCTCCTTGCCTGCCCCTTCCTAATTTTCTATTATGTATTTTTACCATTTTCACTGCAGAGCCACACCAGCCACATATCTCCTTGCTACACACTGGGATTGATAGTGCTAGACCATACTTCTGCTGCCAGGGCTACCATTGGTTCTATCGCCTTACTTGTGTTAGGCTAGGGTCAGACTTATGTCTTACCCTGAGCCTGGCCAATCCGTCAGAAACTTAGTTTCTGCATGGAGCAGCGCATAGCATTGCTAACAGGTAACGCTATGCGTGGCCAGGCTATGGATCTCTATGGCAACCAGACACTTACCGCAGCCGCCGACTCAATAGAGATCTCCCAGATCTGTGCTTTTGCAGAGCGCACAAGAAAACGCTGCAAACAGTGTTTCCTGCGCGCTCTATTAAAGCACACATCCAGGGATTGTCTGTGGAGCCCTGCGGCTGTGGTAAGCGTCCGGTTACTATAGCAATCCATACACAGATGGCGCATAGCGTTACCTGCTGGTAACGCTATGTGCTGCTCCATGCAGAAACTAAGTTTCTGCTGGATCCTGCAAGCTAGGAGCAGACACAAGTATGACCCTAGCCTAAGAGACATGAGAAATTCTCTCTCTCAGGTAGCACTAAGTTCAGTTATGGATGAGCACCGGTATACCGTGAATGGAAACAGATGCAGAGTATTAGGTCTATTCAAGAGAATGTCTGTTTATTATAATACAGGTGGACGATTATATAGGGTTTTTGAAACATAAAAAAAATAGATCAACAAGTTACATAAGAGGTGGGTGTATTTTGGACAATTTACAATAGCTGAAAAGCAACATCAACATATTTCATGATCTTGGCTGAATATTGAAACTGGGTTAAATGCTCTTTCCAAGTTTAGTTTAGTTCGACTGTGACAAACAATGATTAAAGGAAAAGGAAAGGAGAACACATCTCTTTTAAAAAACATCTGCATTTTTCTTACAATCCTGAAAAACTCAAGTTTATACAAAAACCATGATGTTCTGCCAAAGGGGAGTATAGGCCAAACAGCATATGAGAATAGAACATAATAACTTAGCAAAGAGACAAATGGCTAATAGGAATGAGAAGGCTGACAGAGGTAACATGGCTGACAGAAGACAAAATGGAGTCTTCTCTAACACCTGTAATGTCCTACTTCTCAACTTTGTGGCTTTTTCCAATGCACAGCCATACTAGCCACCCATCTCCTGGTTGCCCACTGTATTTCACAGTGTAGGACAGTATTGATGCTGGTAAATGTACTACTCTCTTGAGGGTAATCATAAATGAAACAGCTTGTAAATAAGGGCTAATTATTTGAAAGGTTTAGTGAAAGGCCCTTGCTTCCTCACTTTGAAAACAACTTGCCTGTTGCTGCTCATTAAAAAATAATTTCACATCTTGCTCTAATAAATTGTTTACCTTATTTCAAGGGTTTTTAAAATGATGGTGATACCAAATTTATTATAGTTTCAATATCTTTTGCAAAAAATATTGTGTAAAATGTCTTTATTCCATGTTCGGAGAACTGTATTTTTACATTTTCCTTTATTTTTATGTTTACATTGCAAGCTATACTTTAAAAAAAAAGAAATAGACACCATACCACTTTACATGATACTGTCAAACATCCAGGTACATATAGAAATTTTCTTTTCTTCTTGTGCAGAATATGCTCTTAGACAGATCTTGTACAATGACTGAAAAATTGAACAAAATCTAGAAGAACTTACTGAAGGTGAAAAACTGATTGTAAATAGCGGCTCCATTGGAGGTTCATCATATCAACCTACAGCACAGAGGTTTCTTATGGTTTTAGAATTACTGTTTTGGAATTAGTTTTGTATTTTGGTTCCTGATCCAAGTCACCTATGTCGATTGCTGTAGGATGCAATCACTTTTATGGTGTTTGCTCATGATCAGGAATTGCAGTGTTTTGGACACAGCGTATTGCCGCAGCATCCAAAGTGCTGTGTGGTATAGTAAAAAGCATATTGGATGGGATTTCAAGAAATCCCATGCCCGGAATGCTTTTCCCGACAGCATGTTTTCAGCTGCAGTATGGGTTTATGGACTTCTGCATCTATGCAGCCTGTTAATTTCATGCTGCGGAGTTGGAAGAGATCCTCATTGGATGTACACAGTAGTAAGCTGCCCTGCCTTGAGCACAAATCGTGAGTACAAGGTGGCTGCCGTCTCCCTGCGTGCACCCATGAGTTCCTGCAGGTCCAGAAGCGTTGTGTCCAACACGCAGTGTCTCAGGATCGTGAGCACACAGCCTTACTTTAATTTTTTGGACGAACCAGAATGAACATGGACACCAGCATTTCTTTTACTATTGATCTGTCAGTGTAGTGGACAAGTTAATATATAATGATATATATATATATATATATATAGTCTTTTTTTTAAGACTGACAAAATCACTTTCTTAACCTCTACCATTACTGAATTCTATTCCCCCGACTGGGATGTTAAACCATCGAGTTCTAGTTGTATTTATAACCTTCATAATCATTCCTAATGCACAATCATTTCTTATGGGGCAAAATATCTTCTCATTTATGATACTCAAAGGATCAAATATGGCAGAACATGAAGGTTTGATAGGGAGATGTATTGCCTCGAGGCACTACTACGCATTCAGAGTATATATACCATGTAACCTCAAAGTTTTAAGTGTTAATAATCAATAACTAATTTGCATATTTATTCCCTACGCTAGTATATCAAGTCCAGGCTTAGTCAGGAAAAGACTCAGAACCTTATTAAAGAAAACACAACATAAATTTTAATGCTCGATAAACTCCCAGGACTTTCTAACGTAAAACATCAACTTTTCTTTTTCTGTTTGGCTACGGTAGCTCCTTACTTGTACAAGGCTACGTACTTCTTGATGGTAGAAATCTTTTAATAGAATATGCAGGCAAGCTAAAATATATAAGCCTATATATATCTGCAGATTTCTGCCTTTATATCTCACTTAGCATTTATATTGCTTGCCTTGAATATTCCAGATGAAGCCTGTATTTGACATTCCTAGTAAAGCACGACAGTTTAGAAATTACTAAAACTGAAACTGATCACAGTTTCACAGTCACCGTAAACTCAATAGAAAAACATTCTTCAATTTCCTGCTGTGATTCATGTTAAGAGCAATATGTAGTTCTAGTGTCAGATCAAGATTACACTCAGAACCTGAAGTGAACAGATTTGCTGTGAAATTGAGGAACAAATGATTTTACTGACAATACTTTAACCCAATATGGAGAACAAGAGTTTTTTTTATATAAAACTGCAAAATATTTGAGCCGAATAAATCTGAAAATTATATTGACACTTTAAACACCATTAAAGTTAAGACGTACTGCAACAGAATTGGTCAAAAATCAAAACTTAGTGTAGTCATAGAGCAATATGATCAATGGTATGATAAAGACCATTGGTGGAAAAGCATTACATTAAAGGGTACCTGTCACCTAGTTTATGCCTCCCCAGCTATCACTGTCTGTAGCTGCAGCTTTATAATACCAGTCTAATCATCCCTGTATGAGCTCAGAGTGTAATGTGAAAGGTTAAAAAAAAGCAATTATAAATTTACCTTTTCTTATGTAATGAGGCAGTCAGTCTCCAGCGTGGAGGACGGGGACTGTTTGGCAGGTTAATAGTTAACATTTCAGCCTTGTGCTAGAACATGTTGGGAGACCTGATGTGATGTCATAACCATGGGACTACAATAGGCGAAGCTAAGTTCTCATAGAATATAATACATTTACTGGCTTACCTCCGCCCACTATGGTCACATGATCGTTACATCACACAGGTCCTTTAGCCATCCAAGTTAAAAGTGAGTCAACTATTATCCTGCCAGACATTCTCCCTTCTCCAAGGTGGGGACTGAAATGTAAGTGTATAAATGTTTTTTTTTCCCTTTCACATTACACTATGAGCTCAGACAGGGATGATTAGAATAGGACTATGAAGCTGCAGGTACAGATTTTGATATCTGGGGGGACATAAACCACTTGACAGGTTCCCTTTAAAGCTACTATCAATGTGTAACCCTAAAAAGGTCTTAAATTGATGGTAATATCTAGAAAACATACAGGTATAATACTGTTAATTCATTTAGCCTCTTCCCAAAATGTGATGTACATTGCGATGAGTCTAATGTAAGTCAATTAGTGATAGGCTCCACCCACACACATCTGGCTGTAAAATGAGCATTTCCGGGACAGGGCGAGAGGGTGGGCTTTTTTACATTTCTACTGCATAAAGCACCTTGCTGTGCCCACCAAAGAGACCCTAACATTCAATCTGCTCTCCCTGAGGTGCCAGCTCACTTTGTGTACTGAAGGGAGCTGTCAATTTGTGTCAGATCGATAACGATCGACACATCACTCACGAGCACCAGCATTACTCACCAAGTAACAAGTATAGCTAATATCGTACTATCCGTGCGAGTAGCGAATAGTAACGATTACACTCGCTCATTACTAATATTCAATAAACCTTTATTAATAATCTGTTAATGGATTGTATCCACTGGTAACAGCAATGCATTATTTAAATGCTGTGTATCTGATCTGATAGAAACATTTTAAGCATTTGGAAGACAATCTTTTGACGTGTGAACTCTAGTCTATACTACTAATACATATATTGTCATATGTAAAACATGCAATCTATTTCATGAGCAAATATATGCATGGTCATACATCTCCAAGAAGTCAAGTAGAGGGCAAACTTAAGTTTTGCAAGTTAGGCACAATGCACATAAGAAAAACTGACATGCATTAATCACCAACACCATTCATTATTTCTGACCCTTGAACACTGGGGATCAATAGCTTACCACCTTTTCAGCACTATCCAATTCCTTGTCTTTGATATGTTGTGACAGGTGTCTTAAATTGGAATTAAATTTGTTCAGAAAATATTTGTTCCTTTACACCAAAATTCCCAACACAGCTTTCAAGTGTTCAAAATATGCACTTCAGACATCAGACATACTGGGTAACTGCACTGGGCTGCTTTATTTATGAGTACTGTACAAACAGTGAAGGATTTACGGTATTTGTCTGAAAACTTTACTTTATTGTTTGTTTGTTTTCAGCTTTGTGTACATTTATATAATTCTGTAAAGGCTATGATGGACTAGACAAGGTAAGTCTTGAAGGAATAATAAAAAAACCATGTTAAAGGGATTTTCCTACAAAGTAAATTTTAAAGTTAATTTTAATCAATAGACCTTCAAATAACAATAATTTCCACAATTGGCTGTGTTTAAATAAAGGGATCCTGTGCTGAGATAATGTTATAAGTGTCCCTGCTATGTACTGTGTAATGGATGTGTCTGACAGTACAGAGACATGGTCTGATCGTACCACAGCTCCTGCTCAAGAGGGAAGGGGAAACAAAATTGTATGCAGACATTACAGCACGGGATCACAGCTGATTCTTTTTGTGAGTTAAATCATTTTTCTGCCTGATTTTAAGTGATATTTTACCTTAAAGAAATATTTATTTGCAATCCTGTGCTGTAATGTCTATATACTCTTTTATGTCCTCCCCTCACCAGGAGATGTGGTATGGTCAGACCTTGTCCCTGTATGGTTCAACATGGCCATTACATTGTATATAGCAAAGACACATATTTAAGACTAGATGGGGTGGTGATGTCATGATGGGGGCAGGCTCTGTGGCCCATGGTACAGCAGCTCTCTCCCCTGTGTATTCTCTCTCCTCTCTGTGCTGTCTTCTCCCCTTTGTGCTCTCTATTTTGACCTGTTTGCATCTTGTGCACTCTCTCTCTCCCTTTGTGTGTTCTCTCTCTCTCTCCATGTGTGCTCTCTCTCTGCTGTGCACTCTCTCACCCCCTGTGTGCACTCTACTTCTCCTGTTCACTCTCTTTCCCCCTGTGTGCTCTCTCTCATCCCCCCACATGAGGACAAAATTCTGTAGCCTGTCCTTTCCCCCACATGAGGACTGGGGGGGGGGTGCTGTTGATCCGGTTGGCTGCTGGAGCAACCTGAAACCTGCCCATACATTCTTACATTCTAGCATCTAAAATTTATGGTCACTTTCCAGATTACTCCAACAGCCAATCCCAGATGCCGATTCTATATGACAGCATCTGTGATTAGCTGTTGGGTCCCTGTGCAGTGAATATCCAGAAAGTTACTCATTTGCCCCAGACGTAGAAGCGGCAAAACAGCTGTACGCGGTAAGCGGAAGGTATGAGCTGTGGTTAAATAACTATATTCTTTCTTTTTGCAGACCCCTCCATCAACATCCCACAACTTTAGAGTCCAAGTTAGGGGTTTGGATTCAAGTTCAAGTCATGTTTGGCCCCGAACCCAGACTTTAGAAAGCATACAGGTGAGTCTGCAGAACCCAAATATCGATTTGCCTATCACTAGTTATAACCTCATAAAGTGACACTGGGCAGAATTGTAAAATTTCGTCTGGTCAATGAGGTGGAAATTGGCTCTGTCACTAAGGGGTTAAAACAATCACATATTTGGTTTTAGAATGTCTGTCTATCGCACATGGTGCAAAAAATAAAACAAGATATAATTACCCCAGAAATGCCAGTTGTTATTTATCTTGTGCACATTTGCCTTTTTACGTTAAGAAAGGCCCTGGTCTATCGTCAAAATGCTTTCCATGAATAGAAAAAACATGGTTTGACTCTCCACATCTCCTCTTCTTCGTGAGCATAGCCACAAATCATGATAATTTGCCAAACTACTGTTTGGACAATACTCTGCTTCAACCACACAACATCAGGCTTCCACAGGTGTTTTGTTCCTTTATAACCCCTACAGGTAAGTGCTACTATCACCTTCACTCCCATTTTGTTGTTTAGAATACTGCCCAATTTGTGGTCTTTGTAACTGTTATGCCCAAAGAGATGTAAAGTGAACTCATTGGACTATTGGTGAAGTAGTGGTAACTGAATAGCTAATATAGCAAAGAGATGTAAAGTGAACTCATTGGACTATTGGTGAAGTAGTGGTAACTGATTAGCTAATATAGCAAAGAGATGTAAAGTGAACTCATTGGACTATTGGTGAAGTAGTGGTAACTGAATACCTAATATAGCAAGAGACTGGTGATTGTCCTCAGTAAACCAAGAATATTTATCTAAGGAAACGATTAACAAAAAAGGAGTCTGAGGAGTGGACACTCTGGATCACAACACTGAACTCTTCTGGAGGAGCAACCGGCGAGGAAATCCCTATACAGGTATAAACCCTGCACAGCCCCAGAAGGTCTAAATTCCGCGAATCCACCTGAGGGGTGACTCATACAGACCATAGCCATAGAATTTGAAAGACTGTGGAATGCTTGCTCTAGTAGTGAGAAGAATCCTGTAAGCTCCGTACTATCTTGGAGAGACTGATCCAGTGGGTAGAGGAATTCGGATGGTCCCATGCAATACAGAGGAGTCTTGAACAGCGTGCAGTGGAATATGGAATATCCAGGGAGTTTGAGGAGTAACAGACTGCCAGAAGAGGATTCTGTGGAGAGAGATGTAAGGGCAAAGTAAGCAACAGCCTTCAAGTGCAGAGCACTGAAGGTGAGGGACCTGGACACTGGCAAAATTCCTAAGGAATGAACACATTGCCCAGACACCTCCCAAAGGGGTAAGGTGCCTTTTATGCACAAAGCAGCTCAGCACTCAGGCTGAGAGTCCTAATAGGGAACTAGTGTTCTGTCTCTATAAAAGTATGCAGGGTGTGGCACTCGCTACCTAAGCACACTTTCAACAGACCTGCCAAGAGATACGTGGATGAGAAGGAAGCAGATAACTGCATGGAGCCACAGACAGGATGAACATTGGAAAATATTGCATGAGGGTAAGCAGAACCAGCGGAGCTGCGTGATGGGCACTGATCTGTATGCTCAGCAGAGACCGACCCCACGGCTGAGAGCATAACAGTAACTTTCAGATATTCCAATTATTGTTTATCTCGCTTCATAGCAAACAATACAAAAAGAGATCTAAAACTTTTTAAATATTCTAAAATGATACTAAATAATGCTACAGTTTGTTATTAACCCACATGTAGCTCTATTAATAGAAAAAAGAAAAGAGTTTTGTCACTAAGAACATGATAAAAAAAATTAAAATTGTTCTTTTTCAATTTCCTTACATAAAAAAAAAGCGATATAAATTGGATATAAGTGTAATCGTTTTGCCTTTATCTACTATATAATTGCCGTAGACACGTTTGTGTCGGCCCCCGGCGTAGAGGGCATTGCGACCCCTCGCCGCTGTCATCCCGCTCCGGAGCAGCTGCTGTCAGCACATGCTGACACAGTGCTCCGGAGCCTGTGCCCCTGTCATCCCGCTCCGGAGCAGCTGCTGTCAGCACATGCTGACACAGTGCTCCGGAGCCTGTGCCCCTGTGCCCCCGCTCCGGAGCAGCTGCTGTCAGCACATGCTGACACAGTGTTCCGGAGCCTGTGCCCCTGTGCCCGTGTCATGCCCGCGCCCCCCTGGGTCGGAAGTTCCGTCTGCCCGCCAGCCAGTACCGTAGCTAGCGGGTGGGCAGGGGGGCCTAGCGCATCGTGCCACTCGGCATGAGGGGCCCATTGCCTCTACCCCCTGGGGGGCCCCGTGCTGACACCATCCGCCCGCCGTGCGCCCGGAGAGGAGGGAGGACGGAACTTCCTGTCCGGCAGCTCTGCCCGCCCCTCCTCTCCTCCTACAGCACACGCACGCCGGCCGCGGTGAGTCTGCACTTCCCCCGGCCCTCACATCTGTCTGACAGCACCCCCCCCCCGTTCCTCACATGGGGGTCCTGGGTGCTGATCTTGCCCCAGGGCCCGGAGCATGCCAGCTACGCCTCTGCGCTCCAGCCTCTGCCCTCCAGCCTCCGCTCTCCTTTCCAGCCTCCGCTCTCCCCTCCAGCCTCCGCTCTCACCTCCAGCCTGTGCTCTCCCCTCCAGCCTCTGCTCTCCCCTCCAGCCTCCGCTCTCCCCTCCAGCCTCTGCCCTCCAGCCTCTGCCCTCCAGCCTCCGCTCTCCCCTCCAGCCTCTCCCCTCCAGCCTCCGCTCTCCCCTCCAGCCTCTCCCCTCCAGCCTCTGCTCTCCCCTCCAGCCTCTGCCCTCCAGCCTCTGCTTTCCCCTCCAGCCTCCCCTCCAGCCTCTGCTCTCCCCTCCAGCCTCCGCTCTCCCCTCTGCCCTCCAGCCTCTGCCCTCTAGCCTCTGCTCTCCCCTCCAGCCTCTGCTCTCCCCTCCAGCCTCCACTCTCCCCTCCAGCCTCCCCTCTTCCCTCCAGCCTCCGCTCTCCCCTCCAGCCTCCGCTCTCCCCTCCAGCCTCTGCCGTCCAGCCTCCGCTCTCCCCTCCAGCCTCCGCTCTGCCCTCCAGCCTCTGCTCTCCCCTCCAGCCTCCGCTCTCCCCTCCAGCCTCCGTTCTCCTCTCCAGCCTCCCTTATGCCCTCCAGCCTCTGCCATCCAGCCTCCGCTCTCCCCTCCAGCCTCCGCTCTGCCCTCCAGCCTCTGCTCTCCCCTCCAGCCTCCGCTCTCCCCTCCAGCCTCCGTTCTCCTCTCCAGCCTCCCTTATGCCCTCCAGCCTATCCCCTCCAGCCTCCGCTCTCCCCTCCAGCCTCCGCTCTCCCCTCCAGCCTCCGCTCTGCCCTCCAGCCTCCGCTCTCCCCTCCAGCCTCTGCTCTCCCCTCCAGCCTCCGCTCTCCTTTCCAGCCTCCGCTCTCCCCTCCAGCCTTCGCTCTCCCTTCCAGCCTCCGCTCTCCCCTCCAGCCTCCGCTCTCCCCTCCAGCCTCCGCTCTGCCCTCCAGCCTCTGCCCTCCAGCCTCCGCTCTGCCCTCCAGCCTCCGCTCTCCCCTCCAGCCTCTGCTCTGCCCTCCAGCCTCCGCTCTGCCCTCCAGCCTCCGCTCTGCCCTCCAGCCTCTGCTCTGCCCTCCAGCCTCCGCTCTGCCCTCCAGCCTCCGCTCTCCCCTCCAGCCTCCGCTCTGCCCTCCAGCCTCTGCTCTGCCCTCCTGCCTCCGCTCTCCCCTCCAGCCTCTCCCCTCCAGCCTCCGCTCTCCCCTCCAGCCTCCGCTCTCCCCTCCAGCCTCCGCTCTCCTCTCCAGCCTCCGCTCTGCCCTTCAGCCTCTGCCCTCCAGCCTCCAGCCTCTGCCCTCCAGTATCCGCTCTCCCCTCCAGCCTTTCCCCTCCAGCCTCCCCTCTCCCCTCCAGCCTCTGCCCTCCAGCCTCTCCCCTCCAGCCTCTGCCCCCAGCCTCTGCCCTCCAACCTCCGCTCTCCCTTTAGCCTCTCCCCTCCAGCCTCCGCTCTCCCCTCCAGCCTCTGCCCTCCAGCCTCTGCCCTCCAGCCTCTGCCCTCCAGCCTCCGCTCTCCCCTCCAGCCTCTCCCCTCCAGCCTCCGCTCTCCTTCCAGCCTCTGCCCTCCAGCCTCCGCTCTCCCCTCCAGCCTCTGCCCTCCAGCTTTCGCTCTCCCCTCCAGCCTTTCCCCTCCAGCCTCCGCTCTCCCCTCCAGCCTCTGCCCTCCAGCCTCCAGCCTCTGACCTCCAGCCTCCGCTCTCCCCTCCAGCCTCTGCCCTTCAGCCTCCGCTCTCCCCTCCAGCCTCCGCCTTCCCCTCGAGCCTCCGCTCTCCCCTCCAGCCTCCGCTCTCCCCTCTAGCCTCTGTTCTCCCCTCCAGCCTCTGCCCTCCAGCCTCCGCTCTCCCCTCCTGCCTCTGCCCTCCAGCCTTCGCTCTCCCCTCCAGCCTTTCCCCTCCAGCCTCCGCTCTCCCCTCCAGCCTCTGCCCTCCAGCCTCCAGCCTCTGCCCTCCAGCCTCCGCTCTCCCCTCCAGCCTCTGCCCTCCAGCCTCCGCTCTCCCCTCCAGCCTCTCCCCTCCAGCCTCCGCTCTCCCCTCCAGCCTCCGCTCTCCTCTCCAGCCTCCGCTCTGCCCTTCAGCCTCCATTCTCCCCTCCAGCCTCTGCCCTAAAGCCTCTGCCCTCCAGCCTTTCCCCTCCAGCCTCTCCTTTCCAGCCTCCAGCCAATCCCCTCCAGCGCTCTCCCCTCCAGCCTCTGCTCTCCCTTCCAGCCTCCGCTCTCCCCTCCAGCCTCTGCCCTCCCCTCCAGCCTCTGCCCTCCAGCCTCTGCTCTGCCCTCTAGCCTCTGCCCTCCCCTCCAGCCTCCGCTCTCCCCTCCAGCCTCCGCTCTCCTCACCCCTCCATATGCAATGTACAGTATCTACTATATAATTGCCGTAGGCACTTCCGTGTCGGTCCCCGAAAAGACCGGGCTATGTCACTCTGTGACGTCAGCACGGCGAAGCATTGGCCGCGTAGCGGCCAATGCGAGTCGCTGACCTGCGCGAGCTATGGCCGCGAGGCCATTGCTCGCGCAGGCTGAGTACGAGCAATGCGAGTCGCTGGCCTGCGCGAGCAATGGCCGCGAGGCCATTGCTCGCGCAGGCTGAGTACGAGCAATGGCCGCGAAGCGGCCATTGCGAGTCTCTGGCCGAAAATCGAACCAGAGGCTCAGCCTCAAAGTTAACGATTTACCGGTCAGGTAGCGCGAGCAATGGCCGCGAGGCCATTGCGAGTCGCTGCCTGAGCCGCGCTTCTAATTGGTCGGCGCCAGCGAGTCGTTACACTTGCGGCGCGCTTGCGGTAATCCTCATACAAAGTATAGTATTCTAGACACCCGATGCATTTGCATCGGGCTCACAGCTAGTAGAACTATAAATCATTTATTCTGTGTGGTGCAAATCATAGTAAAGAAATAATAACAAAAGAGGCTTGGTTTTGCTCATTCAGGCACACAAAAATGAAATGAACACAACAAAACTAGAGATTTCACACAGTAAAATAAATATGCACTTAGACAACTTTATCTACAGTAAAATAAAATTGTTGTGGCAAAACCTCAAATAAGTGATTGTTTACAAAAGAAATCGTGAGAATAGTAAATGATAAAAGATTGGGGTATCGTTATTTTAGAGTAAAAAATTGTGTATTGCCATATAGTATAGCTTTGAAGATTAAATATAGTATGTCAATTTAAATAAATTGTGAAGAGTGTTTTTTTAAAGAAATATTTCTTGAATTAGTTTTTATTTGGTTCATTTCACCTACAAAAAAAGTCTAATAAAAATGTAAGGGCCAAGGAGGTGAGCATAAAAGTTTTTTTATTTTTTACATATTATGCTTAGTATGCGTCAGGGTCTTGAAAGATTGTAGAGCATAAGGGCGCGAGCACATGGTCCGGAGGAGCTGCATGTTGGACGCAGCTCCTCCGGACCCGAGTGAAGCCACGGGTGGCCGCAGGGAGACCACAACCACCCTATACTCACCCTGTGCGGTGGGTGCAGGGCGGCTTCTCCCTGCAGTCACCCGATGGCAGCCACTTTCGACTCCGCAGCATGAAATAAACATGCTGCGGAGGAGCAGACTGCGGACGACCTGCACCGCAGCTCCAAACACGCTGCAGGTGGGTTAAGCATAGTGAAGATGGGATTTCTACAAATCCCATCCACTATGCTTATACTGTACTATGCAGTGTTTTGGACGCAGTGGCAAGACGCTGCATCCAAAACGCTGCGTACACTGATCGTGACAACGCACCCTAATAATGGACTTTAAATTTGAAAGATTACCTTTTCTGCAAATTGAAAATCTTGGGAGAAATCATGCGAACAAGTGAATTTTGCCTCATCCGCTCATTTGTAATCCCATAGAATAGTGACAGAAACACAAGTTACTATAAAATGTTACTGCTTGCTATCGTAGAAAGGTAGATTGAATACTGTTCATATCAGCTTCCTGTACACAAGCACATATAGTTGTAGACTTGTTAGAGTGCTTTTGATGATCCCTATCCAAGTACAAGCCAACTCTCTAATGTAGCATGAAAGTAGAAACTTCCACACTTCAAAAAAATTTAGAGGACCATGACAAGGTGAAAAAAGGTGCTCAATTGACTCCAAATTCTCCACATTTTTAGCAGGTCTGGCATTTGTATGGTATTCTTGGAAAACAAGTATGATCAATAGATGCCTTAGCTCACAACTGTCAAAATGATAAAATCTTCTAAGGTCTTGGATCTTATATGCCTTGAAGAGTCAGAGCTAGTTGGATGCCGAATAGAAGGCCTGCACAATATTTGGTAATCTGGTAGGTGATCTTAATGTTATGGTGATTGTTGTGTGTCTGTGGTGTATATGAAATACATAGTTATTTTTATATTTGTAGATGAGACGTATTGAGATAATGAATAATAAAACATTCTAACTACATTATAATTTCACAAAAAAAATATAATGAATTCATAATTCACATTAATTCATTAAAAAAATTCATAAGAACCTTGAAAAACCACTGGCTACAACACTTTTTCAGATATCTGATCGTTAGCCAGCAACCTGTCTTCCTACATTGGCAAAATTATGAATGTCCATGTTGGTAACATTACCAGCCATACAAAGAATTTCACATGACTTCTTGACAAGTTTTGTGAAATAGAATGGCAGGACATATTTCTGGCACTGGATGTATTTTCACTTTTTTCTAACATCTCACATGAAATTGGTCTAATGAGTTAAAAAAAAATGTATAAGATGATATGAGACTACCAGCAAATCAAAAGAAATTGATCTTGGCAGGCCGAAGATTTATACTGAATAATAGCTACTTTACTTATTTTGAGGAAACAATAATGCCAAATACAGGCACTGCAATGGACCTGAAAATATCACCTACATATGCTAATCTATTTATGGGGCATTTGATGAAATATTTATTTCCAATAATACCCTATCTAACAATATTATCCTCTATAAACGATTCATAGATGATTACTTCTTCATATGGATCAACTCTTTGATATTGATTTCTTCATCAATGGTATTAATAAATTTGGTCTTTCTTTTTCTCCTAATATTAATTCCTTCCCCATAGATTTCATTGATCTCACTCATTTTTCACATGAATCAATACATGTATATGTAAACATTCTTCAAACAGGTTGATATTAATAGTTACATCTATTTTGACAGTGGTCATTACTCTAAATGACTGGAAAATATTCCCCTAAATGACTATAAAAGAATAGAAAAAACTGCACCATTGGTACTGATTTTTTTACTCAAATAGATATTCGTCAGGATAGATTCCTTGAAATGGAATACCCAAGAGAACTGATAAAGCGTGCCTTTAATAACATAAAAGATCTGAATCAATAATCTCTATTATTAAGTTTGACAAAACCTAGAGATCCCTATGAATTTTAATTTGATTTCTTAAAAACCTACAGTTCTAGCAACAATGAAATAAAAGTTATTCTACTGGCATATTTTTCATGTTGATCCTATATTAGGAAACGTCCTACCTAAATACCCTGGCTTGACCTTTCATAGGTCTCCCACTATTAGAAATATTGTGGCACCTAGTTGATTGAGAACAGCATCCTCAAAAAATGTGTGAATTCCTGCACAACCCATGCCACAGTATTGGGGTCTTTAGGTGTAATGTGGCAAAATGTTTATGTTGAGCTTCTATCTCCCATCATTGTTTACATTTCTTCTCTTATTTTTCCTGTAAAAGATTTCCTAACATGTCAAACCAGCTATGTCATAGAGCATCCCTGTAAAAAGATATGTAGGGAGAATAACACAGATATTTCATAAAAGGCTAATTAATCATAGATCTAATATTAGCAAGGGTTTTGTACATTATGACCTTTCATGACACTTTGCATTAGTGCATATTAAAGACCACAGAAAATAATATTTCACTCTCATTAAACACATATCTAGTGATGTACCCAGTTGCGCACAAGTCAACAGAATAGAAAACTAATAAATCTATGATTTGGTACCACATTATTTAAATTAAATGATTAATATTTTATATTATACTCAAAGAGTTTTATGCCTTTATCCAGCTATATCTCATAATATATATCCATCCCATATTTCAATATCACACTCTGAGCTGCATCAATTCTCACACATATGGGCTGATCTGATCAGTCGTCATGTGCTTTCAAACATTTGAGAGTGGATTGGAGATCGATCCACCTGCACCTGTTAACTAGTTAAATTTAGCTGTCAATCTTTGACAGCACATTTATCACATAACAGCTGCAAGTGCATCATTACTCGCTCCCATTAGCGGCCAGTAACATAATTGTGGGGTGTGGATAGGTTAAAATGACAGCTAGAGGTCAGCTGATGACCTCTGTTTCTGTGATGACAAAATTCCTGTGGATGCTGGTTGAGCACTGGCATTCAGGGGAGGACAGTATTTATGCTGAACAGAGCGGTGCTGATGCACCGTTCTGTACAGTAATAGAGATCAAATGATCACAGCCTCAATTCCCTTAAGGGGACTAGTAAAACAATAAGAAGTAAGAAAAATTATTTTTAAAAATTTGAAAAAATGTAAGAACCACAAAAGTTTAAATCAGTCCCCTTTTGACTCATTAAAAATAAACCAATAACACAAAATAAAAAGTAAACATATTTGATGTCACTGGATTTAGAAATGCACGATCTATCAAAATATAATCTAATTTAATCTGATCAATTAAGGGCATAATCATAAAAAAAATCAAAACATCAGAATTAAGTTTATTTGATCATCACAACATTGCAATAAAATGCAACAAGAGGCTATTAAAACAATGTATCTATCCCAAAATGGAATAATTAAAAATATCAGCTCGGGATGCAGAAAAATAAGCCCTCGCAAAGCCTCAGATCCCAAAAAAGGAGAGTGGTACGGGTCTCGGAAAATGACACCAAAAGCAACATTTTTGTTTTACGAATTTCTGAGGTTTTATCAATATTAAAATAAAAATACTATACATATTTGGTACTGTAGCTACAAACTCATACTGTCCTGAGGCATCATACTGACATGTCAGTTTTACCATGTAGTGATATAGTTGTGCTCCAAAGTTTACTTTCCCCGGCAGATTTTTTGCTTTCTTCGCCATTTTCAGAGAACATCAATGATAACACAAAAACTTTTTTTCCACTTATGATTAGTGGTTGGTGAACTCATTTATTGTCAATGTGTTTTCTATTTTTAAATCATAATGACAATCAAAAACATCCAAATGACCCTGATAAAAAGCTCACATACCACAGTTCTTAATACCATGTAATGCCTCCTCTAACATCAATAACAGCTTGAAGTCTTTTGTGGTAGTTATGGAGTTATGGATGATGCTCTTTATTTTCTCAGATAGTAAAGCTGCCCATTCTTCTTGGCAAAAAGCCTCCAGTTTGTGTAAATTCCTAAGTTTTCTTCATTGATTCCGCATGTTTTATCCCTAGAATGGCTCAATAAAATTGAGGTCAGGAGACTGAGATTGACACTGCAGAACCTTCAGTTTGTTCTGCTGTAGCAAATGACAGGCCAACTTGGCCTTGTGTTTTGGATCGTTGTCATGTTGGAACATCCAAGTTCGTCCCATGCGCAGCTTCCAGGCTGATGAGTGCAAATTTACCCAGAGTGTTTGCTGATAATGTGCTGCATTCATCTTTCCTTCAACTTCGACCAAGTGTTCTGTGCCTTTGTAGCCCATACATCCCAATATCATTAGTGATCCACCTCCATGTTTTACAGTAGGTATGGTGTTTCTTTCGTCAATGGCCTTGTTGACACCCTCCCAAATGTAAAGTTTATGGTTGTGGTCAAAAAGTTTGATTTTGGTCTCATCACTCCAAATTACCTTGTTCCAGACGTTTGGAAGCTTGTCTCTGTGCTGTTTGGCGTATTGTAGGTGAGATACTTTGGGGAATTTGTGCACTAATGGCTTTCTTCTGGTGACTCCACTATGAAGCCCATTTTTCTTCAAGTGCCTCCTTATTGTACATCTTGAAACAGCCACACCGCTAGTTTTCAGTGAGACTTATTTCGGATGATATTATTTGTTTGTTTTCTTTGCACACAGAGCTCCTGATTTTGCATTTGTTAATCACAGTGTGAACACTGCTGACTATCAATTCATTGGATTTTTTGCATCCCTTTCATGTTCTACTCAGTTCAATTATCTTTACCCATAGATCCAATGACAATTTATTTTGCTTTCCACATGACTCACAATCCCGAAATGTCAGTGGCTGGATGAAAGATGCAAGAGTCTGTCTGGATCTCAGAAACTTACTCATCTTTTATGCACACAAACTGATTACAAGCAGACAGGTCAACGTCAGTGCATGTTACAAGGCCAAAATTAACAGGGAATGTGAACTTTTGATCAGGGTCATTTGAGTGTTTTTGGTTGTCATTATGATTTAAAAAGAGAAAAACACAGTAGTTTGACAATAAATGGCTTCACCCAACCACTAACCATGAGTGGAAAAAATGTTTTTGTGCTATCATTCATATTTTCTGAAAAAAGGCCAAGAAAGTAAATAATTTGTAAACCTTTGAGTACAACTGTATATAAACGTTTTATGAATATTCATTTTAAATGTCCACTCGTTTTAGGTCTGCAAATATTTTACCTTTTACATTATATCAAACATATTATGCTTTGCTTCATATGTTTATATGTACATGTATATTATTATTTTTTTTTAAATAAGAATATAATTGTAATGGATATTAGAAGGTACTAACAGCTGTTCCTAAGTATAATTTACTAATTTTGAGTAATATATTTCTCATGAATCCTTTTGTTTTCTCACAGATATCTTATTTTCCCACACTGTCACCGAGCAGTATGCCCTAATTTAATCCAAGTCTACACACTTAGCTTTGCCGGGAGTGGATGCCTAGCTCACCCGCTCTGAGCCAGATTTCCGTTGTAATGTTGTCTAAAGGGGAAATTCCTCCTCTGAAACTTTCCTACAGTCGAGTTTCATTCTAAAACATTATTTCTTTATCTCCTCAGCCATTCACATTTTTTTCTGTTAGTATATATTTGTTGACTATTATCCCAATAACACCTAAATTAATGTTTACATTCTTTAAAAATAAGTGTATATAATTTCTCTTCCTAGCTCACATCTGATTATATAAAAAGGAGGAAAAAGAAAAAAACAGGTTCAAATTCTGCGCTGACCACCAACGAAGAGGGGTTGTATATAAAAGTCTGTTTTATTGAGCCTACGCGTTTCGCAGCAGGACCTGCTGCTTCATCAGGGCAGAACATAGTACAGCTTTACAGTGAATCCTTAAATACTCTGTTGCACACAAACAACAACATAAGCTACGCCCCTGACTTCCTATGAAAACGCCTATTTCTATAGATGCTGAGGTAGACCTTCCCAGCAACAAATATCTTACTTAAAAATACATTACACATATATTATCAAGAAATATAAAAACATTTTTAATATAATATCATTTAAAAATCAAATTATCCATCATTGATAATTATATTATCAATGTAGATGTATGTTCGAGCCCGGGGGGAGAAGGTAAAATGTTTTTGGTATTTTAAGAGGATAATTTGATTTTTAAATGATATTATAATTAAAAATATTTTTATATTTGTTCAAGTCTTAATCAAGTCTTACAGATACAGGAGGGGAGACATTTGTGATGTGCTTGATAATTGTGAGTAGTGCACCAAGGTTGTGAGCAGTGATCAAGCTATTATTAGCGTAACCATCCTATTATGCATGTCTGCTGAAAGAATGGCTGCATAATCTAAAATTGGAATCTTTGAGTGCTCAGCAACTGGGTATTGAGCAAGATTTCACAATGAGTGATCCTACCCAGCCCAGCCATTCTCATCAGGCAAGATTGGGGGATGAAGATGATGAGGAAGTTGAGGAGGGAGAGGACTTATTTTTCAGTGGTACCGAGGGTACCCTTCATGCTACAGAGTGGACTTCCAACCCCAGCTTCATGTCTGTCCAGCATGGGTGGGCTGGAGGAGGAGGTGGAGGAGGAAAGTCAGTGTGAGGAGAACATGGACATTGATTCCTCCTTCTGAGGTCACAGAACATTTGCCTCTTTGCAGCTTGGCACACATGGCACAATTCATTTCTAACTGTCTGTGCCAAGACCCTCGTGTGATACACATTTTCAACAGCAACCTATACTGGTTGACCAACTTTCTAGACCCACAGTTCAAGGAAAAATTTCCTTCACTGCTGTTGCAGTCATCAAGGGGTTGAATGCTTCAAGAGGCCATTGTCGATCATTTGATGGCAACATCACCCTCAGACACTGCTGCTCACAGAGGTACTAGCTCTGTGCAACAGCATGAATTAATGGGGAGACATGCCCAGAAGGTCCAAATGAGATGGTGGTAAAATGGCCATAAACCGGGTCATCTTTAATAAACCTGAAATGTGAGATAATGTGCAATAGAGTCTTATCCCTTGGACAGGAGATGGAACGAAATCTTAATGAAATCTGCTCAACTGATCTAATCCTGATAAGTTCGATTCCAGATTTTAGATCTCTATCACTTATTTAATAATTTATATATTTTTTCATCATTGTACATTGAATTGTGTTTATATATATATATATATATATATATATATATACATATATATATGTATATATATATATACTGTATATATATATATTTTTTTTTTTTTATTATTTAGGTATTTGTTATAATTTGTTTATTTATTAGAATTGCTGAATTGTATAGGACTATTGACATGATGACACTTGTACCACGTCAGAGCCTCGCCCTTATGTGACGTCACTATGATTCACAATAATGCATTTGGCAATCTTACATGTTGTATAGCTGTTTGGCACCATAATGCAAATGTTGTTCCTGAGAAGCAGCCCGGTAGCAGCTCTGAAACGCGTTGGAAATAAAGTAAGTATCATATTCCAGATATCCCGACTCTCTGGTGTTCTTCGGCAGCAGAGTAGGTTGAGCGGCACTTTGTCCCATTTGCAGTTATCTTTAATAAACCGGCTCACCATCAAGGGCTAGCTGGACCGGTAACAATGTTAAGGAGTGAGAAGTTGCATAGTTGCATAAGATGGTAAACGACTATGTTAGTGACCATACCTGCATCCTTCCTGACGCTTCTGTTCTGTTTAATTACTGGATTTCAAAGCTGCATAATTGGCCAGACCTCTCCTTATATGCCTTGGAGGTGCTGGCCAGCCCTGCTGCTAGTGAGATTTTATAGCGTGTTTTCAGTTCCGCTGGGGCAATCATCACAGATACACGCACACGGCTGACTACAGAAAATGCAGACAGGCTGACTCTGATAAAATTTAACAAGGACTAGATTTTGCAAGAGTATTTAAGCCCTCCTGATGACAGCATCCCAACCTAAAATCACCCAAAATGTTATTTTAGGCAACTGGTGATCATGTCCATCCCATCTCATACAAAGCCCTTTTCTTCCTCTTACACATGTTTTCAACTCCTGCTTCTGCCACATGTACCTTATGGTCAATAAAAACAACGTTCTGTTAATTAATATTTGCCATTGGAGGCACTTGTGATGAGACCCTCCTTCCTTCATCAACCATAATACAGCCCCTTGGGATACTTTTTGGAGACACTATGGCTATGCCTGGACATTGGGTACTGCGACTACTGTGCTAGTAGTCCTAGCTTCATAATTGTTTGGTATTTGAGGCCTGCTTCTTTCATCAACCATGGTAAAACCCCCTGGGCTAATTATTGGAGACTCTATGGCTATGCCTGCACTTGGCACTGCAAAAACTGTTAGGAGACTGTGTGGTCATGGATGATTGGGTGCTGCTAGAAAATTTCGTGGAGGCCATCCAAGACAGTATCTGTTTTGCTTTTCTGGCTTCCAGACCCATTTACTTCCCAGGCCAGGAAATTTCACCAGTAACATAGAAGCATAGATACAGCAACCTTCTTCTGTCTCCCAGACTTTCTACCTTGTCAGGCACCACTGCCAACCCCACGCCCACGTTCAAGTCCATGTCCCTGTCACTTCAATAAAGTTTTTTTTTTTAGAAATTTGGGGTTTTGCTGACATAGCTGCAGATGTTCAGATGCAGATATTGGGGAACAAGGAGCACCACAATGGCACCGAAAAAATTGCCCTGAGGAGTAAGGTGACATTATTACCTGTGCCAGTCACCACACAAGACAGGCACAGTGCTGGCTTAGATATATTGATGATGTCCTTATTATATGGCAGGGCACTGTGGATCAGTTTGACTCCTTTGTGTGTGAGCTGGATTAAAATTCGTATAACATCAGGCTGCCACACAGGGTGAGTAGGGAGAAGATCAACTTTCTTTATATTGAGATCTCCATTGATGAGAGGGGTGGTTTACAGACTGACGGATATCGTAAAGAGACGTCAGTCAATGCATTATTACATGCGACATCAGGACATCACCCCTCCACAATACGTGCCATCTCGACAGGCCAGTTTCTAAGGATGAGACAGATTTGTTCACCCGAGTCCAGATTTGAACATCAATCTAGTGATCTCAAGCAGCGGTTCAGCAATAGGGGGTACAGTAGGAGAATGGTGAAGGTTGGGTACCAAAGGGCTACAAATACCCCAGGGATACCTTATGAGGTATAAATAAAAAATCTCATCAGGCGAACCCCAAGTACGATATATTGTGACATATAACCATGAATGAGGTACGATGCAATCAACACTGAAGGAACATTAGTCAGTGTGGAAGACAGATCCAATATTATCGCAATGTATCCCCAATCAACCTCTAAAGGCCCCAAAAAGAACTAAAAGCTTACGTGACTAGCTTGTCCATAGTCACTATGTGCCCTCACTGACAAACCCCTTTAAAACTAGAGGTTCTGACCTTGGATTTTTTCCATGTGGCCATTGCATGGCTTGCCACAATGTCATGTGTGCAAAATCCTTCCACTCCTCCGGAGGTCAACGGTTTGATATTATTATTTATTATTATTATTATTTATTTATATAGCGTCATTAGGTTCCATGGCGCTTTACATGAGGATAAGGGAGACAAGAACAAGTACACTAAATCTAGGTGATCAGGACGTACAGGTACAGGAGAAGCAGGGACCCTGTCCACGAGGGCTCACAGTCTACGAGGAGCGCGTTGGGATACAGTAGGATGGGGGAATGTCAGGTATGGGGCGGTCGCCTGGGTCCCATGGCAGGTTGTAGGCTTGATAGAATAGGTGAGTCTTCAGGTGACACTTGAAGCTTCTCAGGGTAGGAGAGTGTCTGATGTTTTCGGGCAGGGAGTTCCAGAGTAAGGCAGATGCCCGGGAGAAGTCCTGGACTCGGTTGTGCGAAGAGGTGATGAGGGTGGAGCAGAGGAGGAGTTCTTGGGAGGAGCGGAGGTTGCGTGAGGGTAGGTATCGGGAGACTAGGTCGGAGATGTATGGTGGGGCGTGGTTGTGTATGGCTTTGTACACCATGGTTAGTGGTTTGAATTGGGATCTCTTGGAGGCCGGGAGCCAGTGAAGGGCTTGGCAGAGGGGGAAGACAGGAGAGTAGCGGGAGGACAGGTAGATTAGTCGGGCAGCGGAATTGAGGATAGACTGGAGAGGTGTGAGGGAGTTAGCCGGGAGGCCATTGAGAAGGAGTTTGCAGTAGTCAAGGCGGGAGATGATAAGAGTATGAATGAGTGTTTTAGCGGTGTCGAGGAAGGAGCGAATCCGTGAGATGTTCTTGAGCTGGAGCCGGAGGGATGTGGTGAGGGCCTAGATATGGGGCTTGAAGGATAGGGAGAAGTCAAGGATTACCCGAGGCACTTGGCTTGGGAGACTGGGGAGAGGGCGCAGTCGTTGATGCAGATGGATAGGTTGGGAAGTGGGGGGGAATTTCTTGGGGGGAAGACTATGAATTCAGTTTTGTCCATATTAGGCAGTGTGTTTCATGTGGTTCAACACACGTTGTGTATTACGCAACATGTAGTTGTCCACTGATATACGTGGGCTTGACGTTTAGTGAACTCCGGAGGAGAGTCAGGGAGAACGTTAAAGACATTGAGACAGCCAGAGAGGTTAGGGACTTCACACTTCTTTAAACTATCCCACACCATTTTAAAGAGCATCATGGCTGCAGTCCTAGGACTTTTAAAGTCAGGGCAATTGATATGGGGGGGGTTCATGGGGGGGCAACTTGAAACGACTCTTGGCACAGATAGAAGCCAAGTGGATAGTGCTGTTGGACACCATGGTCCCAAAGGGCTTGAATGAGTCCTTGACCTTTGGATACTTTTCATAAACTTTTATATATGTAACTGCATAGCCATTTGTCTGATTATTATTCTTCTCTCTGATTTTAAATGGGTTTTTGTATTTTTTAAATTTATTTCACAGAACCTCAGAGTAGAAATTACCCAGCCTTGTTATCAGATTGGGGTCAAATTGGTTGGAGAGATGAACATATTGAATTATATATTTCCATTAATCAGAATGGACAGTATGGGCGTTAAGTCCCTCTTGTTTACCAACTCTAATGAGATACGGCATAGCACTTGATCTGGGGTTTTGTTTGGTAGTTTTTATGTATTACACTGGACGTTGACTGTTCTTATTTTCTATTTCTTTCTTTTCCAATATCCATGATGCCTACCTGCCTATATTTATATACCGTATATACTCGTGTATAAGCCGAGTTTTTCAGCACAAAAATTGTGCTGAAAAGTGCCCCCCTCGGCTTATACACGAGTCAGTTGGACGGCTGACTGTGTGGGGCCGGTGTCTGGGGGCTGGAGGAGGTGGGGGAGGCTGTACAATGAGCGAGCAGTCACGTGCTCCCGCTCATTAGTGCAATATGCACTGCATCCCCTGTCCATCAGCGGCAGGGGGAGCTGTGCATATTACATTGCTGTCAGCGCTCCTCCGCCCCCTGGGGTAGTATACAGCAGTGCCCCCCCTGTGGGTATACACAGCCCCCCTGTGGTATACACAGCTCCCCCTGTGGGTATACAGCAGTGCACCCCTGTGGGTATACACAGCCCCCTTGTTGCTGCCGCACACCTGTAAAAAGAAGCGCTTTCATACTTATCCTCCTGCTGTCACCCGCGCATCCTTCGCTCTCCTTGCACCCGGCGTCCATCCACGTGACCGCGCACAAATAATGACGTCATTATTTGTGCGCGGTCACGTGGATGGACGCCGGGTGCAAGGAGACCGGAGGATGCGCGCGGTGACAGCAGGAGGATAAGTATGAAAGCGCTTCTTATTACAGGTGTGCGGCAGCAGTGGGAGGGGGGCTGTGTATACCCACAGGGGGGGCACTGCTGTATACCCACAGGGGGGCTGTGTATACCCACAGGGGGGCTGTGTATACCCACAGGGGGGAACTACTGTATACTACCCAGGAGGGCTGCTGTATACTACCACAGGAGAGGGGCTGCTGTATATACCTCTGTGGCTGCTGTATACTACCACAGGTGGAGGCTGCTGTATACTACCACAGGGGGAGGCTGCTGTATACTACCACAGGGGGAGGCTGCTGTATACTACCACATGGGGAGGCTGTGTATACTACCACAGGGGGAGACTGCTATATACTACCACAGGGGCAGACAGGGGTAGACTGCTGTATACTACCACAGGGGGAGACTGCTGTATACTACCACAGGGGGAGACTGCTGTATACTACCACAGGGGGAGACTGCTGTATACTACCACAGGGGAGACTGCTGTATACTACCACTGGGGCTACTGTATATACCTCTGTGGCTGCTGTATACTACCACTGGGAGGCTGCTGTATACCACTGTGGGGGACTGTATACCTGTGCTGGGTCCACCCTCGGCTTATACACGAGTCAATAGTTTTCCAGGTTTTGGGGGCAAAAGTAGGGGGTCAGCTTATACACGGGTCGGCTTATACACGAGTATATACGGTAGTTATATTTAGCTTGCCATACAAATATCCCATACACTCCTCATGCCCTGTGCTCTCGGGTGCGACTGCTTTGTGAGCAGAGTGGTGCCAGTATGCGGTGTGCGCGTGTGTGGGAGCCATGGTGATGCATCCCAGTTCCCGTGCGTGCGCACTACGCCGCACGGCCGTTTCGTCGCTTCCGGCATGATGCACATCTGGTTGTGCGCATGGAGCAAGCGGAGGCAGTGGGAGGAGGACACAACTAGACTGGCTTTATAACATGGCAGGTAATGGAGGCATAGTGGATTAACCCCCTTGAGAAAGCTGGTGCTACCAAGCTAGACCAGTGAAATGCTGCGTCGGGGCTCTCTTTTTCTATGGGTGAGTGCTTGACTATTGAGACCTAAGGAGTTTTTAAACCCCTTGTAACAATATGGGTATGAAAAATCTGTAACTGAGTGTATAGTCTGTACAATGAATGAAACCTTTACCTCTGCTTGTTTAGTCTGCCATTTTAATTGTGTGCCAGTATGTCTGACAGTGGCATCCAAAACCTTGCATTTGCACTTTATTAATATATTAGGCATGCATTAAGCACCCTGAGGGTATAACATTGAATGAAACATTTCAATCTGTTGATGTTGGGTTTACGCTTGTAAATGTGTGCCATTATGTCCTTTTGACAGAGGCACTCATAAACTTGCACGTGCACTTTACTGTTATACTGCTATGCTTTAAGCATTGTAAAGGCATCAGATTTTTCTTGTTCTTATGTATACTATATTGTATAGTGCAAAACTCTATATATTACAACTGAATAAGACCCTGTTGTGTTGCTAGTCCATAAGGACCTATGTGGTCACCTTTCTGTTTCTTCTAATATTATAGACCGTCTGTATATATTCATGACTGTGTCCACAAAAAAAGTAACACTTTTGCATGATACTCTTGTTTCTCCAACTAATTAAATTCTTGCAGCTTTGGGACCCCTCAATTGATGACAATGTGAAGGGGGTCCAGTTATGCATATATGCTACTTTGGACTTTGATTAAAGTGGGGTTGTGTTAAAAACATAGGTTTTGGCAGCCTTAGAGCAGTGCTACTGCCATGGTAGCGCTGCGTTAAAGCTGCCAATGCTTACCTTTGGTGACGCTGCTCCTAGCGCGGCTCAAACGCCAGCATCTGAATGAAATCTCACGCTTTTTCTTAGCGCGAGAAAAGATGTTGTTAAAAGCGTCTTTTCTCGCATTAGTAAAAAGCACGATATTTCATTCAGATGCCTGCGTTTCAGCCACGCTAGGGGCCGCATCACCATAGGTGAGAATTGGCAGCATTAACGCGGAGCTACCATGGCAGTAGCACTGTGTTAAGGCTGTCAAAACCTATGCTTTTAACGCAACCCCACTTTAAAGTTAATCTGACCCTAGCCTTATACTTTCAGCACTGAGAAGAGCTGAAATATTGCTGACTTTACTATGTGGTACTGTAATGCTCTTGCCTGTCTCCGTGTACTAAAGTCACCTAGAACTACAATACTGGTAGCTCTCACAAGAGCTTTTGGGTTTTATTGAGGATTTCTGGAAGATTTGCACAAGCACATCTCTCCTTGGCAGCTGCTCACACTCTCCCTACACTAGCTGTGTTCTGCATGCAATGTGCAGAAAATGGCGGCAGCACGGCTTATATAAAGCCTATGAGTCATAGGCCAGCCAATCATATTTACTGCCACAACCAAGAAGGCTGTGGCATTACTGTGATTGGCTAATGCTGGGCAGGAGATCCGAATATTGCAAGGTGAGTAGTGAAATACTTGCTATATTTCGAGTTCTGCGAGTAACACATTACTCGCCGAGTACCGAATTCTTGGAATTATACTTGCTCATCCCTACCTCAAATGTGATTTCACCTTCATCTTTCTGTTTTATTGGTGCCCTTTTTTTAATTTGTCTTGTATTTAAAGTTAACCAGTCACCTCTTTTTTGCGTTTTAAACTAAAAGTGCCACCTTCAGCAGTGCCTATGCTGCATTTTATAAAGGTGGCTATAATCCCCCCACCCTCCTCCCTGCACACTTAAATAATTACTTTATAAACTTTCTGGCCCTGTATGTAAATTCATACTTACGGGTCAGATGGGTCTTCATTGCATCCGGTCTTCATCGCCACTGTGGTCTTCCTCCGCCTGTTCATTCTTCTAGGTGCCTCCTGTTCTCTTATCCTATTCTCATTTTTGGTGCCTGCGCAGATCCCTTTTTCTTCGCACAGGAGCCTTGAGCTCTGCTCTACTGTGGGCAGAGTGTCTGACTGCATTACATCTGCGCGAGACTCAGGTGCCAGATCTGTGGCTCATGCAGGCGTAATTCAGTCAGATTCTCTTTCCCCAGTAGGGCAGAGCTCAGTGCACCTGCGCAAAAGACAGGGATCTGCACAGGTGTCCAAAACAAGAATGAAGAGGCAGAAGGAGACAAGAGAGGCGGTGAGAACGGACACAATGAAGACCCATCTAACCCGTAAGTATGAATTTACATACAGGCGGGAAATTTTATAAAGTAATTATTTAGGTATACAAGGGGAGTAGAGGTATTATAGCCACCTTCATAAATGCAGCATAGGCACTCTTGAAGGTGGCACTTTTAATTCAAAAAGCACAAAATGGGAGACAGGTTCTATTTAAAGGGAACCAACCACCTCAGATGACGACTATAAGCTGTTAATACATGTCCCTGCACCCTACCTACACCATTCCACCTATGTTTTTCTTAAGAATATTGATAAATGTAAACCGAAATATACACTTTATAAAATTACATGCCTGTGTACTCTGGGCGTCTCCTTCTGGGTCAGTTACTAGAGGGCTGTGTCTCCAGCAGCATGACTGGCTTCTCTAGCCCTCCCTCTTACTTTGCAGGATCACATGAAGGGACGGAGCTGCCTTGCGTGCCCGCCACTGATAGATAACATCACGCCCTTCATGTGACGTCCTGCAAAGTAAGGGGGAGGCTAGAGAAGCCAGTCATGCTGCTGGAGACACAGCCCTCTAGTAACTGACCCAGAAGGAGACGCCCAGAAGTACACAGGCATGTAATTTTATAAAGTGTATATTTCGGTTTACATTTATCAATATTCTTAAGAAAACATAGGTGGAATGGTGTAGGTAGGGTGCAGGGACATGTATTAACAGCTTATAGTCGTCATCTGAGGTGGTTGGTTCCCTTTAAGTGCATGCGTACCAGTATTTTTTTGTATATGTAATTTGTCCTGAGGAAAACGTCGGTAGGAATATGCAATATGTCCAGAATAAAAAAACATTTTATATCTTCATCTTGTGTATCATCATTTGAACTGACAGCAGCACAGAGGAACTTGTTCTTTTTATTTCCATTACACTACAATTTTGTAACATGAAACATGAGTTTGCATTAGCATGAACCATCTTACATAAAAGTTGGCGTAACAGTGTTGGTGCAAAAGGCATGATACATGTGTGCTACAGTGTAGACCGACAGCTGCTTAGTGCACCTGAATAGTATTTTTAGGTCTTAGTTAATAGAAATCACAAAGACCTAACATGTACATTCAGACTAAAAATGAAAGAATTTCAGAACACTATCCATCAGTGCCACATTTAAGCCTGTGACTGCTAAAACACTGTCCATTTCTAATCCAATAGACCAATGTAGCTGAATATAATTACCCAGGTAGCTCTACACCTCTAGCGGTTGATGGTCATGGATTGCAATACAGCAAATAAAATATGAAATACCTTTTAGGTTGTCTCTGTATTATACTGTTCATGGAATACTCTGTAATTGAAAATGGGCCGTTTCACATTTGAGCTCCAGTGCATTTGGCAGCATTGCGGTAGCAGAGGTGGTAGCGCAGTACATGCACTGCCAAGCGCATCAGAGCACAAATGAAGCTCATTGCGCTAACACCGCCATTACCTTCTATGGGAGAGCGCACTGCACACGGCATTTCGTAAGCGCAAGTGTGTAACGGTCTGTGTCACAGCGCATGCGTTTGTCCGGACGCACCAGAAATGGGTAATGTGACATTTCCGGTGCGTCCGGACTAGAGCATGTGCTGTGACACAGCCGCATTCACACTTGCGTTTCCGGGTTCCCTCTGCCTGCGCTCACCCTTAAAAGGTAATGATGGCTTTAGTGCAATGCGCTTCATTTGCGCTTCGATGTGCTTGGCAGAGCATGCACTGCGCTACCACCTGCGCCAGCGCAATGCTGCCAAACGCACCGGAGCTCAGATATGAACTAGGCCTATATATTCTCTTTTTGGATTTTGAAAATGTTTAATAAAAATCTACCTGATCAAAAAATAATTGAATAAAAATACAAAAGACTTTTAAGGAATTAAAAGTTAATCACCTTTATACATGATCAATGACAAAATAAGAAATATGTTACCAAGAGTGTATAGGGTTGTTTACTGCAGTTGGACATTTGAACACTGGATAAAATCAATATCAATAGGTATACTCTGAGTTAAAAATCACTTAAAATGTTCGCAATGATGGGCTAAGCAATTGGAGAGCACATTGACCTTCCTTGAGGAGAATAACTATCAGTGCAATCTGTTTCTTTCTATTTATGGCAACTCATACTCAAGAACCCTGTGTATGACTAAAGAAAATGGTCTTTATTCTCATTTTTATTTGCTGTAAACTGTAAAAGATTTATTATCTCCATATGCTTCCATATTGATGTGTTTAAATATTGCATCACATTACAAAATAGATATGTCAGTCTGTCATAATTTCACATGATTTCAGGTATTTTTAATTTTTAAATCAAATATTTTATTTTAAAAAGTTTCAAGGGTTACCACATAGGAACATGTGCTACAGGTAGTGCTTATTGACATGTTACATTCCAAATTGGATTTGAATGAAACATAATACATTTACAGTATGTCAAGATAAATAATAATTTATATATTATATTTATTCATTAGTTCCATAGCACTTTTACATACATCAGTAACAATGTCCTCATTGGGGCTTACAATCCAAACATCCTATCAGTATGTCTTTGCTACGTAGGAGGAAACTAGAGGAAATCCACGCAAACATAGGAAAAAAACAAAAACATCTTGCAGATATTGTCCTTGGTGGGATTTGAAACCAGGACCCCAGTGCTAATCACTGAGTGACCATGCCGCCAACAACAAATAAATGATATTGACAATTACAGATGAGCGATTTGGAATTAAATTCTACCTAAAGTTTAGAAAATTTGCAATTATTTTGTAATTTATTCAGTGCAAACTTAGTTGAAATCATAATGAAAAGGATAGGACTGGGAAAAGGCTAAAAAAAAGCCCATCTGCTCCTCTATGCTCATGTCTAATCTCAGGACCAATTACCCTCCAGTCTGGGGCTTCCAGCATAGATTTGATAGGTACTAACTGCATTTTCAAAGACTGAAATGTACTTTATCAAAACTGTGTGACCTGCTTTAGGAGCTGTACAAAATTTTGATAAAAATATCCCATGTAAAAAGTGGAAAAATACTACCTTTATAATAAAATTTACAATTTGACATGCTTTTTCTAAACCTACTTATGGTCAGGACTACAAAGGATAGTGCAAAGATTAAGTATATGTCTTGAGTAATAAAAGAGCTACATAAAACTAAAAATTATTAAACAAAAAAAAATGAAATCATATTAGAATGTATAGCTTAATAACTAATTTTATTTTTGATATATGTTCATTTTCAGCAAAAATAAAAAAAAACTATATGGTGAATGACAAAATTTAATTACTTACGGTAAGTATTTTCTATAAATATTATTATTGATTTATAAAGCATCATTAATTCCATGGTGCTATACATAATAAGGGTCTATATAAAAATGCAGATATAGATTACGGTAGGGATGGGCGAATCTACTCGCTAGGACTCGTTACTCGGCGAGTAGTAAGGGACTCGCAGGACTCGGTACTCGGCGAGTTTCCCAGTGATGACTCGCACGAGTCCAATGCAAATCAATATCAATCCTAGTTTTGTCAGAAACACTGACAAAACTAGGATTGCCATTGTTTGCATTAGACTCGTGCGAGTCATCACTGGCTACTGTGCCAGTGATAGCAGGGAGACTCGCAAAGTAACTGCTGTTTCTTTGCGAGCCGAGTCCAGTTGTCTTCTCTGTGCAGCTCCAGGGTCCTAGAGCCCGCCTGCTCACAGACATTATGTAGCAGTGCTGAGATTATTCTCAGTCTGCTCATTCCCTGTGCATGTAGCAGAGAGGACATCGCGTTTTGGACTACGTCGGACGGAAGAGGATTTTTTTAATTAAAGATGGAGTCCCTAATGGCTTTTTTTTTTATTTCAAATAAAAAATTTTCTCTGTGTTTTTTTAACCCTTTATTGGAGATTCTTAGTGGCTGGGTCAAACGTGGCCTGACATTAAGAATCTCGGGCTTAATACCAGCTTGTATAACAAAGCTGGTATTAACCCCTTTATTACCCAGCGTGCTACCGCCACCAGGGCCGCTGGAAGAGCGGGGTTCAGCGCCAGAGGATGGCGCTTCAATGAACGCGCCATCTTCTGGGGCGGCTGCGGGCTGCAATTTGCAGCGGGGGGTGCCCAGAAAGCTTGGGCATCCCTGCGCTGCGGATTCCAGCCCTCAGCTGCTTAGCTGTACCTGGCTAGACATAGAAATTGCGCGGAGCCCCACGCATTTTTTAAAAATTATTTAATGAATTTCAGAGTCAGAGTCTCAGAGTCAGAGTCAGAATCTCAGAATTTCATGAAATAATTTAAAAAAAATGCGTGGGGCTCCGCGCAATTTCTATGTCTAGCCAGGTACAGCTAAGCAGCTGGGGGCTGGAATCCGCAGCGCAGGGATGCCCAAGCTTTCTGGGCACCCCCCGCTGCAAATTGCAGCCCGCAGCCGCCCCAGAAGATGGCGCGTTCATTGAAGCGCCATCCTCTGGCGCTGAACCCCGCTCTTCCAGCGGCCCTGGTGGCGGTAGCACGCTGAGTAATAAAGGGGTTAATACCAGCTTTGTATTATCAGCTGGCCCTAAGCCCGAAATTTATGGCGGTCACGCCAATATTAGACATGACCACCATGAATTTCTATTAAATTGTTTTAAAAAAAACACAACACAAAGAAAATTTTTTATTAGAAATAAAAAAAAAAGCCATTAGGGACTCCATCTTTAATTAAAAAAATCCTCTTCCGTCCGACGCAGTCCAAAACGCGATGTCCTCTCTGCTACATCCCCTGTGTATAGATATAGATCTCTATGCACAGGGAATGAGCAGACTGAGAACAATCTCAGCTCTGCTACATCATCTCTGTGCACAGACATTCATGTCTGTACACAGGGATTGAGCAGACTGAGAACAATCTCAGCACTGCTACATCAGGCAGCAGGCAGGCTCTAGGACCCTGGAGCTGGCAGCCAGCACAGAGGAGACAGGACTCTTATCTGTGCGAGTCAGCGATTACTTACAAAGTAAACGAGCAATGCAAATAAATGACAAAACTAGGATTGCTTCAGGCTGAAGCTTCCGAGACACATCTGCGAGTTGTAAATCTCACACTACTCGCTATTACTCGCTTCCCCATTCATTAACATTGGACTCGCTAGACTCGCAACGAGTAGCGAGTCCTGGGCTCGGACTCGCTAGAGTCAAGCGATTCCGAGTAATTTAGGATTCGCCCATCACTAGATTACGGTAGACAAATTAACAATGACAAACTGGAACAGAAGGGAAAGAACTTTAAGGTTTTACATTCTATATTAACGTCTTAACGACAGCCGTACGTCTCTAGATGTTGGCTGTCATTACCCGGTGTTTGAAGTGAGCTCCGGCGTTGAACTCACTGCAAACCTCCCACATCTCAGCTGATCTCACTAGCTGAGATGTGGGAGTAACAGCACCAATCGGTCCCACCATCAGATTGGTGCTGTTAACCCCTTAGATCCCGCCCTCAATGTCTGAGAGCGGGAGCCGGAGCAGGCAGCGCGCGCTTACCGGGCTCCAGGGGAGGTCTCGCGATAGTATCGCGGGATCTCCCGTGCTGATGTCACAGGCCAGGGTCCTGGCTTGACCCTGGAACCTGTCATGGAGCATTTCCGGGTTGTGGTTGGCAGGGGCTGCCAACCACAACAGGTCCGCGATTCTGACACATACAGAGGAGCTGCAGCTCCTCTGTATGTGTCAGAAGCGATCGGACTGTGCAGCTGCATGCCTCTCACAGGGGCTGTGTAAAAGTAAGAATCAATAAGCAAATAAAGTTTTTACAAAGTTGAAAAAAAAAAAAAAAACATAAAAGTTCAAATCACCCCCCTTTTCTCCCATCCACAATAACAGTATTAAAAAAAAAAAAAATACACATATTTGGTATCGCCGCGTTCAGAATCGCCCGATCTATCAATATAAATAATCAAATAATGAGATCCATAAACTGCGTAGCGCAAAAAATGGTTCAAACGCCAAAATTACGTTTTTTTGGTCACTGCAACAATGCTAAAAAATGCAATAACAGGCGATCAAAACAGCGCATCCACCCAAGTATGGTACCATTAAAAATTTAAGCTTGAGACGCAAAAAATAAGCCATCACCCAGCCCCAGATCACGAAAAATGAGGACGCTACGGGTTGCAGAACATGGCGCAAAAAGTGCAATGTTTTTTTTTCATGCTTTTGAATTTTTTTCCACCACCTAGATACCAATAAAGGTATACATGTTTGGTATCTACAAACTCGTACTGACCCGAGGCATCACACGGTCACGTTGATTTTACCATATAGTGAACACGGCGACTACAAAACCCAAAAAACAAACGTCTTATTCCCCTTTTTTTGCAATTTCACTGCATTTAGAATTTTTTTGCAATTTCCCTGTACACTATATGGTAAAACAAATTATTGCATCTGAAAGTACAACTCGTCCCGCAAAAAACAAGCCATCATATGTCTGTGTTGACAGAAAAATAAAAATGTTATGGCTCTTGGAAGCCGAGGAGCGAAAAAAACGAAAATGAAAAATGACACATTTCTTCGTCACTAAGGGGTTAATATAAGGGGTACGACATGCGTGAGTAGAATGTGGGGAGATCTCGCATTGCACTCAGGCCAATGTTAAGTAATTAGGCAGCAAAGATCTGCAAATTTTTCCTTAGTCCTAATAGGATGGAGGACAAAATAGCAGCATGCTACGATTATCAGCGAGTCTCAGCTCACTTTCACCCGTCCATCAGCTTTGCAGGGAAATCCTGTCATGGTGTCTCCAATAGCAATCCACAGACTGAAAAATAAATGTAAAGCTGGCTTCACACCACGGCAGAGTCTGGCCCGGGGCTGTCCGGTGTAAACCAGACAGCCCCGGACCGGATTTTGGCCCCATAGTATCGTATGGGACCGGATGGAGCCGGATGGCAGCTTATTTGCCATCCGGTTTCCATCTCTCCGGAAGAATCTGGGAGAAATCGGATTTTTCTCACCATACACAAAAACGTTGCTTTTTTGGGGGGAGAAAAATCTCCCCAAATAGCCGTATCCCAGATTCTCCTGGATTCCCTCGGATTCTCCCAGATCCGGGGCAATCCAGTGCTCCCTAACATGGGAGCCTATGGGGCCGGATTTCCCTGGTCCGCGGTCCTGATTCATAAGCAGCTGCAGCTTCGTCCGGCTGCACACTGGATCGAAGGGCACATTTGGTCCTCTGGTTCTCTGTGCTGATCTGGTCCGGGGCTGTCAGGTTCATCCTGACAGCCCCGGACCGGACTCTGCCATGGTATGAAGCCAGCCTAAACAGGTAAATAACTAGGTGAATAGCAAGGGGATAGTTTCTTAATCCAGCTATGGAGTATTAAGTAACAGAGGTGATTGCGGTCCCATAGGAAACACAAACACCATAGGTTTTTGAGTGATTAAAAACTTGTACTCAATATGAAATGCAAAGCCAACATTGTTTATTTAATTATCATTCTCTCTTTAGCTCTTAGAGTTTCTTAGCAGTGGAGATCTTTAATTATTTCATCAAGAACTGAAGGAATCCAATATTTGGTTCCCTACTAGCCCTACTGATCAGCAAGTAATGACCTATCTTTTGGATAAGTGTTAGCTTTTAAACATGGGAATACATATTTAGCCCTGAGAAAAAGTTACCGTAATATGTGACAAGATAACCAGTTTTCATGCACCACTTAAATATCCTATTTTACTTAAATGCTAGAGGAGTGCTTTTAATTTAAGCTCCTGGCCTTATTCTCACTCTTTAATGTATTCACCTATTGCTGACGCAGCTTTGGTCACACAGCGCAGTTTTGTCACTGCAACTTCTGACTGGCCTGAAGTCAGAAGGTATGTTACAAGCTCTCAATGCATCTCTATGAGAGCCAAATTGAGGTGCTTATAGACTTCTATTGAACAGTGATCATGAAACACTGGAGCTGCCAGTAGGTCACAATCTGCAGAAGTCTGACCGGAGTGGCGCAGATAGAGGGTGAAGACGTCGGCAAGAGAGTATATGACAGGGAACCTGGAACTTTGATTAGAAGCAGCCCTCCTTTAACTTCTTCACTACCAGGCATTTTTCCATTTTCCAGTTTTCGTCTCAATAGCCATAACTTTAAAATGTTTCCATCAAATAGACATAAGAGGCTTTATTGTTTGCCAGATGAGTTTTACTGTTGAATGACAAAATTTATTTTAGCAGATAGTGTACTGGAAAACAGGAAAAAAATTCCTAGTGCGATGAAATTGCATAAGAAGTTTAATTACACAATTGTTTCGCTTTTTTATTATTCCCCATGTTTACTATATGGTAAAACTGATGTCAGCATGATGCTGCAGGTCACTATGAGTTTGTAGATTCCAAACATTTATATATTTGTACTTTTATCTGAGTGGGGAAAAAATTCTGAAGTTTTTAAAGAAAAGTAATTGGATTTTTGACATCATTTTCTGCGACCCGTAGCGTTCTTATTTTTTTTGGATCTAGGACTGTGTGGTGACTTATATTTTGCGTCTTGAGTTGATATTTCTAATGATATCATTTTTGGATAAATGTAATGTTTTGATCACCTGTTATTCCAATGCTTTGGTTAACAAAAAAAACTTAATTTTAATGTTTGGATTTTTTTCTCCACTACGCGCTTTACCAATCTGATTGGTTAATTTTGTATTTTAATAGATTAGGCATTTCTCAATGAGGTGATACCAAATATGCTAATTTTTTAAAATAGTTTTATTATTAATGGGGCAAAGGGGGGCTATTCTAACTTTTATCATTTTTTTCATAATTTTTTTTCATAATTTTTAAAGCATTTTTTACATTTTTCTTTATTTTACATGGCCCCTTAGGGAACCTCAGCGCTGCACAGTGTGATCGCTTGTGTTATGTTATGCATAGCACAAATGATCACTTTTATTTGAAGTGAATCATGACAGCATCCGGGGTCACCAGCTCACCCTGGACTGTCATAGCAATGTATCGAGGTCTGTGATTGCATCATGGGGTTGCCGATGCCAGCAGGCAACAGCTAAATTCCTGCCATGGTGCTTTGCATTGAGCTGTCAGTGATTGATAGCACAATCCAAAAGGGTTAACATAACAGTGCCGATCCGATTGCTGATCCAATCGGTGCTGTTAGCTACACGTGTCACCTGATCAGATCAAGCATCAGACAGTAAATAAGAATACAGGATTTACTTCTTGCAAAAATACTGTAGTTAGGGTACTTTCACATCAGCGTTTTTTTTAAATCGCGGCTGATGCGGTGAAAAAAACGCATCTGCCGCGATTACCGCATAACGGCTGCACTTGCGGCACAGTTGCGGCACAGTTGCAGCAAGCCTCATACAATGTATATGCGGGCTTGCGGCAGGTGCGGCAAGTGCGGTTTTGGCACTTGCGGCAGGTGCGGCCGCGGAAAAAATGTGGCTGACCGCGGTTTTTTTCGCGACCGCACCTGCCGCAAGTGCCAAAACTGCACTTGCCGCACCTGCCGCAAGCCCGCATATACATTGTATGAGGCTTGCCGCAATTGTGCCGCAACTGTGCCGCAAGTGCAGCCGTTATGTGGTAATCGCGGCAGATGCGTTTTTTTCACCGCATCAGCCGCGATTTCAAAAAAACGCTGATGTGAAAGCAGCCTTATTCCAGTAATATGTTTAAAACATTTCCATTTTCTTTTGAACTGCTAGTTAAGTTATTGAGGTATATTTTATTAAATTGCTTATATATAAAACTTTCTATATTTGTCTACATTTCTCATAAATTCATTTTGCTGTAAGTTAAAATAAATTGTGCATCAATTTAACCTCTGTAAGAACTTTAAAAGTTCAGTGTGATATACTGCATTTTTGGCCATCTGTATGCCTGGAAGCAATTGGCCAGTTAATTTTTATAATACTTTATATATTAGGTACACATTGCATATGCATATGTTTTTGATGTTTATTCACAGTGCAGAACACATTTAATTAATTAACATCTTTATTCCTCAAAGTATTTATGGGGCAGTATGTACATAAAATCTTAGGATCTCAATTTATTTGTAACAATAAATATAGCAACATCTGCGTAATATAAATTCTTCAGTAGTCAGTTGATTTTCAACTTACTAATAAAAAGTTTCTACATATTGCTTCCTGATTCAATGCTATCTATCTATCTATCTATCTATCTATCTATCTATCTATCTATCTATCTAAGATCGATTGATCTATCTATCTATCTATTATCTATCTATCTATCTATCTATCTATTATCTATCTATCTATCTATCTAAGATCGATTGATCTATCTATCTATCTATCTATCTATCTATCTATCTATCTATCTATCTATCTATCTACCGTATCTATCTATCTATCTATCTATTGATCTATCTATCGATCTATCTAAATAGAAAAACAGGAGCAGCACTTCTTCCTTAAAGGTGGGTGCAAATTCAGTCCAGAGTGGGGTTCAGTCACTCTTGTATATAGTCCATAAATTGGAAGTCCATGGCTGGAAGAAAGTCCATGTAACTGAAACATCGCAACATTGCCTGAAGGCCAATAAAGGCTATATACATCTGGAAAGAGAGCTGCAGTCCCTTTACTTTGCTAGAGGAAGGGTAACACTGTAATGGATGCCCTTCACACCTTTCGGGTGGGCAGTCATCTTAATTGTCTGCCGTCAAATTGATGCTTTGTCTGAGTGTGTGCACGCCACCGTAAGAACTACGCTGACACACAAGTCAATGTAGAGCTTAATGACAAAGACCTTTATTTTACGAGCGGTTAGCAGTTTTATTACTTATCATTAAAGGGGCATTCCTTAGGGGTGTTTCTAGATAATTGCATCATACTATGCTGAATATACATTTTATTCTGAAAAAAACATTCAATTATATTCTGTGTGTTAGTTTAAACTAGCCTTGATTCGCACAGTACATTCAGAACAAGCTGATAAGAGCTTCAGTGCAGCTACCTCTAAGTCAAAACATTATATAAAATCTGAGACAGAGAAAACCCGAAGGTGGGAGGGAAGAAGAAGGAGAGGGCTAGCTAGGGAAAAGAACAAGGCCAAGGCCTTTTTCCTACAAACAGGCCTCTAGCCTGAAAGATTTCTGAATGACTATAAACTAATAAAAATTATTAATTATTTATTGCCATAACATTCCCCCTTTGGAGACATTCAAAATCTTACCCTAAATCTTTGCCCTAGGCGGCAGAGAGGGAAAAGGTAGAGGAGGGGAAAGGAGCCTTCACCAACATTGAGACAACCGTAATGTTAAAATGCCTTTGTAGTTGGTATTGCTGCACCTTAAACTGTTATCTAAGGGCCCTTTCACATCAGCGTTTTTTCCAAATCGCTGCAGATGCGGTGAAAAAACGCATCTGCCGCGATTACCGCATACCGGCTGCACTTGCGGCACGGTTGCGGCAAGCCCCATAGAAAGTATAGGCGGGCTTGTGGCAGGTGCGGCAAGTGCGGTTTTGGCACTTGCGGCAGGTGCGGCCGCGAAAAAAAATGCTGTCAGTCGTGGTTTTTTTCGCGGCCGCACCTGCCGCAAGTGCCAAAAACCGCACTTGCCGCATCTTCCGCAAGTCCGCCTATACCTTGTATGGCGTTTACCGCAACCGCGCCGTAACCGTGCCGCAAGTGCAGCCGGTATGCGGTAATTGCGGCAGATGCGGTTTTTTCACCGCATCTGCCGCGATTTGAAAAAAACGCTGATGTGAAAGGGCCCTAAGATGAGTCTCAAGTTCTCGTATTTCTCCAAGGGGTCTTGCAGCAATGGCAATGGCATCATTCTCAGGCGTATATTTCTCCTTCATCATTGAGGCCTCTGAGATCTGCATACATTGTTGTCACTGTCTTCTTCATGACGCGAGACATCATCTTCTTGATGCAAGGTATTACACAGCATGAAATTAGCGCCACCCTATGCACATGGGTGCCTTTTCTTTGTCGCACCTCTCTATTTAATACTACTGAAATACATAGTAAAAGTTTTTCACACAAAAATATGGAGATTATATTTACTAAAATAGATTCTAAATATAATAAAAATTAATGGTGCTCCCACAGTTCCCTTCTCCCGTGGCAATGAGTGAATGCTCCAACCAAAGTGCATGCACACAGACCTACTCAGGTAGGTACATTCTCCTCCCCTAGTTGACGGAGCCGATCTTCCTACACCACTTCACCCGATTCCCCACATAGGTCTGCCCATTACTCCATCGGATGGACACGAACACTCACAAACCATGACAAACAAGGAAACTTTACGAATGCCGCTGTCAAATACCGGTCATAATTATCACTCAACTGTTAGTCATTATATTTGACATTCTCCATAAGTCGGTCCTCACTACGGTCTAATTCAGGAAGACATGGCCTCATACCAAGTCAATATTGCTGGTGGAAACTTCAGTCTTATCTAAAATAAGTTAGTCCCGGATATCCAAAAAATAAAGGTGTCCTAAGTGGTCAGTGTCCCTTGGGATGTTTATATCCATCGCATATAGGCCAGCATCTGCAGTAAGAGACATTCGGTAATTCTCCTGGGCTCGTCTGCCTTGTAGTGTAGATCTTGGATCTAGTTGGGCTGCCACTGGAGCTCTTCAGCTGTCTCAGTCATCCGCAGAATTTCTGACGTTTCTTCTGACCATCACTCCATCTCCAGGCTGTGGGAAGCGACTTCGGTCCACAGTAGCTGCATGTTAAAGGGGGAGAGAAAGCTCAAAAATACATGTTAGACGAGCATTTTATAAGTGTCAAAACATAAGAAAAAACCTATCTCGGGGAATCTATTAACTGGACAACATTTTCAACCATAATCTCATAAAAATTTGTACCATTTTCATAACTATCAATGACATAGTAATACAATGCAACACAAAAACAAATCACAAAATTGTACATATAACCTTAAGAATAGTCACCCCCCCCTTGAGCATCTTATCATCTAATATTACATATACACACACCACCTTTTAAGAAAAAAAAGAATATAAAAAGAATATGGTATCAGTTCTTGACTTACCTATAAATGAAAAACAATCATCCCTAAGAGAAGAGATATACAATATATATACAGAAGCATTACATTCTTTGGGTTCTTGAAACCCAAATCACCAATTCTAAATCATACAATTATGGTTCATGTCAAATAACTTCTATATAAGGATCTCATATACAATCAAAAATAATTTTCTATTGATTAAAATATCAAAATAAATTGTCACCCAAGATAGTTCATAGAAACAAAGACATGAGATTTACACAATTTAAAAAAGGTATACCCACTCATAATAGTACCCTAGTAATGTCCTTAAAGCTGGAAACCTACCTAACCAGCGGAGGTCGGCACCCTCTTGAAATGCCTGTGGTGCCTGTTCTGGCACCCTCGCTCTGTACTCCTGAAGAACGAGTTGACAGACAGGTAAACTCTTTCCCATCAATGCATTGACATGGACGCTGGGGGTCCTTTTCAACTTTTATTAATGGGTTAAGTGTAAAACTAGAAAAAACAAATAGAAATTCTCAGTACAACATATAAATTAAAAGAGAAAGGAAGCGCACATAGAGTAATACCGCTATTATACAGGTCCCTCAGACCCCAAATGGTTAAACTGACCTGATGTAGTTGTGAGTGTCACAACTACAATAAAAGCACACAGGAGGTCGCTGCAGGCTCCCAGCTGAGAATTGAAGAATCCAGAAAACAGTGATATGCAAATCTATTTATGGCTGCCTTCGAGTCCTGGCATATCCTCCATTCTAAACATCGGAGCAATTTAATTGTATACAAACGTTTTATTGACGACATTTTTATTATATATGATAATGCAGGTAATACGATTTTGGAATTCTTGGATTCGATCAAGACTAATCACTGGGGTATAGAACTGACCTCCTTTTTTGATAGAGAAACTGTCTCTTTTTTGGACCTAAATATCTATGTGGACGATCTTGGAAAAATTATGACAAAAATTTTTTTTAAAAAAGTTGACGCCAATGGATATGTTCATTATGGAAGTAGTCACTATAGACCATGGTTGAGAAACATTCCCAAAAACCAGTATTACAGAATCAGAAAGAATTGTACCTCTGATGCTGTATTCAAAGAACAAAGTAAAATATTACGAGAGAGATTCCGTGAAAGGGATTATCCCTCTAGGTTAATTAAGGAAGCTTACAATTCTGTGAAAAGTTGTTCTCAAAGTGACCTCATAAAACCCTCCCTAAAAAATAGTGGTAGCAACAATAATTTTAATATTAATTTTGTGACTACTTTTTCGCTACAACACCAGCAGGTACGTAATATTTTGGAGAAACACTGGGGGGTGATTCTTAATGACCCATCCTTAATAGAGTGGTCCCTAAAAAACCATGTGTGACTTTTAGGAGGGCTCCGACTATAAAAAACGTTCTGGCACCAAGTGTGCTGAAAAGCCGCGATTTCAAACAGCCAATATCGTCCTATGGGAAAACAGGTAGTAGGGGTTCTTTTCGATGTAACAAACGAGGGTGCAAGTGTTGTCGTTCTATAAGTAACAATATAGACAGCTTTGTGTCTTTTAAAAATGAAAGTAAAGTGTTTGATATTAAGTTTAGAATGACTTGTCAGTCAGATTATGTTATTTATTTAATCCAATGTGTTTGCGGTAAGCAATATGTGGGAAGGACTTCTCAACCTTTACACAAACGTGTAAACTCCCACAGATATAATATCCTAAGAGGTTATTTAAAGCACGGTTTGTCTAGGCATTGCACCGAGGTTCATCATGGAGATGTCAAATTGTCCATTACCCCTATTGACCATGTACCGGAAAATATACCTAGGAGATTGGAGGCGTTAAGTAAGAGAGAGACATACTGGATTTTTAAACTTGGTACACTGCGGCCGGGAGGGCTTAATGAGGTGAGTGATCTTTTTTAAGTGGGTATTTTAATATATAAACATAATTGTGCGCTTACAATATGCTTACCTTTTAACATCATTAACAGTGAGGAAACCTTTCTTGAGATCCTCCAAATAACCTCATTTTGGCTGAGGCCTATTTAAGGTAGAATTGATTCCAGTTTTGAGGTCCTATTTTTGTAATGTTGCTTACCGTTTAGATTATTGAATGTCTTAGTGGCCTAGTGGTCTGGTGTGCTATTTCACATGAAATTGAAGTTTTAGATTTTGGAACAGAGCAGGTTCAAATCCGGAATAATATCAGCTGTGATTTTATAAATTAAATTATTGATTTTTTATTATCATGAAGAGGACATAGACGTTTTTTTAATAATTAGGATATAGTGTTCCCTTTCTTATGTTTTTTTTTCCCTCTCCTATTTGGTATACACCTAGATGACCAATGAAATAGAAGATGTTTGATTGTAGTGAACTAGAGTTGTGAGATCTTGGCTAAAAAGAGCTCTTATCACCTAAACACTAGATGGCTTGGTGGGTTAGTGCATTGTTTTAGTTTTAATGGGTTATTCTAGATTGATGACATAGTAGGTTCAAATCCTGGATGAACCTTATATCATAAATGTTTTATTCTTTATAATTATCAATTTAATGTATTATATATGTGTGATTTGATGTTTTATAAACTTCTGGAATGTTTTGAATGTATTTTAACTGATTTAATCTGTGTTTTAGATGTATATGTTTTTGCTTAGTAAAAGTGGGTGTTTTCCCAGGAAGTAGGAGGGCGGGATACAAGCAGTATGACACTATCTTGTGTGTGTATATATATCCTTGATTGTTTTAAGATCTTGATGCCCTGAGGAAGTGGCTTTGTGCCACGAAACACGTGTAGGCAAAATAAACGGAGTGGATGATTTGCTCTGTTTTTATCCTTGTGGTCAGCGCGGCATTTTGATTCCAGCTCTTTATCACTGTTTTCTGGATTCTTCAGTACAACATAAGCATATATGAAGTGCAAAACATTACATTGTTACAGGTCACACAATGTGATTGCACGATACCGCGAATACGCAATAAGTATAATCGCAGAAGAATGATAAGATGATAATCAGCAGTGTAGCTACATTGTACATATAGGTGGGCAGCATCATATTAAACTCACCGACTGTGCTATGTTGAGGGAAACATGCAAATAAGCTGAAATCTAGGGAGAGAAGGGTCAGCACACCAGGATGTCAGCTTGTATGAGGCTGTAATGGCTTCTGGAGGAGAAGGGGCAGAGTCTAGAGCACGGCCTCATGGGATTACTTAGGCATGGAGGGACCAAAATTAGACTATGCAGTAAACTTAATGTAATGTGGGAACATTGTCAACAGATGGCGCTATGGGATAAGTCATCGCTAAACAAGCAAACAATATATTGTCTCAAGCAAACTAAATGCACGTATCTCTAAGAAAGGCATGACAGTGCCCCCGCTCCATGTCGACTCGCCTTATCTGTCCCTAACCTATCCCTGATCTTAAATACATTTTTCCAGCTTGTAAAGTGTTGTTTAGTCCATTACCTTCCATAAACATATACAGCAATTGCTCAGTCAACATATATATATAAAGGTGCATCCTCACAATCAGGAGATGCAGCGTTTTGGACGCAGCATCTTTGCACTGCATCCAAAATGCTGCGTCGTACAGTACTAGCATAGTGGATGGGATTTCAAGAAATCCCATCCTCACTATGCGTAACCCGCCCGCAGCGTCTTTGGAGCTGCGGTGCGGGTTGCCGGCAGTCCTCTCCTCTGCAGCATGTTCATTTCATGCTGCGGAGTCGGAAGCGGCTGCCACAGAGAGACTGCATGGCGAACCCACCCGCACCCGCTGCACATGGTGAGTACGGGGCGGCCGCAGTCTCTCTGCGGCCACCCGCGGCTTCCCTCAGGTCCGGAGGACCGTGAGCACATACCCTAAGGGTCACTAGATATACTGTCAATAGTCCGTAATAGAGGCAGATTACGGCTAGTCTGTCTCAGCACAAATAAAAAACAATATATATATATAATACAAGGTAGAATCAAACAGACATAATATTAAACAATATAATTACTGTATACTTATCAGTGGTCTCCCTGCTTTCCTGAAAAACAGGTCAAAAAGGTAACTGGATATCTGGGAAAACGTCCAATTATTTATTATACAACTACCATATTATTATTTACATATATATTTACTCAATTACCTACTTACTCTGCTTCAGAACATTTTTTTAACCAATATATTAGACATCTTATGGTATTTTATATAGTAGAGAGAGATCCACACCTACTAGGACATGTTTATAACTTTTCTCTCCTTGTCCGCACCCTATTTGCAATTCTTAAAGCTTGTGGAGCGACTGCTGCTTAATATTCTTACCTTTCTGAGTTGTGTTGTGCGTAAGAATAATGCCGGATTGTACATAAGGCCTTACCTGAAACCAGGAGCGATCCAGGAAGTATTTCTCTGACTACACTTGTGACCTGTTGAGGTGTATGTGGGGCTAAGCAAAGACTATTCTAACTTTTGTTGAAGAGAGACGTCATCATGGCCTGTCCTTTTTCCCATTCTTCAGCACAACTCTCATTTTGTTCCTTTAGTATTTATTTAGTTCTGTCCGGGCAGTCTGATACTGAGGGGGTGCTTAGGCAGCCAGATGTAACAATACTGGGATGGATAACCTCCCGCCACTACCTAGACTAACTTTATTTTAACTTCAAATTGTACCTTGCCCTCTACCTCTAGGAGGTCACCCGTAGTGATTGTCAGTGTGATTATACCATCCTAAACTGGTAACATGGTGTCTACCTCACCGTGATTTACCAATTCTGCATTCAATATGCTTACCGTCATTGTAAGAATTGTACTTAGAAGAAGTTCCACCTGCTCACAAAAGTGCAAAAACTCAGAATCAATTGCTCTGATTACCTCATGCGAGGATCCTACCGGTGTCCAGTGTAAGATCATCTATCCTATACATACATCTGAAATAAAACACTCAATTTGCATTAGTTTCAAAAAATCTGAAAACTACTTATTCAACAAAATTCTTATTACAATTCTCTACTAATTATATTGATAGGTAGGCAACAAATAATACAGCACTGCAGAATATATTGGCGCTATATTTATAAACTATAACTGTTTGATGCTTAACCAAAAACCCATTTAAATTCTGTTATAAATGTCTCCATATATGTCTCCATCCCCCTTCGCATGAGGGAATCAGAAGATATCAGAGTAAAGGTATATATAATATTACCCTTGTATAATCATAACTGGATATATAAACTGGTAGTGGAACTATCTGTGATGTAGTCTCATTGTTAACAGGCCTTTTGGGTGGTGTAAGATGGCTGCCACCGGAAGTACCTGTGGCTGGGACTTCCTTTGTGTCATGCATTCCAAAGATGGGAGGAGGGACACTCTGGGTGGAGGTTTCTGTCCGAACTTAAACAAGTCCATCCCCCACCTGGAGCCAGCGCCATAACAGAAAACAACTTTAGAAAACAATAAGATTAGAATCTGAAGATTTAACACACATATACTAAGTATTATTATCTGTTCTCTATGTCTCTTCTAACACAATTGTTCATCGTACTAACACCTTTTATTTATTTAAGTCAGTAAGAGTCTACCTCTGTAAAATTCAGACAGAAATATACAAAAATTATCCCGAATAGTTATCATAGTGTCTAAAGAATATTAACACAACACAAACAAGAAGACAGTGTGTCAGTATGACTCAATAAAATAGAATAATCCCTGTATTAAAGTCAGTAAAAATCTAATAGGACCTCGAGCAGGAATGTACAAAAACTGTCCAAAATAACTATTATTATGTCCAAGAATAGGCAATATTACTAGCTTCCAACTAAATACACAGTAAACAATTATGATTCTTAATATTCACAGCCAAAAATGAAAAGAAATTCCTGCCTTCCACTCAGGAACTTAATCTTAAAGAAAGATGGGTGAATGTCACTCCCGCATGTAAAAATGAACACGCTAGTGCAGACTCGCTCCTACCCCCCCCATCAGGTACAGAAGGGGGGGAGAGAAAATATCTGCTCACCATTCTCACACATTCTGACCTTGGACAGAATGAATATTGGCAGAAACAGACACTTATGAATATGCCAAGGGGAACATACACATTATAAGGTAGCGTTCTCCCTAGGGAATCGCTTCACAGCATGTATAACACAAAAAAAACATACACTAAACACCTGCTCACATCACGCGTGATACAAAACATACAGTCACATACAGACAAGGCAATAATCAACCCTTTCATTACATCTCACATCTCAGCATTTTAGAGCTTACAGAAACCTCTTTAATATGACTTGTATACACAGGGGCCCCGATTACAGCTTCATTTAACACTATGTGCACCGCTCACAGCCCCCTATGGTAGTTATAGCCACCTATCGTTATACACACATAACCATATACCATTACAACACCCTCCTTCCCCTTTAATTTCCTCATAGCCTTCTAATTGTGCTTGTTTGCATTTTTAACATTCTTTTTCCCTTCTCTTTCACGGACCATATTAATGGCTGTTTTTTGCTGCCGGAGGGAGACTGTGCTTTTTCTTGAAAAGACGCAACATCTTTAATCACTATTTACCGGTGTCTCTATCCCAGCAAATACTTATGCCACGGTACACCAATCTTCCCTCCTTCTTGAAGAGGACGCCTGTCCTTACCCACCTATACTGACAGCCTGCGTTCGGTACGCCTACCCTTAAATCTCTTCATCCACCTATACTGGCAGCCTATGTAATATGTACACCTGCCCTTAAATCTCCCCTTGTACTGGTAGCCTGCGTACCCGTATTAAAGCTAACAAATAACAAATAATCATAAAATAACACACAGTCTTCCCTCCCCTTTTTGCTGCATACTTCTTCACTTTCCTCTATTTTCATACTTCTTCCCTTTCTTTACATACTTCTTCGCTTTCTTTACATACTTCTTCACTTTCCTCTCTGCCACAAGGTCTCTTGGGGGTAACTTGCTGAGGCTTTGACTGATTAACACCCATATTATAGCTTAAACCCAAGTCTCTATGCTTCTATCTTGGCTATGGCTGTCCACCCCTCAAGGTCACCACTGTCAGCAGGGTTGGGTAAAGGGGAGTCAACTGGCATACCTTCAGTGAGCCGGGCATTAAAGTTTATTCTGAACACTCTAAACCTTGGGAGGGGAAAGAGAGGTGAAATTGGTCTGTAACCAAGTCAGTAGAAATAGCAAGCTTCACACCTTTTTACCCTGTGTGCACATTATGGAAACCAGTCAGTGGTGTTAGGAAGGCAAATAGTCAGAGTCCTGGAACTGGTTGTGTCATTGGAATCAGTCAGTCAGAGTCAGTCTGAGGACTGGAACTGAAATTGTTGTCACCAGATAAAACAGATAAAATATCAAATATCAAACTGTGTCGGCCCCCACTACACCTCAGTGGGGCAACAACTGGGTCATATAACTTTCTTGCATATACTTCTTGCAACAAGACCCCTCCTTGCTGATTGACTATCGTTAGCTGGGCATGTATATTTTGTCTGAACACCTTGAGCATTGGAGAAGTGCTGGGATTGCTATATAACCAGTTTCTTCCCGTGCATATGGCACGTCAGTAACACGATTTATTATCCAGCCAGCGGGCGTAATTGCTAGCTCTATACCTTGTCTACACAAGCGGCACGTCATCTGGAGTTATCTGGAGAGACGGAACAATAGAACAATATCATCACTACAATCATTTACGTAAATTACGTACTCATCCACCACCACAGCCAGGAGCGGGGTGGGAAGACCATCAACCCTTTTTAGGGGGTCGGAAACCCATCAACCCTTTTTAGGGGGTCGGAAAACCATCAACCCTTTTTAGGGGATCGGAAACACATCAGCCGTATCAGAGGCTGGAACACCAGTAGTGAAATAAACCATCGGCGCCCTGTCAGGGGCGGGAAAACCATCAGGCCTATCCCCTGGGAATAGGGCTGGAAACCAGGGAAACAAAATCTCCCCACTCAGCCCCATCTCTCCATTCTCCGTGCCTTTCTCTCTATTTCTCTGTACTGAAACTGCAGCAATGATAACACTGACATAAACACAGATAAACTCAGGATCAGGTTGCAAGAACACAAATAAGGCAGACAATTAAGGAATTCTCAGGGCTAGGACTTCTCAGATCTGGTCATCTATGTCTGAGTCTGACAGCCAGCTACCTCCATCCCTGCACGGAGATACAGGAGGGTCTTAGGTAAGATAAATAATTTTCTTACCTCTTTGTAGCCTGCAGGTCTACCCCTCATGTATGGTCCGTCCTGGGAATGAAGGTTCAGTTGTGGCTGTCGTCCCCTGGACGTCTCTTCCTAGCACCACGTTGGGCGCCAACTGTAATGATGCCCTCCACACCTTTCGGGTGGGCAGTCATCTTAATTTCTGCCGCCAAATTGATGCTTTGTCTGAGTGTGTGCACGCCACTGTAAGAACCACGCTGACACACAAGTCAATGCATAGCTTAATGACAAAGACCTTTATTTTACGAGCGGTTAGCAGTTTTATTACTTATCATAACTAAAAACAATATGACCTGGAAGGCCCCTTGCAGAAGCCACATTAACCATCCTCCAATTCCTTTAAACCAATTTGCCGGATTCAGGAAAGAGAACGTATTGGCCCACCAGCTATCTTTGTGGTCATTATTATCTTTCTAATATTTATCCCTTAAATGCTGTATATCATCTAATTTTACCCGTAACTGTAATTGCCCCTCTGGGTCTATCAAGTACTACAATTTCCTGCATCAGGGTCACCACAACTTGGTTCATTAGCTTGATATTCAGCTGATTCATTACACATTAAATTACCTGGTATATTACTACAGGTATCACTAGTTCCATTAATAAACATAGTGGCATAAGGCCAGAATACATCATGAATTGTCCTTTCCAGCAAACTAGGTTTAAAAGCATCTGCTGTATTTGTATATTGTCCAAATCAGTCAACCCAGTTCTATTTCTTGGCCCCCAAACACCTCCTTTAGAGGCCATATACTGCAAATTCTTAATTGTCCCCCTCAGATTTCAAACTGTCTGAGCAATTATCCCACATCAGGATTTCTTCCATTGTTACCAGTATAGCCAGGAAAGGAATACTGGTCGCTGTCACTGGAGAATGAGTACAAATCCAACAATCTGTGGGCCGAGTGTTATTCAACGCCTCCGCCATCACTTGATGGTGCATCAGGAACTTGTTGGCTATTGGCCCCTCTCGGTGTAGGTTGCTCCATCCATCAGCTCGCCTAAAAATACGCTTCCAAAGATTCCACTTAAGTCATACCTAGGGTACAATAAAAGATGGCATAATTCCCGTACATAACATTTCTCCTGTGGGCATACAGTATTCCCACTTCTCTACTCCTGGTCTCAGTATCAAGAGTGTTCTATCTTTTCCCCCTGCAATGACCTCAGCCTCAGATGGCGGTCCTTGGGTATTCTGTACCCATATTTTGGCCCCCACATTAGTGATATTGGAGGACGCAAAACCTTTATCTCCCTGACTGTCAATTCTGTAGGGGCTGTTCCTTCCTTAACTTGGAACAAGTTTACAGGTATAAGTAACATTTGGGCAATCCTTTGGCCCGTAGACAACACTAAGGGTTCTGTCTCTAGATTCAACATGAGAACCTTCATTTCTCCTTGATAATCAGGATCAATAACACCTCCTACTACTATTGTGACAAATACAAAAGGGGGTGGGGAACAAGAGGCGCAATAGTGCCCTTATCACACGACACTAAATCGGTCACTTGGTGAGCAAAAGCGGTCCACTCACCTGATCAACCCTGAGGAAGGTGCCAGGTGGGCACCGAAACGCGTCGGTGAATAAAAGAAGGATCTGATCAACATTCCATCTCCAAGTGTCTTCTTTGATGCGAGTCAGTCTGGCAGCGCGGACCATCATACACCTTTTCCCAAGTGATCTTGATGCCTACTACTATTGCACCTTTTAAAGCAAACTAGATCTTGTTGCAATTTCACCAAAATGTCCTTTAAGAATCTTACATGCAAACCAGTAGAAATGGTACTTACCTTACCTGGTGCTATGAGCACTGCCTTTACTGAGTAGAGGTCCATAGCTCTGAAAGGAATTTGTGCTTCCTCATTCCATTTCCAATAGATCAGTGTATCTACATGTACTTTATGTATGCTCAGATTATGTGTAATACTATGTGATCAGTTTCAGTGTTCTCACAGTACTCCACTGGGTGGCAGATTTACAAAGACACCTCACCATCAATTCTGAGTATGTGTCTGCAGCTGTGCATATAGATTTACAACTTCTACTCTGTGGCAGAGGACCGATGAAATCCATCTGCCAAATCTAAGCTGGTAATTCACCTATGTGTCCCATTACAGTGTGTAGTACTGCCCTTGTCTGTGAATGTTGACATATGGGACATTGTGCAATGACTTGTTTTCTAAAGTTAAGGGCACTCCTCTGTCTTGTGCCCACCTGTAAGTGGCATTTTCTCCCAAGTGTCCACTTTTCTGATGCGTCCAAACAGCTATACCTTGCAACCATATTTCTCTTTCTTTATCAGGTTCAGTACCTGCGACAGACATTGAGGCTGCCGCATCTGCTTAGGAATTAAATAAACATTTCAATGAGTCAAGAGAAACATGTGCATCAACATGAAGAGAGTATTTTTGGTTGTTTGGACATATTCTTCAATATTTTGCCAAACTTCTTTCCCCCACAACTCTTTCCTATGAATTTGTCAATCATTTTATTTTTCATCCTATGATCCAAGTAGCTGAACCACTAATTACAAACCATGAATCAGTGAACAAATAATATTTTATTCCTTGTTCATATTTATATTTTTTGGGCTAAGAAAATAGCTAATACTCAATTTCACCTTCTAACTGTATAGCATCACCTGCCTTGGCAGGGATTCCCTCAAGTATATTCACAACATCGAGGGGTTATAAACCCTTGATCTTATTATTTCAAGCATGAGCTAATCTACTATGTAACAATTTCTGCGCTATGATATTGTAGGGAGCCTCAGACCAGCCTCGAACATCCAACTTTTCTGAAACATGCAGAATCCACACAAAGCCTGCAGAACATTCAACATAATCACTTCACTGCAGCCTCCCCAAATATTAGTTAGTTTACTGCAAAACCATAAGCCACCGGCAAAACACGGACAGGACAAGCCCGACTACGTGTATTCCAGTCTTTCTGCTTAATTTCGCAATGTTAACAAAATACTTGGTTTCAGCTTATCTCATTCTCACACGTGTGACTATGTGTTTTTTCACTTTACTAAATGTTCCTCCGCTGTATCCCGGATGTCAGTTGACAAGGGATCACAAACAATTGGACTAAGTGGACTCCTTTATACAATCAGGATTTTTATTTTTAAATCCTTATTACAAGAGGATTTTTTTAATTAAAGATGAAGTCAGAAAAAAAATGACGTGGGCTTCGCCGTATTCCTGGAACCAGCCGCATCCAGCAGGCAGCGACGGGCTGCCCCCAACCCCCAGGTGCCTATTTGTACCTGGCCAGACACAAGAATATAGGGGAGCCCTTTTTTTTAATTATTTCATGAATTTCATGAAATAATAAAAAAAAAATGGGTGGGGCTCCGCGCAATTTCTATGTCCAGCCAGGTACAGCTAAGCAGCTGGGGGCTGGAATCCGCAGCGCAGGGAGGCCCAAGCTTTCTGGGCACCCCCCGCTGCAAATTGCAGCCCGCAGCCGCCCCAGAAGATGGCGCGTTCATTGAATCGCCATCTTCTGGCGCTGAACCCCGCTCTTCCAGTGGCCCTGGTGCGGTGGCTCACTGGGTAATAAAGAGGTTAGGGCCAGCTTTGTATTATCAGCTGGCCCTAAGCCCGAAATTTATGGCGGTCACGCCAATATTAGACATGACCGCCATGAATTTCTATTAAATTGTTTTAAGAAAAACACAACACAGAGAAAATTTTTTTTATTAGAAATAAAAAAAAAACCATTAGGGACTCCATCTTTATTTAAAAAAATCCTCTTCCGTCCGACGTAGTCCAAAAGCGATATCCTCTCTGCTACATCCCTGTGCATAGATATAGATGTCTATGCACAGGGAGTGAGCAGACTGAGAACAATCTCAGCACTGCAACATCTCTGTGTACAGACATAGATGTCTGGACACAGGGAGAGCAGGAGGGCTCTAGGACCCTGGAGCTGCCAGCCGCCCGCAGGACCCGAGCCCAGCACAGAGCAGACAGCCGGAAGACGGAAGAGAGGTAAGGAGAATTTCTCCCTTCGCTCCCTGCTCGCTTCCCCAGCCCAGTCCTAACTTAGGACAGGGGGGGGGGGACCGGACTCGTTACTGTGCGAGTAATCCCTGCGATCACTCGCACAGTAACTAGTCGGGCGAATCCCTTACTGCCGAGTAGTAACGAGATTTGCCCATCCCTACTGGCAAAATAAAAAAAAGTCATCATATTCTTTTAGGAGATGTTGATGCTATAATTCAGGGGTCTCAAACTCTGCTGAGTTGATGGGCCACACAGAAAAAAATTGATACCCGGGGGCCGCATTGCTTGTAGCACTAAGTGACATTTTTAGTAATATCAGAATTTTTTGATCAATGTAGTACTGTCTAAATCCTGATCTTATTTTAATAATGTCCCCACCCTAGTTCCCATCTTGTAGTAAAGTCCTCATCCTAGTCCCTTTCTTGTGGTAATGTCCACATACTGGTCTTCATCATGTAGTAATGTCCCCATCCTGGTCCTCATGTAGTAATGTCCCCATCCTGGTCTCCATCTTGTAGTAATGTCCCCATCATGTAGTAATGCCCCATCCTGATCACCTTTTTGTAGTAATGCTCTCTCCCTGGGCCTCATCATGTAGTAATGTCCCCATCCTGGTCCATATCCTCTCACGCACTCACACACACTCACTCACATACAAACACACACTTAAGGTACCTTTACACGCCGCTACTGGAGGATGGATACAACCTGCTACAGGCTACAAATGTAGCTTGTAGCGGCAAAATACCCCGTAGTAGCAGCGTGTAAAGACAGTAGGAGGCACCCGGCAACAGATACATCTGTTTCCGAGCACTGCCCGAAAACAGGTGGCTACACAGGCGATTGTAGCGAGCTGTATCGGCGTGTAAAGAAGCAACAGAAGGGATGTGTCGACACCAGGCAATGTACCTGGTATGTAGCTGGGGCGTGACACAGGCTCCGGGATACCGCCCCTCTTCAGCGATCATTGGTGGAAGCTCCTGCGTTAGGATTGGTAGACGCTGCATAGGGCGGCATATTTAAGGAGCTGACCAGTCACACTACACAATTGCTCGAGCGTCATGTATTAAACAACCTCCTGCGATGCCTGGCCAATCATGGGTTTCTTGCTTTGTCCTATCAGCGTACGGACGTCTCGTAATCCACAATTGTGGCACGCCTATGTGCTGTCCCTGCTGCACCAGGTCCGCCCATATTAGCTGCTTGTAGCGGTGTGTAAATGAGGTAAGATGAGCTACAGAAGGTGACTTGAAGCACCCGGCGGTGTATCCAGAGATAGATGTAACGTAGCGTAGCGTAGCTTGTGGCGGCGTGTAAAGATGGTGCGTTTACCGTTTGTAACCGTTTGTGCGTGCTCGTGCACGTGAAGTAGCTGGTTGTATCCATCCTCCAGTAGCGGCGTGTAAAGGTACCCTAACTCTCAAACACACACACTCTCACACACTCACACACATTCTCTCTCACACACTCGCACATATTCTTCCTCACACACTCTCTCACACACACTTTTCTAACCTTAACCATTCTGGCAGCCCAGTGCAGAGGGCTGCTGCAGTCCCTGCTGTGTTATATCTTCTGGCTGTGGCACTGACAAGCTCTGCCACTCAGCAAGATCAACGTAAACCGCCAGTCAATGTGAGGCCCGCAGATAACATCATACACCAACAGAGCTGCAGACCTCTCATTGGCTGGCGGATTGCATTGATCTTGCTGAGCTACAGAGCTTGCCAGTGCCGCAGCCTGAAGTCATAACACAGCGGGTACCACAGTGTCCCCCTGCACTGGACCGCCAGCATAGTTAAGTTGTCCATGGTGCCACAAGCCACACAGTGAATTACCAGGGGCTGCATACAGCCCGCGGCCCACATGTTTGAGACCCCTCCTTTAATGCATTGACCCCCAACCTTTCTTAGATCAATAGCCACACTCACATCTGAAAGAGGGTCGCAAGACTTATCCAGAGCCCCCTTCTCCCACAAAGAGTGACATGCAGCTCCTGCCTCCCCCACAGTACTGCCACCCAGAGCCACCACTATCAGTAGAATGACAGCCAAAATTTTGCTACAGAAATTATATCAAGTCAATATACTTGCATACATGGTTTCCAACATTATCTTAATTAAGTATTTTTGCATCAAGCACTCCCACTAGACTATTGGATCTAGCTTTAAGCACCTCCTCTATCTGGCAGTATCATACTATGTCCAGCTAAGCACTAATTCTATATATTGCAAGACCATTATACGTGTATCTAGATATCTACTCTATAATTGCCGTAGGCATTTTCGTGTCGGCCCCCGACAACGTGCCGTGGCTTTGTCACTATTGTGACGTCATCACGGCGAAGCATTGGCCGCGTAGCGGCCATTGCGAGCCGCTGACGTCACCACGTACGAGCAATGGCCGCGAAGCGGCCATTGCGAGTCGGTGGCCGAAAATAGAACCAGAGGCTCGGCCACAAATTTAGCGATGTACCGCTGAGGTAGCGCGAGCAATGGCCGCGAGGCCATTGCGAGTCGCTACCTCAGCCGCCCTGTGCCCCTGTGCCTCAGTGCCTCAGTGTGCCCCTGTGCCTCCCGCTCCGAAGCAGCTGCTGTCAGCACATGCTGACACAGTGCTCCGGAGCGTGTGCCCCTGTGATCCCGCTCCGGAGCAGCTGCTGTCAGCACATGCTGACACAGTGCTCCGGAGCCTGTGCCCCTGTGCCCCAGTGCCCCTGTGCCCAAGTGCCCCTGTGCCCCTGTCACCCGCTCCGGAGCAGCTGCTGTCAGCACATGGTGACACAGTGCTCCGGAGCCTGTGCCCCTGTGCCCCTGTGCCCCAGTGCCCCTGTGCCCCATTGCCCTGTGGATTACCGCAACCGCGCCGCATATTAACTCGCTGGCTCAGTGCGAGCACTTGCGGCGCGGTTGCGGTAAAACCCATAAGGATTACCGCAACCGCGCCGCATTGCGAGTCGCTGGCTGAGTGCGAGCACTTGCGGCGCGGTTGCGGTAAAACCCATAAGGATTACCGCAATTGCGCCGCAAGTGCCAGTTGCGGCGCGGTTGCGGTAATCCCCATAGAAAGTATAGGGGGACTTGCGGCAGGTGCGGCAAGTGCGGTTTTGCCGCACCTGCCGCAAGTCCCCCTATACTTTGTATGGGGATTACCGCAACCGCACCGCAGATGCGGTTTTTTTAATAAAATAACATAATTTTAATACAAAAAAAGTCACTTAAAATAAAAAATAATAAATAAATTTAATAATAATAAAAATCGTAAAAAAAAAAATAAAAATAAATAATAAAATAAAAAATAATAATAAAAAAAAAAAAAAAAAATTACATTAAGATATTAATTACATTAATTTATTAAAATATAAGTATTGGACCCCCCCAAAAGTATTGGACCCCCCCAAAAAAAGTATGTGACCCCCCCAAAAAAAGTATGTGACCCCCCAAAAAAATTGTGACCCCCCCCAATAAAGTATGTGACCCCCAAAAAAAGTATGTGACCCCCCCAAAAAAGTATGTGACCCCCAAAAAAAAGTATGTGACCCCCCAAAAAAGTATGTGACCCCCCCAAAAAGTATGTGACCTCCCAAAAAAAGTATGTGACCCCCAATAAAGTATGTGACCCCCCAAAAAAAGTATGTGACCCCCCCAAAAAAGTATGTGACCCCCCAAAAAAGTATGTGACCCCCCAATAAAGTATGTGACCCCCCAAAAAAATATATGACCCCCCCAAAAAAGTATGTGACCCCCCTAAAAAGTATGTGACCCCCAAAAAAAAGTATGTGACCCCCCAAAAAAAGTATGTGACCCCCCAAAAAAAGTATGGTGACCCCCCCCAAAAAGTATGTGACCCCCCCCCAAAAAGTATGGGACCCCCCCAAAAAAGTATGTGACCCCCCAAAAAAGTATGTGACCCCCCAAAAAAGTATGTGACCCCCCAAAAAAAGTATGTGACCCCACAAAAAAAGTATGTGACCCCCCAAAAAAAGTATGTGACCCCCCAAAAAAATTATGTGACCCCCCAAAAAAATTATGTGACCCCCCAATAAAGTATGTGACCCCCCAAAAAAATATCTGACCCTCCCCAAAAAAGTATGTGACCCCCAAAAAAAAGTATGTGACCCCCCCAAAAAAGTATGTGACCCCCCCAAAAAAAAGTATGGACCCCCACAAAAAGTATGTGACCCCCCCAAAAAAGTATGTGACCCCCCAAAAAAGTATGTGACCCCCCAAAAAAAGTATGTGACCCCCCCAAAAAGTATGTGACCCCCCAAAAAAAGTATGTGACCCCCAAAAAAGTATGTGACCCCCCAAAAAAAGTATGTGACCCCCAAAAAAAGTATGTGACCCCCCAAAAAAAGTATGTGACCCCCCCAATAAAGTATGTGACCCCCCAAAAAGTATGTGACCCCCAAAAAAGTATCTGACCCCCAAAAAAAGTATGTGCCCCCAAAAACTATTCACACCCCCCCGAAAAGTCTCACACTAGCTATAACTACTATAATCAAATTAATGCACATTCTAGACACCCGATGCATTTGCATCGGCTCACAGCTAGTTCTTCTATATGGGCCTATTCATAAAAGTAACCACTTGGGGATCTGCTCTTCATTATTCTTTGGTACTCCTAGTGCCAATGCACCAATTGACTGACAGCCGCAAGCACCACATCATGGTCCTGTGAGCCACATATGGTTCCAAAGCCACACGTTGGAAATCTGTGTTCTTTTGAAAGTTATATTTAATTAAAATCATGTGTAATTGGAGTCTTTGCTAATATTTGAAGTTGTATCTTATCTTAAAATAGTAGATATTTATAAGGTCTTAGTTTATCTATAAAGTCCTGGAATATGTGAAATATAGTCAAGTTCTTCTAAATATATTCCAGTAAATACCTTCATGCCAAAAAAATGCAAAAGCAACACCTTTATTGGCTAAGGAAAAAAAAATATATATTTTCAAGCTTCCAGGGTATTGAATATTTAGGAAATTCCTGTAGATACATGTGTGGTAAGTCCTGTGGCCTCAAGGCTTGGCGATGCCTCCGCAAGATCAATGGTAAGGGAGTTAAGATCAATCTGTAAGTAGTGGATAATAGGTATTATAAATGGAGGGCTTTGAAATAGCGGGGAAGGCTAGAGAGCCGTAAGTTTAATGCCTACACTGCCTCTGGTATGGCTTATATCAAAATAAAAGTTTACCAATGGTTTTCACAAAAACAGAACCAAGTATGTTTGAAACAAATATCTGGATTTCCTTAATATTGCAGCAACTTTATATTAGATGACATTACATTGAGGAGTAAAGGTTCTCATTATATATATATATATATATATATATATAAAAAGAGAAAAACGAAACAGCGCAGTCGAACACGGTCGGGTGCAAAGCCCTCCTACCACTTCACTGGTATTAATGTAGATGAAAAAAATGAAAGGCAGCACTTCCTCCAGTTAGATTCATGTAGGTTTAATAGTCGTAGGACTGCAACGTTTCGGCACACAGCCTTTCTAAAGCAATGACATACAACAATAGTGCTCACATATATATAGCTCCCATGCAAGGGGCTTCCAATAATTCAATTTATACAGTGTTATACAAAATTTTCTTATAAACATACAATATTATATATACAAAGTGAAAACAAGTGCATAATAAAGTGCATATAGTGCTTTATTACATTATAAATATTATGGGGATCATTGCTATATCCTATATCTAGCTTTTCACCCTAATTGTATCAATTAAAACACAAGTGTAATTTATCTTATGATCAGAGGACCCCACGCTGCCACTGTAAACTGTTACTTCCGCCATCATGACCTCGGTGTTCATACTATCCCACTGCGCATGCCCCGTGTGAAAAAAAACATGTTCCAAGTAAGTGAAATCACATTGACCCATCAAGATCCCGCGACTGCGTAATGTACTCCGGGATCTTCCGATACACCCACTGCAGTTGCGCAGTGTGTATAAATTGCAGATTAATGAATAAGGGATCACATTTTATACATCCGGTTACTGGGCAACGTTATGAAATAAAGCATTTTCTGACGTGCTCATCAGAATACGTAGTCTACCTTCTGGAATGTCCTTGTGCCCTGTGGTATGTCGGGGAGACAACGTGGGACTTTAAGACACGTATTGCACATCACCGACATACAGTTTGTAGATAGTAGATAGTCATACCGTACATCCAACTGAAAAACATTTGGTTTTCTTTGGTAACCACTAGGGGGAGCTTAGAAGCTGGCTACTTCCAATAATTTATAGAATGATGGCTGCAGCCTTTTACATTTAACATATACTTCCCTGAATTTACAATCTTAAATCTAGCACACAACTCTTTTATATACATTTTAAATAATACATTTTTGCACCAATGATTTAAAATTATTTTAAAACATGAACAACAAGAGTAACGATAATGAGATATAGAGTCAGATGTCAACGTTATGTTGTATCATCGAGTCTCCTATGAAATGATAGTAGATGTTGGAGAGTGGTGCTGATTATTAGCCATGTCAGATGTCAGCCTAAGGCATCAGCATTAGTCATTAAAACTACAAGTAATGAAAACTTGATGTGTGATGATCAGTTTTGACAATGTCTTAAAATGGACATTTTACTGGAAATAGAAAGCATATGAAAAAAGTGTTTTCAGCTCTTTTATGGCTGCGAGCAATTGAAACAATATCACACTTTATTGGTCCAAGTTTCTTGTGAATCTGTCAAGTCAGAAAATATGCTAATTGCCTGTTTGCATAATTTTGATTATTGTGAATAGTTTTACCAAAATGTAGTATGAAAACAGTTTACCTGTGACAGCAAAGGCAACATTTCTAATCACTAGTTAAAGTGTATTAGGAGAAGAGCCCATTTGTCACCCCTTTTAATAGCCTTTGTATTTGTGATGGATAAGATGAAGGGGGACTAGACAGAATATGGACTATTAAATTGATTTACTTGTGCAGATGCAAAATTTCCTGAACATTGTGAGAACTCATTATAACCAAATGAAGTTAGAAATGTTTCTAGCATAGCTCTCTGATGTTTATTTCATTTGAGCAATTCATTCTTTCAATAAGCAATTTCGTTTTTATAGATTACCTCATAGGAACAATAAATGTGGCGGAAAATGGTTCTCCAGACATAAATTTTAGAGTTAATTTATTTATTTCACAATGTTATCGTCTTGCTTTTTGTACTTTTTAAACAGTAGTGGATACATTTTTACGGATTACATGTACAATATAGCTGTTGTTTCTGATAGCATCAACGATTTTGACCAGTAATAAAGGAGCAAGAAACTTTTTATACTAAATACTAATAGAAATCTAAAGTCCATATTATCATCATCTACTTTGTATAACAGACAAGATCTGCGTCATATCACATTGACCACAATAAGGTGTATGCAAACAATATATCAAACTTTGTTCAAAAATTGTACAACACACAAATACACTTTAAACCTTCCCCATAAAACCATCACCTGGGCAGTGCAAAGATAGATCAAAGTTAGGGATGAGCGAGTCTACTCGCTAGGACTCGTTACTCGGCGATTCTTAAGGGACTCGCTGGACTCGGTAATCGGCGAGTCTTTTAGCGAATACTCGCTCAGTAACGAGTCCAATGCAAGTCAATGGCAATCTTAGTTTTGTCAGAGTTTACTTTATCTCACTCGCTAGACTCGCTAGACTCGCTCTATCACATCGCTATATAGCTTGAATCTCCCCAAACAGCAGCGAGTCTGAGCGAGTCTACGAGTCCGAATCCTAGCGAGTCTGCGATTCCGAGTCCTGTATTCTCTATTCGGGACTCGCGAATCCAGAATCTTTTATGTTACTAGTCAGCATTGCGTGTTAGGTCAGAAAACTTGTGAAGAAGGACAAGCATCTTAGCCAATCATAGTCAGTAATGCCATAGCAGCTTTGGTTGTGTCAGGACTATGATTGGCTGCTGTCCATCGTGATGCCTATGTCATCTATGACAGGCAAGGCAGTATATAAGGCTTGCCCCCGCCATTTTGGGCACATTCCTGAGAAGAGCTGACCTAGTGCAGGGAGACTTGGAGCAGATCTAGGGACAGTTAGGCAGTGTAGGAGTCACATATAACCCAAAAGTTCTTTTCAGAACTAACAGGACGGAGTGTAGGAGTCAAGATTCCTCACACATAACCCAAAAGTTCTTTTCAGAACTACCAGGACGGAGGATTGCTGTACAGGACTGTAAGGAAGGGGAGATAGGAGCAGCCTTACAGTGAATCCAGCACCATCCTCAGAGCTTAGTTCACCCAGCTTTCCGCAGAGCTGTAATACTAAGCTTTTTCTTATTTTTGGCACTAGTCTACCAAATAATTTTGGTGCCATTTTTCCACAAAACATTTCCTGTGCCAGTGCGTTGCTGTACGGTGTCCTGCCTGCAGCTCGCACGGTACTTGTAAACTTGCACGCAGCCAGCACCGCAGCCTAACAGTGCCTGGTTCTGCGTACTAAACAATTTTTTCCTGTGCCAGTGCGTTGCTGTACGGTGTCCTGCCTGCAGCTCGCACGGTACTTGTAAACTTGCACGCAGCCAGCACCGCAGCCTAAGGCTACCTTCACATTTGCGTTTGTGTCTGCATGCTGATGGCATGCAGACACAAACGCTGTCAAAAGCATGGTCTTTTGATGTGTCCGCAGCGGATAATGTCCGCCTGCGGACACATCACTAGGGAGCCCGGCCAGCCAATCGGCTTTGTCCGGGGGCGGGCCGGGGCGGAGATCAGCGCCAGAGATCTCCGCCCCCCGGCCGCCGGTAAGCTCCGGGACTGTCGGCGGGGAGAACAGCTGATTTGACAGCTGTTTGAATCTTCCCGCGCCGACACCGAGAGGAGATGTCGGCGCGGGAAGATTCAAACAGCTGTCAAATCAGCTGTTCTCCCCGCCGACATCGCTAGGAGATTACCGCCGGCGGGGAAGAAGACAAGAAGAAGGGAAGAAGAAGAGAAGAAGCAGAGGCTGAGCTGATCTCCCGGTGGCCGTCGGTGAGCTCCTGTGACATCACCGGCGGCCACCGGGAGATTTTTCATTGGGTCCGCAGCGTTCTCCTGCGCTGTCAAGCGCAGAACACTGCGGACCCATTGAAGACAATGCAGGTTTTGTGCGCTTGGGGACGCTTGCTGATCTTCCAAGGTCCCCGAGCGCCCAAAAAATGCAACATGCTGCGTCCCGGGTGCGGACGCTGGACCCTGAAGAGAGCAGATATCGTCCGCATCCGCACCCGAACGCAGCAAACGCTGCCAAACGCAGGCACTATGCGTTCCTATGTTAAACATAGGAACGCAGTGCGCATGCGTTTGGATGCGTATGGGAACGCAGCATACGCTGCGTTATCATACGCAAATGTGAAGGAGCCCTAACAGTGCCTGGTTCTGCGTACTAAACAATTTTTTCCTGTGCCAGTGCGATGCTGTACGGTGTCCTGCCTGCAGCTCGGCTCCAAATAAGAGAAAAACCTGCGAGTTTGGACTCGCACACTTTCAGAGACACATCAGCGATTTGGAAATAGCATTATTCGTTATTACTCGGTTCCCTATTCATTAACATTGGACTCGCTAGACTCGCAACGAGTAGCGAGTCCTGGGCTCGGACTCGTGCGGGTCTAGCGATTCCGAGTAATTTAGGACTCGCTCATCCCTAATCAAAGTAAATATAAATTTAGCAAATGCCAACCATGCACATTAGGTCTTTCCCATCACACAATACCACACGTAAAGAGGCTGCCTACCAATCACACTGCCCTGCACCTCGACGTACGTTTTGCCCAATGTGTCGTCAGATGGTGCTGGGACAGTGCGAGTGTCACCCAAATATAGCAGCAAACCAGTTACAATCACCTGTGGCTGTGTGTTGGCGCGCACTTGACTGCCACTGCTGCATCCCGGAAGTGCCACTGTGCATGTCATGACATGGGAAAGACCTAATGTGGATAATATCTCTGTAAGCATGTGTATATGGTCAAAGCTATATTTGGTAACGGACATATGGCACTATGAAAAACATATATTGAGATAGCTTAGCAGTTGTATATGAGGTTAATCTCCCATGTTCACACATATTGTACTTGGCCTAGTTCACATCAATGCGCTGATGCATTTACCAGCACTGCGTTAGCGCAGGAGCAAGTGCAGGTGCTAGCACAGCCAAGCGCATGCCAGCGCATCAGCACAAAGATGCAGTGCATTGGGCTAGCACCACAATTATCTTCTATGGCTGAGCGCACTGCACCGCATCGCATCCCGGAAGCACAAGTGTGACAGGATATGTGTCACAGCGCATGCGCTAATCCGGATGTACCGGAAACGCGTCATACAATGTTTCCAGTGCGTCTTGAATAAGTGCATGTGCTGTTACACAGGCCCTGATTGGCATTTGCTAAAAATTGATGACAAAGCTGCTAAAATCTCTGAAAATCAGCAGCAATGTATAGCGTTAACGCTATGCACTGCCAGTGGAATGCAGCCCCATAGCATCCCGGTGTTTACCTTAGCAGCGGTCACACGCCAAGCTGCAGGACATCCACTTTATCAGAGCACACATGAAAATGCTACAGACAGCACTTCCTGCAGCTTGGTGTGTGACCGCTGCTAAGGTAAACACCGGGTTGCTATTGGGCTGCGTTACACTGACAGCGCATAGCGTTAACGCTATGCACTGCTGCTGATTTTCAGAGATTTTAGCGGCTCCATCAGTCTCAAGTCTGACCCTAGCCTCTGACTACATTCTGGTTCTTACAATGATGCCTTTTCCCCCAGTAATTTACTAACATTTGCTAAAGCGCACTTCCTGCAGGTTGGTGTGTGATCGTTGCTAAGGTAAATGCCGGGTTGCTATTGGGCTGCATTCCACTGGTTGCACATAGCATTAACGCTATGAACTGCTGCTGGTTTTCAGAGATTTTAGCGGCTCCATCAGCCTTAAGTCTGACCCTAGCCTTTGACTACATTCCGGTTCTTAGAATGATGCCATTTCCCCAGTCATTTACTAACTACTGTACATTGAAAATGAGACCTGGGATCTAACTGGATTTAAGTCCATTTTACTTGCTCACATTACAGATAAAAGGAAGGAAGATCTCTTAGTTTCATCAAGCCACAAGCAACCCCAAGATCCAACTTCTTGCTATCACAATCATCAGACAGTGTAGAAAGATTATACAAACACTATGGCTAGGGCCACACTGAGTGCTGCACCTGCGGCAGCCGGATTCTGTTACAGCATAGCCCAGCATGCTGTAACCGCCAGCGGTAACGTCGGGAACTTCGGGCCAACGCTGCCCTTAGTTACCCGGTGTGTACCATAGTTACTGGCCACACACAAAGCTGCCTGGACTGCGGTAATCCTGAGCGCAAAGAAAAACTGTGCAGGCAACGTTTTTATCTGCGATCAGGATTACCGCAGTCCAGGCAGCTTTGTGTGTGGCCAGTAACTATTCTACACATCGGGTAACTAAGGGCAGCGTTTGCCCGAAGTTCCCGATGATACCGCTGGCAGTTACAGCATGCTGAGCTCTGCTGTAACGGAATCCAGCTGCCACAGGTGCAGTGCTCAGTGTGATCCTAGCCTATATCAATCTTTATTTAAGAATTGTACAAGGCTAGAGTCACACTTGAGTTTTGCAATCTGCTAAAAAGATACGTTAAAAGGATGCATTTTTTTCCCTTGGCCTTCACATGACAAGTGTGTACATTTTAGAATGTACCATGCATTAACGAATGAGTTTGTCATAGATGCATTTGTCCAATGATAAATTAACGCATCCTGCACAGTCACTTTTCCCAAAATTAATAAATGATGTCTTGAAGCTCAACCTTTAGTGGGTGCTCAGAGGTAAAAATAAACAGTCAATATATGATATGATAACCTCGGCACACCAAAAAGAGAGACTAGGTTTTTGTGAAAAAAGATGCTTTTTATTGGACAATCCAGCTTAATTCCAACGTTTCGGCCCTCTGGCCTTTTTCAAGGATTATCTAATTATTGACATACAGAAAATACAGAAGTAAATGAACATGCCAGAGTCACAATTTTGTATGCATCATAGGTGATTACATTTAGAACATAATAAATGTATTCATGGTATAGCAAAATAAAAACCTTAACTGAATCATGTCAATAGATTATCATCAGCATGAAAAAAACTTAGAAGCAGGAAGAATTATTACCTAGGTGCTGGTGTCCGTGCCTATGAGGATAATGGTATGCGATCGTGCGTCACGCGTTATGGGGAAGCTGTATCAAGGCCGTATATTGTGCAGTGGGAGAATAGAAGAAAAGTTTATACCATTTATATCATAGGTACAGTTTTAAGAGAATTCTAGGAGACATGAGAGAGGATGTTCTCCAATGTAAAACAAGAATTATTAGCCACGAGAAAGACAAAGGAGAAAGAATTTAGTTACCATGTTGAAAGAAATGGAAAAAAAGAAGAAGAAAAGGAGAAGAAGGTTGTGTATAAAGGGGATATAGCATAGTCTCCATTAGATAGAGATAGGTATAGTTACTTTAAGAACCCCAAATATATATACCAATCGAGGTGTTATACAAAATCCATAGTGTGTACCTTAATACTTAATCTGCGGCTTACAGGACTCCTTTGGGATGTCCATAGAGGATAGGTAAAATTTGGCAGACAGTTTTCCTTCTAAATCTATGAGGATTTCAGTATAAGTACATTATCAATGGTAGTCTGTATGCGGGTAACGACTATATAGGTAGAGATTACCTTAATAATAAGAAGAAAAAGGTCTAAAGGTGTATATATAGTAGTGTCGCGGCAGATATCTATTGTTGTTGTAAGTATGATTATTTTCTGCCAGCACCTACGTATACGGTCGATGCCAGTCTTATATATTTACATATTGTCCTTTTTTGACTGAGCTCCCATTATATATATATTTATTTCCCCTTTCCTCCTTTCATAGTCTGGTAACCACTCATGGACTCCAGTGTGAGGTCCTAGCACACACCTGTTTTTAATTACACCTTTAGACATATAAGCCCACACAGATTCCACCAGCTCACCATTTCACTAGGGCATAGTGTCAGGACCTGGCAGTGGAGGCCCCTTGAAGTGGGTGCCAGGCTTGATCCTCAGTGGCCGCTGATGAGACTAAGACCTCTGTTTTCAACTATAGCACTGGGCAGTTTTCTGCATTACACATTTTCACATTGCAGTTTGATCTTCTCTTTTCAGTGCCGCTCATTAATTTGAATTTTTCATATATATATAGTAGTGTCGCGGCAGATATCTATTGTTGTTGTAAGTATGATTATTTTCTGCCAGCACCTACGTATACGGTCGATGCCAGTCTTATATATTTACATATTGTCCTTTTTTGACTGAGCTCCCATTATATATATATTTATTTCCCCTTTCCTCCTTTCATAGTCTGGTAACCACTCATGGACTCCAGTGTGAGGTCCTAGCACACACCTGTTTTTAATTACACCTTTAGACATATAAGCCACACAGATTCCACCAGCTCACCATTTCACTAGGGCATAGTGTCAGGACCTGGCAGTGGAGGCCCCTTGAAGTGGGTGCCAGGCTTCATCCTCAGTGGCCGCTGATGAGACCAAGACCTCTGTTTTCAACTATAGCACAGGGCAGTTTTCTGCATTACACATTTTCACATTGCAGTTTGATCTTCTCTTTTCAGTGCCGCTCATTAATTTGAATTTTTCATATATATATAGTAGTGTCGCGGCAGATATCTATTGTTGTTGTAAGTATGATTATTTTCTGCCAGCACCTACGTATACGGTCGATGCCAGTCTTATATATTTACATATTGTCCTTTTTTGACTGAGCTCCCATTATATATATATATATATATATATATATATATATATATATTTATTTCCCCTTTCCTCCTTTCATAGTCTGGTAACCACTCATGGACTCCAGTGTGAGGTCCTAGCACACACCTGTTTTTAATTACACCTTTAGACATATAAGCCCACACAGATTCCACCAGCTCACCATTTCACTAGGGCATAGTGTCAGGACCTGGCAGTGGAGGCCCTTGAAGTGGGTGCCAGGCTTCATCCTCAGTGGCCGCTGATGAGACCAAGACCTCTGTTTTCAACTATAGCACAGGGCAGTTTTCTGCATTACACATTTTCACATTGCAGTTTGATCTTCTCTTTTCAGTGCCGCTCATTAATTTGAATTTTTCATATATATATAGTAGTGTCGCGGCAGATATCTATTGTTGTTGTAAGTATGATTATTTTCTGCCAGCACCTACGTATACGGTCGATGCCAGTCTTATATATTTACATTGGAGAACATCCTCTCTCGTCTCCTAGAATTCTCTTAAAACTGTACCTATGATATAAATGGTATAAACTTTTCTTCTATTCTCCCACTGCACAATATACGGCCTTGATACAGCTTCCCCATAACGCGTGACGCACGATCGCATACCATTATCCTCATAGGCACGGACACCAGCACCTAGGTAATAATTCTTCCTGCTTCTAAGTTTTTTTCATGCTGATGATAATCTATTGACATGATTCAGTTAAGGTTTTTATTTTGCTATACCATGAATACATTTATTATGTTCTAAATGTAATCACCTATGATGCATACAAAATTGTGACTCTGGCATGTTCATTTACTTCTGTATTTTCTGTATGTCAATTATTAGATAATCCTTGAAAAAGGCCAGAAGGCCGAAACGTTGGAATTAAGCTGGATTGTCCAATAAAAAGCATCTTTTTTCACAAAAACCTAGTCTCTCTTTTTGGTGTGCCGAGGTTATCATATCATATATTGACTTTTCCCAAAATGGCCCAAAAAATGCTGACAGACTGCATCACGATGTGTGGTAAAAAAACGCATAGTGCCAAACGCATAACAATTTGGCCACGCATTTTTTGTATTGGAGTCTATGGGTGTGTAAACACATCCGTTTACAGACATTGGTAGATTAAAAAATGCATCCTTTTGGCAGATGCATGGTGCTAGTGTGACCCTAGCCTAAGAGAGATGTGTATCAGACAGAAGATTGTGAGATTTTAGTTATACAAGACATTACAGTGAGAACAACAGAATCACTAAATAAACCAGGGTTCTGATTCTTAATCCAAAAAAAATAAACAATATAAGGATGAGTCCAGACCAAAAATGTAATATCATGTGCACACAAAGCATTAAAAGCATTAAAAAATGCAAAACAAAAATAATCTAATCACATAATCAAACAAATTATTCATGAAATATAGCAATGCAAATGTGTGGAATCTTTGTATTTACCCTATACATAAAACAGAGCAATGCAAAAACATTCAGGATTTCTGTTTTACTCTATAGGGTGTTAAATATAACTGAAAAAATGTAAATGAAAGCAAGACCTAGTTAAGTTCAGTATCGGACTTGACCTAAACTATGGGGACCCAACTATACAGTTACAAAATGGGGGCAAAAGGGATGGGTGGCTAAAAAAAGGATTCAAAATGAGGATAAAAGCAGGAGAATTTCCAGTCTCTGGTACATGATCACGCTACTTTTAGGTCCACTCACTAACCTAATTTTTATTCATTGTACTGACTCCAACAGCCATTCAAAGTCCCACTTTGACGGCATCTGTTACTGGCTGCTGTGCTCCCACCCATTGTGCCTGAAACTGTGATTGGTTGCCATATACATTAGTATACTGGCAAAAAACCTGGCATCATACGTGTGTAAAAATAAATAGTTTAAAAAAATTTGTATAGGGTTTCCCTTATTTTTTGATTCTCAGCACAGACAAAGCAGCCAGCTACAGGCTGTCACCCCCAGTTGTCTGGTTTTACCTTGGCTGGCAATCACAAATACTTTGGGCCCTCTTTTAAATTAAAAAAAAAAGTGTGAGCTTTAACCTATTTTTGATTGCCAGCTGAGGTGAAACTTTGGGGAGGTGGTTGTTATTCTCAGCAAGGTGAGGTACAATTCTAATGATTGCAGAAGTTTCTGGGGGCTGCAGGCTGTTATTCTGTAGCCTCAGGGCTCAATAACTCAGAGTTTCACCACGCTGAGAATACCACCTGCCAGCTTCCTGTTTTTGCCTTGGCTGGCAATAAAAAATAGGGATGAGCCCACACATTTTTTTTAATTATTTATTTAGATAATTATAAAAAATATATAGGCTCAGCTGTACTTCAGATTGCCAGTAAAGGTAAAATCACATAGCTGATGTTGGCAGCCCAAAGCTGGCTGCCTTATCTGCACATCACATGACTGCCGGTCTTGTCTTTACAATTATGGGTAAACTGCTGCAGATTTTCTATGTACTGCGCATGATACAGTTGAAACCAGAAGTTTACATAGACTAAATATAATGACACATATGCATGTGTTTCTGCCTATCTGACATGAAATCAGAATAAATCTTTCCCATTTTAGGTCAATTAGGATTACCATATTTACTTATATTAGTCAAATGACAGAATAATAAGAGAGAATGTTTTAAGGCAGTATTATTACTTTCTTAAAAGTCAAAAGTTTACATACATTTAATTGGTATTTGGTACTAATGCCCTAAAGTGTATGACTTGGGTCAAATATTTTGGATATCCTTCCACAAGCTTCTCACAATAGTTGGTAGGAATTTGGGCCCATTTCTTCTGACAGAACTGGTGTAACTGAGCAATGTTTATAGGTCACCTTGCTCGCACCTGCCTTATCAGCTTTGCCCATAAATTTTCAATAAGATTGAGATCACGGCTTTGTGATGGCACCTCTAAAACATTTACTTTTTTATCCTTAAGCCATTTTGTAACTAGTTTGGCATTATGCTTCAAGTTATTGTCCATTTGGAAGACCCATTTCTGCTCAAGCTTTAACTTCCTGTCTGATGTCTTCAAATGTTGTTTCAGTATTGCCACATATTCTTCTTCGCTCATGGTTCCATCTATTTTGTAAAGTTCATTATTTCATCCTGCAGCAAAACAACCCCACAACACGATGCTGTGTTTCATAGTTGGGATAGTGTTCTTAGGCTTCCAAGCGTCTTCCTTTTTCCTTCAAATGTATGGATGGTCATTATGGCTAAACAGTTCAATTTTATTTTCATTTGACCACAGGACATCTCCATAAATTTAGGTCTTTGTTCCTATGTGCATTTGCAAACATTGGCTTTTTTTGTTTCTTCTAAGTAATGGCTTCTTCTTAGCAGAGTGGCTTTGTAGCCCATGTTGATACAGTACTCGTTTCCCATGGATGTTTCTAGCTTCTGCCATTATCTTCACAAGTTCTTTTGCTTTTGTTTTTGGTGGTTATGCACATGTAGGGCCAGAGCAAATTCATTTTTTGAGACACATATCCAGTCTCCTTCATTAGCAGTACGTTGGCTAGACATTCCCATTATGTTTGTACTTGTGTATAATTGTTTGTACAGATGAACGAGGCACCTTCGGTTCTCTGGAAATTGCACTCAAGGGTAAACCAGACTTGTACAAGTCCACAATTATATTCCTGATATCTTGGCTGATTTCTTTAGATGTTCCCATGATGCAACACAAAGAAGCAGTGTGTTTCAGTGTACATTAAAATACATCCACAGGTGTGTCTCTAATTAACTCAGATGTTGCCAACAGACCTTCTAAACACATGACATTATCATATGGGCTTTTCCAAATTGTTTAAAGGCATAGTAATTAGTGATGGGTGAACCCACTGATGTTCGGGTTCTTCCCACCACTCAGACTTTTTTTAAAGTCCATCTTTGGCAACAAACGTGATTCGAACTTGAGTGCGATCACCGAACTCGTACTTTAAAGTTATAAGATGGGGTGGGGAGCTGTAAAAAGAAAGCAGATAGCAATTAAGCATCATCATTATACTTACTGGCGTACCACCACTTGTACTTCCAAGCCGCTCAATAACTGCTTGGATATTGACTGTAGAGGGGCCCAACAGCCAATCACAGACACTGTCACAGAAAGTGGGCATCTGTGATTGGTTGTTTGAGTAAAATGAAAGCAGCCCATACATTTTAGCATCTCCTGTGCAGAGTAGATGCTAGAATGTATGGGCTGATGTCAGGTTACTCCAACAGCTAATCACCGAAGCTCATTCTCTGTATCAGCGTCTGTGATTACCTATTGTGCTCCTCACCCATTGACTGACATCATAGCACTGTAAAAATAAATAGAATTTTTAAAAAAGACAAAGCGTTTCACTGTATTTTTGATCACAGCACAGATAATGCAGACAACTATGGGCTGCCACCCCCAGCTGCCTAAAAGAAAAGGGTTAGACAAGGGCGAAATGGGTCTAAACCGTTTGTAGGAAGTGTATGTGCAATGTGAGAACTGCTCACCTTAGTCAGTTGTGTTACCCACAACTGGTTTTAACGTATCGCAGCTGTAGTAGGATCCCACACCTCATGGATGGTCCTCGGTAACTCCAGAACAGACTGAAAAATAGTTTGATGCGGACTGCTGTCTATAATAACAGACTTGCTCTGTGCTTAAAGCAATGGTTTCTTTATCCTACGCGTTTCGAAGCATCCTGACCTCTTCGTCAGGATGCAACAACAGAAAAACAACTCATTCTCAACCTTGCCCCTCACTGAGGATAAAGATTGGACACAGAATGTACACCCAACCAGTCCACACACCCAAGATACTCAGCACCATGATTTTCGAAAAGTTAAAATCCCAACATCATGAAATCCATACTTAGGTCATTCGCACAAACAACTAATTAATCTTTATGAAAAAACACTTAGTTTCTTTAGTGCAACAAAATAAAACTATTAAAGTTTTGGGCTTTAATACACAAAAAATACAGTATGTACATAAAAAAGAAAACTATCAGACATGCATAAAGTTGCTGAAACAGTTACAAAACAAAAGGTGAGAAAAACAGGACATTTTTATACTTAACACTCCCTTGAAAGAAAGTAATTTTCCACTCACGGGACATTAGAATGTGCACAAGTCAAATTGGTTTGGATCAACATCTTCCTTCAACATAAGGGAAATATTCCATTCCTAATATACAGTCCATCCTTGGAGATGGAGTGAACCATTATTCTTTTCGTTCCTAGAACTACTCAGTGGAGGATTCTCCATTACAAATGTACACCACCCCTACCCCCTTCAATTATGATAAACTATCGTAAATTATATATTGCACATAAGATATATCTTTTGCTTGATAGATTTTACAATCACAGGCATGTTGCTCACTGGAGGTAGCAGCCACAGTCCCACTAGTTTGCACTCTGAATTTACATAGTAAAGGTGGTGAACTACATGTCAAAGGTGGAAGTCATGTGCTAAGGGTGGATTCAGACTTGTGTTGCCTCCGCAGTGTCTTGCGGCGGGCGAACGCATGCTGAGCGCATGCACCGCCCATCCCTATGTTTATCATGGCTTAGTACAAGAAAGAAGAAAATATCAGCTCACCATTGATGTCCTTCTCCAAGAATCCCCTTTATAGCACAAGTTGCAGCTTGGCAACCGCCGATCATGAAATCAGAAGGCAGAGATTGACCCAGTGATGGTGAAAAATCGGCAGCACGTAGAGGAAAAATATATAAAACTACACTTTATTGCAAATCCATAAAATATATAAAAATATTTTTGCATTGTAATCAGGCCTAATATTCTCTGCTTTAAATATTTTAATTTGTCCTGTGTGTCTCTTCAAATATATATTTATTATTGAATTATGATCATGAATCATATCAAACTGGAGTATATTTCTCAAAAAAATTATGAAGCAGCTCTCAGTACAAGTTTGATGGAAAACATTTAGAAGAATTATGAATAAGACTGATTTCTTTTCCCTTGTGATAGTGTTAGGTTCAATGTTTTTATGGAAAATATACATACATTTATTAAAATATAGTATGGAGGCATTGCAAAGGCTTGTGCACGCAACATTCCCATCAATATATGCTTCTGTAAAGATTTGTCTTTAATAAAATGTTTATATAATTCTGCATATAAACTGAGAATTATTATATCATAATAGGCAAAAATATTACACTATATAGATGTCATGTGCTGACAGGTAAAATGTACGCCTCACATCAAACATAAATGGACAGCAGGATGGTAAAAAGGGGAAGGAAGTCCTCAACAGTAGGGAGCTGGGAAAGGAGACACTTCCTGACTCCATCTTTGTCTGTCCCTTTCAGCTCTGAAACCTTGAGGAGGTCCTTCCCCCTGCCGCCTTATGTGCCTAGTCCCTGTCTGTCACCTAAGGCAATGCTAGCTAATGTACTGGATGGTAAGGGCACTATCCTCACCCACTACAGATAATAAGACACAGTGATAGGTTAAGACAGACAGGGGAAATCACCATAAGGATACTTGGAGATAGGCAGCACTCAAAAGAAGAGCTAAGAGAACTTCAGGAAAGTTTCAGCAGCAGAAAACTTCTACCACACAGCAAAATGGTCTAGCAGAGAATGAACTCTAACAATTGACATCAGGTGATGGGTCTTGTGACTATTTAATGCAGGGGTGGGGAACAGCCAGGCCTTGAGGGCCACCAACAGTGCATGTTTTCAGGATATCCTTAGCATTGCACAGGGTTTGGAATCATTACCTCTGCAGGTGATTCAATTATAATCTGTGCATTACTAAGGAAACCTTGAAAACCTGCACTGTTGGTGTCCCTCAAAGGCCTGGAGTTCCAAGCCCCTGATCTAAAGGGTGGAGTAGGATAATCAATTGCATCAACTGATTAAACACTTCAGCAGCAATAAGGAAAAAAACTGACTAACCCTTAATATCTCAAAGTAAATTAACAACACTTAATATACAAACTGCACAGCAGTCAACTCATGACAATAGATTATGAGTAATAATACAGATGTGTGCATGAAGCTTAAGAAAAATTCCAGCTCGATCTGTATACCCCACATTAAGGTTGATTGGTTAATTTTTTATTTTTTTAAACTCTCATCTTGTTTTCTTAAAAAGAAATTGTATTTAAGCAATCTGGAATGTTACTAAACCTTCTAATACCATCTAGTAACCTTATTGTGCCTTCTAGTTTGTCACAGATGTACAGAATTTCAGGAAATATTTGTACTATAATTAATAGAGCTAAGACCCACCAACCAATTCAAAACAAAAAGGTTGAGTTATGATCTGAAATAATTCACTCACAAACCCTCATTGATTATTTGCTCAGCTTGAACATTTTTGATGTTTGATATATGGATATCCGTCACTCCACAAATGGACTAAACTCTTCAAGTTTATTTCATGAACGTAATTGCAGCAGAATAGTTCAATCAGCAAAACCAAAGTGTTTTGACCAGGGGGTCTTAATCAGGGTTAACAACTTCTGTTTGAAACATGTTGGTTTTGCAGATTGAGCTGTCCTTACTACACTTAATTTCCTCAAGAAATTTAACAATTTTTACTCCACTTAAAGATAACCTTTTCACAGTTATATTTGACAACCTCATAGGCACAGGCACCTAAACAAGGATTATACTTCTGCAGGGCCAGGATAGGTGCCGAAAGCGTTGGTGGAATAAGGAGATTGTTACTTTTGGAACCTTGCATCTTGATCTACCTCATTGGATTCCATTGAGGCAGCAGTGCGGACGTGAACACCATCTTCCCAATATCTGGGCGTTTTTCCACGTGCGAGTGGCTGGTGGAGGTCCTGCAGCAGCTAAAAACCAAATGCTTACAAACCAGTTGTGGGGCACACAACTGGATCAGGTGAGTGTACACCTGTTGATAAACTCACACAGACAGTGTCACTAGTGATAGGGCACTATTGCGCCTCTTGTCTCCCCCTTTTTGTATTAATACATATACCATGCAGACATTACATTTTTCTCATAATGAGGCTGTTACTTGGCACTACAGAAAGCACCTTTAGTGTGAAGGAACAGAAAAGTCATTAACTGATGCAGATTTAAAGTCAAATATCTTCTGATGAGGAAAAGGATATTTACTATATCATTCTAACTTGCTTTATGTAAAAAATACAAAGAAAATATATATTGCAGATGAGATCTTCCTAAATTAAGATTTGTATCTTATTGCCTTCATAAGAGTTTGTGCATGATTATTATACAGATATGATGAATAAATCCTTATTATGGCACCCATAAGCTTTTGTTTATATCTGATAAAAAAGAAAAGCTAAGATTAAAGCAAATAACAATTAATAGAAACTACAAGGATTTCTAAAATAGGTATTTCTTTACTTTATGAACACCAAATCACTTATTATCGGGGTTCAGAAGAAAAAAGAAGTTTATGTCTCTTAGTTTTGTCCAAAAATATATTCTTTCATTTATCAAAGTCAGACTAGTGCAAAACCTGAGTACAATGTGATTTATCATTGAAAGCAGACAATTCATAGCAATGATACATTCCTTCTTGACAATAGAATATGTGTGTGGCTTTGATCCAGTTTTTAAATTTGCATTTTAAAACTTTTAGACACCTCAATATGACACATCCATTCCTTTTATCTAAGTTCTTTAAAGCACCACTCCATCATTTTTTTACTGCAGCACTGGAAGGGTGCCACCAATGTGACAATTACCTCTCTCTCCGGTGAGCCGAAAAGTGTGGTCACAAGATGTTGATGTGGGACAGTAACATTGCTTCAACAAAGCTGAAGATGGCCAATGGTCAATATGATACTAGGTGCAGGTACCTTAGTTGCACCACTCTAGCACTGGAATGAAAGAAAAAAACTCTGGAGAGGTGCTTTAACCTATGGGTGCGAGTCATCAAGGGAAAACGTCCAGCTCCAAAATATTTTCTCCATGATAAATCAACTTTATTTAAACACAGTTAAAAATTACCTGGTAATTTTTAATTGTGTTAAAATAAAGTCATTTTTTTAAGGAGAAAATATTTTTGGAGCTGAACTTTTTCCCTTGATGATCTGCACCTGTGTGCCTGGTCTGACATCCTCCGGGCTCCATTCTAAACCTTGGCGGTGAGCTGGATTCCTCACCCTCCTCTCTCTATGTTTTAACCTATGTCATTTATTGACTAGATAGGTACAGAAGTTAATTATAGTAAATATATTTATTCACTAATATAGCGCCATTAATTCCACAGCGCTTTACATACATGAGTGACTCAGTGCTCTTTGGGGCTCACGATCTAAGCACCTTTCAGTACATCTTTGGAGTGTGAAAAGGAACCAAAGTATGTAGAGGAAACCCACACAAACAAGGGAGAACATACAATCCTCATTAGGAGGAATTCAACTCAGGACCTCAGCACTGCAAGACTAAAGAGTGCTAATCACTGAGCCACCGTGCCACCCATTGGATAATTAAAATAATATAAACACAGCCAGAGTAGCAACCTCCAATGCAGCAGAGCTTGAGATGCAATGAGGAACATTGTTGTGGATTAGAATTAGAGGGTATGTTTGCAGTTAATTAATGGAAAAATGAGGGTTGTCGGTATGTTTTATTTCTAATAAAGGATTTTTCTTTGTGCACTTATCAATTATGCATGTGCCGAATTGGTAATGGGTGGGTATCATAGATGCCTGACATGACCAGTCTGGGCTTAATAACAAGCTGTCAATACTCAGCTATCATTAATCCCTTCTACCACCCCAGAGCTATGGCACCAGGGCATCAGGAAGAGCAAAGTAAAGCAACAGAATTTGGTAATTCTTGTCAGCAGCTGCACACAGAGCTGCTGGGCAGCCGCTTTTCCTCAGCGCACAGGCAAAATGCTGCACGCAGCGTTTTCCTGTGCGCTCCTTAAAAACAGCCACCCAGGAGTTCTGTGCGCAGCCACTGGCAAGGTAAATAATGGGTTGCTATGGGACAGTGCTCTGCCGAATCACATAACATTAACGCAATGCATATCAGCAGAAAATTTCTAAGTCTTTAGCGCAGCACCATTAAAAGGTGCTATCAATGGTAGTTTGACCCTAGACATGCACTGCTATACGCAACATGCTGCAAATTTTTCCTCAGTTTGTTTCTCGCTGTGGAAAAACTTGCAGATGGGCATTGCTCTACAGTTTAAAATTGTTACGAATGCAACACAATGTTTTATAGGATTGGACTCGCCAAGTTTAAATGCAGACGTGAGCGTACACTTATAATGAAAATAATGTGTACCGGTAATTGTAATTCAAATGAAGAAAGACAGATACCAGCTACACCATATCATTGACCAATCATGCTGAAAGTGTCTGCGGATGCTGACATCTCTCATTACTTTTCCTCCCTCTCTCAGTTGAATTTCTGTATTATTCAAATACGTCATCCCTCATCTTCTTCACTGCTGCAGTTATGCAACACTTGGCCGTATGGAGTACTTGTACAATATTTTAAAGTTCTCTCTCATTGTTTTTGTTTCTGAGTTGTAAGCTCTGACTTCCTATCACTATTCTTAAAGTGACAGCTGCATTCCCTGCCTAGAATTTTATACTGGCTATAAGAATCACTCCTAATTGGCTAAATTGTATTATGTCATGTGATTTCTGTAATATATTCTGAGGAAGCTCACACTGTCATGCCTCCTGTCATATCAGCCTGATTCAAACCTCTGCAATTTTTTTAAAAGTTAGCAGGGTGATTCATTCAAATCCAATCACAAATTATTTGAGTTCACTGGAACTTACAAATCAATTTAAGTTGAATTTAATGAATTTTGCATGAAACCTCTTTGCTCTTCTCAGACTCTCAGTGTATTTCTATATGATTCCACTTCCATTTGCCTTGCCTGGTTCTTGCCTGTAAAGGTTTTTACCGTTTAAATGTTACAGGCATGAGTTAGGGAATACAGGCTTATGCTTCCTGTCATAAACATAATGTGGAGATACTGGAGAGCACTCAGAGTCGAAGAGCTATATAGCTGCAAGTAGTCACTATATTGACTAAATCTATTACATTACCTGTGACTTTATCAAAAAAAGATATATCTTTAGCTGAAATATATGTAGTGGGTGAAGAAAAGTAGGCAAGACAAGTGTCTGAAGTCTCCCAGAAGGAATTTAGCAGGTCATATCATTCTTTACTTCGGAGGAAGTCAGAGAATATGCTTCTTTCTAAACTAGACCACTTGTCAGACTGGACAACCCATGACAGAGATACTCATAACTAAAAGGTTCAAAACATTCAAAGGTTTAAAATGTATGGATATGTAAAATAAATAAAGACAAAGGGGGCACTTCTGGGTGATACCCGGTGGGCCAGTGCTGAGGAAGAAAGAGATGAAATTAAACTAACCTGAGCTGGTTGTGCACCCTAGCAGTGTGTTTCACACACCGTGCAATTTATTCCTTCCAGAACGCATGGAGATTAGCGGGTCCCATGGTACGTGTGACATCACTGCAGGTCCTGTGTCAGGTCCTTGATCTCGAGACTGAAATTCGTGCTGCACTTGCTTACAGAGAGGGATACACAAGCCGAAGACGTAGGAGATAAGTGGGGTCTACTAGGGCAACAGGTAACAGCAGGAAAGGACGAGTTAGAAGCAGTTTAACAAACCTTCTTTATTCTCTTAAAACCTCATCATCTTAATCAAAATGTATGGATTTTACTTGAAATATACAAGTTGAACAGTAATGGTACCTTTACACGCTGCAACCGAGAGGTAGAAACAGGCCGGTGTCGGAGATAATTGTACCTTTTACTTTCAAAACACCGCAAAGTAGCGCGCGCGTAATTCAGGTTGTTGCCACCCGTCTCTTTGGATACCTGTTTCCCAGCCGTGCTGAAAAACAGGCAGGTATAAACCTTATGGTAGCGGACACAGGTACGGTATTTGAGTTACCTGGGGCGTGCTACAGCGTCATGTATACCACGCCCCATCAGCTATCATTGGTGGGGAGTACTGTGTACCCATTGGCTGCCCCTGTACAGGGCGGCTTATTTAACGATCTGACCCGTCACTACACATTTGCTATAGCGTCATGTATTAGCCAGCCTCCCTGCGCTGACTGGCCAATCATGATGTTATTGCATTGTCCAATCACCGTACGAGCGTCGCGTAATACACAACTCTGTAACGCCTATGTAGTTACGGCGCACAATATGTACGCCCAGATTCCCTTGTGGTAGCGGCGTGTAAATCAGGGAAGGTGCTCCACAGAAGGTAACCTGTGGCACCCGTCGGTACTTCCAGGGATCGAAAAAACCTACTGTGGAGCACCTTGTGGCGGTGTGTAAATGCAGAATCAGGCACCGTTAGGAACCGTTGAAACGTGCGCGTGCACGTGCGATGCCTGGTGGTTTCTACCTCTCGGTAGCGGCGTGTAAAGGTACCATTAGAGTTTTGCTGGTGAATTAGCATTCTATGTGTATATAATGTTATTGAAGTGTAAATTTAATGTCTGCAGTAGACTCATAATTATTAAATGAATTGTCTTGATAATTTGTATAGCTAATTCATCCTATAAATACAATAATCCTTTTAAGCAGCAAGCCTTTTGGGTGCAGCTGCAGCTCGGCTTACTTCACAGCCTTAATACATACAATTCAATGAAAGTTCCACTGCAGCACTCCTTTGAAAAACGATTTTCCTTTATTCCTGGCTTTGGTTAAAGATCAGACAGGAGATGGCCACGTATCGGGCACACACGCCCTTTGTCAAGCAATCACATGCTATACATTTCAGCCTTTTATACCATCAACTTAATTAAATAAAACCCAATAATCAATTTTGTGTATCATAAAGTTTACAATAAATTAGTGAATTAAGCTATTAGTGAGTGTTTATGATTCACTTTGTGCTTATATGTGTTTCAATATTTCTCCCTATACTCAGTTTGTTCCTACTTATTTTAATATCATGGACATTATCATGCTGTGTACTTTTATATCTCTTAATTATGTGTGTACTGTACATAATCTTCCTATTAGCATCTACTCACTGTGCCTCGCCATTATTTCTATTCCTCGTGTGGGCCCTCAGCGTTGCGGAAGTATCTACTGCGCCTGCTCATACTTTGTTTTGTTATTGCCATGGCTGCGAGTCTGTCGCGTCATCTTCATCCTATAGAGACATTTTACCTATCTACATTGATGAATCATAGTTAAAGACAAAGAAAATACACATTCAAACATTTGTATTCTATATGGGGTATAAAAAACAGTCATTCCGATTGTAAAAGGAAGCCAGCATATTACAATAGGAAAGCAGTCTCAATCCCGGGAAAGTCTGTGGTAGGTATAAATACACTGTGTGCAGAATTATTAGGCAAGTTTTATTTTAGAGGATTATTTTTATTATTGATCAACAACTATGTTCTCAATCCACCCAAAAGACCCATAAATATCAAAGCCTAATATTTTTGGAAGTTGGAGTGTTTTTTTTTAGATTTGGCTATCTTAGGAGGATATCTGTTTGTGCAGGAAACTATTACTGTGCAGAATTATTAGGCAACTTAATAGAAACCAAATATATACCCATCTCACTTGTTTATTTTCACCAGGTAAACTAATATAACTGCACAAAATGCAGAATTAAACATTTCTGACATGCAAAAACAAAACACAAAAAAATTAGTGACCAATATAGCCAAGTTTCTTTATGATGTCACTCAACAGCCTTCCATCCATATATGGATGCTTGATGCTTGATCTGTTTACGATCAACATTGCGTGCAGCAGCCACCACAGCCTCGCAGACACTGTTCCGAGAGGTGTGCTGTTTTCCCTCCCTGTAGCTCTCACATTTTAGGAGAGACCACAGGTTCTCTATGGGGTTTAGATCAGGTGAACAAGGGGGCCATGTCATTATTTTTTCTTCTTTTAGACCTTTACTTGTGGAACCCACTGGGACGGGGTACTTGGTACCAGACCAGGGTACTGCTGGAGATATCACGGTGGTCTTGGTTCGGACTGTGTCCCGGATTCCGCAAGCAATGGGGGGATATTTACAGGGGAGTTTGTTGTGATGCCACCCACGGGTTGTGGTTAGGGTGACCACTGCTGCTGCAGAACCTCCGGGGATGATGTTGGGCAGCTGGGGATGTAATGGCTCTCCGCAGGTAGAGATGGGTTCCCGGGGGCAGTGGTAGTAATAGTCTATAGATGGGGCTATGGATGTTGCAGGATAGGGGTAGGAGTAGAGATGATGGTAGTTTGTGAGGGAACGCAGGGCTGGAGCACAAGGATCACAAACACTCACGGTTTTGAAGTTTTCCAAGGCTTTACTGGAATTGTTGTTCAGCAAGTACTGTCTGTACAGGGGCCGGGTTGCTTCCACCCTGACCGGGTCCTCGGCTTCCTACTCCTGCGCCTGTGTGTGGCCCTGCTGCTGCTTTAGCTGAGCTGCTGGCCCTGTCTCTCCTCACAGATTCCCACATTTGCCAGGCAACTTGAGTCTTTCTGTGTGCTTCTGACCCGGCTGTGTTGCTTTGCTGAGGTACAGTGTAGATCTACAACTTCCACTATCCCGGTGTTTTCTGTGCTGCCTGTTTCAGTCACAGATTCGGATCCAGTATCCGGTCTCTGCGCTCCTCTGGAGCGAGTTATGAGGTAAGCGTCTCCCAGATATGTTCCTCTGTTTCTTGTACTCATTTACAGGTCCTCCTCCTAGTGCTCCCTACACTAAACTGACCTGTCAACTGTCAACTATCAACTAACTACTTCCTTCTCAGACCAGAATATTTAAGGGAGCTGCTTGAGCTCCCCCTTCTGGCCTTGAGGTGTTAGTGCAGTGTCAGGTTTTGTGTGGGAAGTTAACCCTTGTGATGTTACTGTGGCACATTAACCCCTGAGGTGCCACATACTGGCCAGCCACGCAGTGGAGTAGTTGGATGCATGTGATGGAGCATTGTCCTGCATGAAAATCATGTTTTTCTTGAACGATACTGACTTCTTCCTGTACCACTGGTTGAAGAAGTTGTCTTCCAGAAACTGGCAGTAGGTCTGGGAGTTGAGCTTCACTCCATCCTCAACCCGAAAAGGTCCCACAAGTTCATATTTGATGATACCAGCCCATACCAGTACCCCACCTTCACCTTGCTGGCGTCTGAATGGGAGTGGAGCTCTCTGCCCTTTACTGATCCAGCATCTGGCCCATCCATCTGGCCAATCAAGAGTCACTCTCATCAGTCCATAAAACCTTTGAAAAATCAGTCTTAAGATATTTCTTGGCCCAGTATTGACGTTTTATCTTATGTTTCTTGTTTATAGGTTGTCATTTTTTAGCCTTCCTTAGCTTGGCCATGTCCCTGAGTATAGCACACCTTGTGCTTTTTGATACTCCAGTAACACTGCAACTCTGAAATATGGCAAAAGTGGTGGCAAATGGCATCTTGGCAGCTTCACGCTTGATTTTACTAAGTTCATGGGCAGTTTGCGCCTTTTTTGCCCAACACACTTCTTGGACCCTGTTGGCTATTTGCCATGAAACGCTTGATTGTTTGGTGATCATGCTTCGAAACGTTTGGCAATTTCAAGACTGTTGCATCCCTCTGCAAGACATCTCACAATTTTGGACTTTCCTGCATTTTGTGATACTTGTTATATTATTGTGTAATATTTACATTTATTAGGTGATCTAAAAAATTGTAAAATCATGCAAAAAAAATAAGAAATCAAGAAGGGGCAAACACTTTTTCACACCACTGTAGATGCCAGGCAAATGCATAAAATGAAATAAGTGGGCATTAAAGAAACATATGGTCAGACCACATACAGACATTTGTGGCTTCATGCAAACATTTACAGATTTGATTTGTGGTTTGAAAAAAAATGATGGCCTGACATTCCCATCTTGTGTGTATTTGCGAATAATTGTTTGTACAGAAAAACAAGGCACATTCAGGTATCTGGAAAATGCACTCAAGGATGATCCAGACTTGTGCAAGTCCACAATTCTCTTCCTGAGATCTTGGCTGATTTCTTTAGACTTTATTAGAATGCTGCACAAAGAAACTGTATGTTTGAAGTGTGCATTAAAATACATCCACAAGTGTGCCTCTAAGTAATGTTGATGTTGATGAAATGTTTATTTCATACGAACCATTCAAACACTACAAGCAGCTCGTATTGTGCCGAGAACTATGCATACAAGAGTACAACGATGCTCGGTCTAGTGGTTTGCATACGTAAAGTACCTGAACTCGAACACTAATTTTTTTGTAAAGTCTGTGTTTTGGTACACTCATTTCTAGTCATAATTTTTGCACGCATCTCTATTAGGGTGCGCTCACATCTAAACTCGATGATTGCAATCTGATAAACCATTAGTGGTTACCATGGTACCTCAGCTGTGTAATCAGGTGACCTCATTGACTCACTGCTCATATGGCCGCAGCTCTCTGTACCATCATTCTGTGTTCGGAGGCCGCGATGAAAGGATGCATCTTCACGACGGCTTCTGATGTTCCAGAACTGAGATTGCGACTTGGGACCTCATGGTGGATCATCCAGGTATGTGTTGGGTTAATAAATTGGATAATGAGGATTGTCAGTGTGTTTTTTGTTCTAATACAGGCTTTTTCTCTGTGTTTGATTTCTAATAAAGGTTCTTTCTGTGTGTGTTTATAAACTCGTCACTTAATAGACTGGTAATGGGCAGGTATCAGGAGACACCGGACATTACCAATCTGGGGCTTAATAACAAGCTTTTAATCATCTGCTGTCATTAACCCCTTCTACCATCCGATGCCATCACACCAGACCATAGGGAAGAGCAGAGTAAAGCACTAGGAACTGGGTGGTATGGTGGTTTAGTGGTTAGCACTGCAGCCTTGAAGCACTGGGATCCTAGGTTCAATTCCCACCAAGGACAACATCTGCAAGGAGTTTGTATTTTCTCGCTGTGTTTCTCTGGTTTCCTCCCACACACCAAAGACATACTCATAGGTTGTTTATATTGTGAACCCAATAGGGACAGTGTTGCAAATGTATGTAAAGCACTATGGATTTAATAGCGCTATATAAATCAATAAATATTATATATTAGTTAACTCACATGTTGCCAATAAACCTATCAGAAGCTTCAAAACAAATGACATCATCATATGGGCTGTAACAAATTGTTTAAAGTCATAGTAATCTTAAGGCCCCGTGACACACCTCAATATCATTCACGATATCATTGCAACGTGACCATTTTGTTGACGTTGCAGCCATGGCATGAACGACATCATTGCGTGTGACACCTGTCAATAATCAACGATCAGTTGTTGATCGTTGATCGCAGATTTGTGAACATGTTCACAAACCTATCGATGGTCGCCCGCTGAATGCACAGCTTCGCTGCGTGTGACAGTGGGAGACTAGTGATCAGCAAGCTCCTCACAGCAAGCACTGGGAGCTGGTATCCAAGGTAAACTGTGGGTAACTAAGCGCCGCGCAACGCTTAGTTACCCGCTGTTTACCTTGGATACCAGCTTGCTCGCTGGTCCGGATCACTGGTGAGTCTGCCTGTGTGACAGCTCACCAGCGATCTGAACGATGTTGTCAGCAATCACGCGTGCATGTAATCGCTAACAACATCGTTCATTACATTGAAGCGTGTGACTTGGCCTTTAGAGTATGTAAATTTCTGATTTTGCAGAAAATAATAAAAATGCCTTAAAACATTCTCTCTCTCATTTTTTCTGGTATTTGACAATTAAATAATTATGGTAATCCTAATTGACATAAAACCGGAAAGGTTTATTCTGATGTCATGTCAGATAGTGAGAAAAACAAGCATATGTGGCTCTTTATATAGTGTATGTAAACTTCTGATTTCAACTGTAGATTGTTAACATTTACCACTTTTTTCTCTAGCTTGAAGCTGAGTCAACTGAAATAATGAAACAGAAAAATATTAAAGTGTATCTTCAGTTATGCAGAAAAAAAGGAATTTTCACATTAACACTTTTTCTAAATTACTTATATTGGTGATTTTCTTTTGAATAACATTGCAGAACAGTCATTACCGTAGGTCTTCCTTTCTGATATTTCCATCTTCCATGTTGTATAATAAGATTGCTGCATATTACACTGCTGTAGACATTTTCTTCTGCATAACTAAAGATACAGATGTAGAATTCATTGTCTTTACAGTTGTAATGCTCTTTTCCCTTTTGACAGCGATGCTTTTTACATATTGAGGTGGTAGTTGGTGCTCTTTGTGTTGGAATGTCTTTGCTGCTCGTAGAGTTTACATACAGCCAAGTGGCTCATAGCTAATTGGAAGGTGAACTATGTTACTAGAGTTTGCCTGCTAAAGCTTTGCATGTTGAAGCTTGTTGTCATCTGTAATTTAAACCAATATGAATATAGTATACATATACTATTTTTTACTTTTATTATTTTTATAATTAAATTTTAATATTTGAACATGCTATTAATTATTAATGGCCTTATATAGTCGTGTGAACATCACAGTCAAATATTTCCGTATCATTCCAATCTCTATACTAGGCTCTCTGCAATTCGAATATATTAACTCGTACATATTATACTATTTTGCAGACTTTGTAACTGATTTCATTTTCTTCCTGACTCCCATCTTAACAACCATTTTTATGCACAAGGGTTTATACAGTTTTAACATTTTTCTTAAGAATAGAAGCAGTTAAGAAGTTGTACTATGCTTAAAAGTAAAGCCAAACTTTTTCTTGGAGGTGGAACAAGGTCAGAATCATTTTATACATTGTAAAGAACCAAAGAGCGAACTGGCAGCATTTTTATAAGGTGTATAAAACCTTGCTGTATATTTTAACCTTTGCTGGAATTTCATGACAACAACTGCAAACACAATGATACTGCAATATTATCACCTGTAGATCACACGCCTCAGTTCAATGACATTATCTATACAACGGTATGAAAGATTTCTGGTTCAATAACATAAAGAATTTTCTTTGTTACATGTTGATGTGCCCATTATCTGGTTGGTAACAATTTGTCACATAAGTCAGAGAGGATAAAAGTTTTATTATTTTCCCTCTTCATGAATTCTGATCATTGATGTCAACGAGTTACGGTCACATAGTCTGCAACACGCATTGATATTTTTAGTCTTGTTGCGTCTGATAACATTTTTATGCCAGAATATTATAATAATACACTATTACTAATAATGCTGATGTATCTGTTTTGTTTCAGTTTTGTACATTTAATGGAGAAGTTGGAAATATTATGAAGACTCCAAGTATGTGTCAACATTTTCTTGGTACCTTATAACTTTTATTAAATAAAGTCCAACTTTAGTAAGTAGAAAAGCCCAAAACAAGTTAGACAGAAAAAGAGTTTGACACTGTGTTCTGGTCCTGACTCAGTCCCGTTTTAATAATTTTAATTGCTATTAAAGTGATAACGTCATTTCATTGAAAAAAACACACACAATACTGCACTGGTTGTTAATGATGGGTCACATAGCAGCTAAGATAATGCTTTTTTGTGCCATAGCACCTATTTTCTCAAATTTGTTTGTGCTTTTTTAAAAATTGCATTTTAAGGCTGTGTGTGCATGGCCAGCAGCTAATAGGGAGCAGTACAAAGTGATAGCAGAGAAGGAGTTAGCAAAGATTGTGATGGAGCTGATTGGAGCCATATTACAGAGCAGAGAAGATTGTGCCAAGGAAAGAGGAATTTACAATGATGCTGACATTGCTCAGCTCTGTGCTGTAGCCTGAAGAAATCTGATACATTGTCACCTCATCAGCTGTAGTCAGCTGTGTGGACACACTGTAGGCCCCGCCCCTTTACCCATATATGGTTTCATGCCACGTATTCAGTGTGAGAAACATGAAGATGGGTCTGACAGATAATAAACATATGTCTGCTTCAGACACATTCTAGTGAGGACACCTTGTGGAAGGTTTATGAATGGTTTTCTTCCAGATTTCTTATTATTATTGAATAAAAATGTAAACGGCGGTTACACTTTAAAGGGAACCTGTCAGCTAGTTTATGCCCCTCCAGCTAACACTGTCTATCCCTGCAGCTTTATAATACTGTTCTTATCATCCCTGTCTGAGCTTATATTGTAATGTGAAAGGTGAAAAAAAAGCATTTATACACTTTCATTTCCTTATGTAATGAGGCCATTCAGTCTCCAGCTTGGAGGATGGAGACTGTTTGGCAGGTTAATATTTAACATTTCAACCTTATGTTAGAACATGTTGGGAGACCTGATGTGATGTCATAAGCATGTGACTACAATAGGCGGAGCTAAGTCCCTATAACATAATATAGGTTTGCTCACTTAGCTCCACCCACTATAGTCACATGATTGTTATATCACACAGGTCCTTTAGCCATGCAAGTTAATAGTGAGTTAACTATTATCTTGCCAGACAGTCTACCTCCTCCAAGGTGTAGACTGAAATGTAAGTGTATAAATGTTTTTTTTCACCTTTTACATTGCATTGAGCTCAGACAGGGATGGTTAGAATGGTATTATAAAGCTGCAGCTACAGACAGTGATAGCTGGGGGGACATAAACCACTTGACAGGTTCCCTTTAAAGGTAGGTTTGATCATTTTATTAATACTGTATGTGCAGGTGTAAGAGCACAAGTAAATATATCATGCCAGGCATCCAGGTCTCTATGGTAGACCAAATAGGGTAATTTAATATAAGATTAGTTTCCATACCCTGCTGTGTAATATAGCACTAATAAGCAGTAATATAGCAGTCAACAATAAAAGTAATAAATATAGGAAAATAAGAGTTTAAAATATCACTATTTGAGAGGTTTTCAGATTTTTTTGCATTATAAACTGACACAAGTTAGCGAGGAATTTAATGTTCACTTAAAATAAATAAATAATTGTTTTTTTGGAGTCACATAATTAAAAGTAAAAAATCTTTAAAACGGCTTGAGAAATATGTTTATGAAGGTAATTAAGTTGTCCGATGTCTCATATTTTAATATCTTTAACAGGCAAAATAGAAAAAGAAAAATTTAGAACAGATTTTCACACAAGCACACAAGGTAATCATCTTGTCAAAATCAATGTGTATAATAAAGCTCTCTACAAAGACTTACTTTTGGTTACTCCATTTAAGAAAGTACAGAATCCAAGTGGTGGGGAGTATGGCATTTTAGATATTGGTTATACAAACAAGAAAAGCAGAAGCAGCGTGTATAGCTGGTTTGAATCAGAGTGCAGAGCGTCCCAGAGGCTCCTTCTAGCCCCTATAATACATACAGTTCAAAGAGGGTCACAGCACTTCTTTCCAAAGCAAGGGTAGTTTATTCCAGCTCAGGCATACATGGCGACGTTTCGAGCCGTGTCATCTCTTTATCCAGCTGGATAAAGAGCTGACACGGCTCGAAACGTCGCCATGTATGCCATGTATGCCTGAGCTGGAATAAACTACCCTTGCTGTGGAAAAGAAGTGCTGTGACCCTCTTTGAACTGTATTGGTTATGCAATGTATGCCATTGTTTAAAAGGTTATTTAAAAAATCACATGATTTTTTTTACAATGTACAGTAAATGCATACCTATTGTTAATATATAGACTAAGTCCAATATGAAGTTTCTTTCTTGTACCACTGGAACTTTTTACATTTCCATCAGGTTTGTCATATACAGCTTAACATAGCAGAATGTGCAGTCTGCTCCTTATCTGCTAAAACTACATTTCCTAGCAAAACTTGCTTCTCCTTAGTGCTTCAAACCACCCCCCAAACAAAGAAGCACATCTCTGCTGCCTAATATTAACTCTCTGCTATGTAAAAACATATGCTACACTTTTTTCTCTGATAGCATACCTCACCGAAGGAGATCTATTCTAGACACATCCAAGAGGAAAGTTCTGCTGGCTGGAATCCAGCTGAAAGACTGGATTGGGCATTAATAAACAGAACTACTGAAGGACAGTTCCATCGGCAAATGAAGGGTTAATAGAACCTAAAGGTCATCGTTGGAATGAGTTTGGGGGGGTCGTATGTGAAACATGGGGCAAATTTAAAAATAGTTTATATTTTCACATTTGTATAAACATCATTATCATATTATTTTGTACTTCTTGATACCCTTTAATTTTCAGCATCTTTAGACATCTTTTAAGCATCTGAAGCATTAAAGAGTCAAGTAGTTTTCCATTGCATTAACATCCTTCTGAGTCTAAAGGCTGCAGTTCCGTTTGTCATCATGAATAATACAATTAAGTATTAGTTCTCTTAAACCAATTTTTTCCATAATTGAACACCACCTTACTCCATTGCCTATCAATGTAGTATGCTGGGCATTATTTGGACACATCATATAATAATTTGAAAAAACTCTATACTATAGGTGATCAAGCCAACCTAAAACAAAGAGAAATTTTTTAGATAGGGTCTATCTGGGAGATAAGCAAAAATATCGGCGATATCAAGGCACACCTTTGTGTAAGAAGTCACAACCACTGTTATTGGATATCACAGATGCAGCAGTCTCTAGTACAGGGGTGGGCAACTCTAGGCCTCGAGGGCCGCACACAGTCCAGGTTTTCAAGATTTCCTTAGAATTTGACAGTTGGTCATTTACAATGACCAACTGTCAAATTCTAAGGAAATCTTGAAAACCTGGACTGTGTGCAGCTTCTCGAGGCCTGGAGTTGCCCACCCCTGCTCTAGTAGGAAGCATATGAAACAGTGGAAGTTGAAGGGTTAGTGATTGCACTGCTTGACTCGAAGAGACATCAGATTTTTGGAAACATCAATTGTTGAATCAAAGTTGACTAATAAACCAATATTTAGATTCAATGATTAATGTTTCCCAAAATCTGAATACTAATACTGAAAATAGGGCATTACTAACCAGGTTTGACAAAGGACTTTATAGTCCGAAACGCGTTGCCTGGTGCTGTGCCCTCTGCTTTGTCATCTCTGTCTGTTTGCCCTTTATGGATTGTGCTGTACATATGGGAATACTGCTGTGGATAAAATGAAATAAATTTTGCATTTATCCTTGAAGCTGGACCTCACTTACTTCACCTCGCACTTACGCTACGGTCGCCAGCGTGAGCTGATTGCCTTTTCTATTCCATTATTAACCATGAATGGAGAGCAGATGCACTAGGACAAGCTAGAAATCATATACATAGAATGCCAAGCATTATGTGCATAATTTTATTAAGCAATAAATCTAAATCTTGCCTTTATACTTCTGTTTTAAAACAGAGTACACAACCTTTTTCTTATTGTAATAAAATTATCGGCCAGGAACATTACAAAACGTGCTTTCACCATTTTCTTCTACGTCTTCTTTGCCAAATAGAAATTAAATTAATCTCCATACACCAAGTTGTATCTGAAATTGTACACTTGAAAAGTTTAAAGACGTTTTCTTAAGATAAGTTCAATAAGTAGAGTCAGATAAATCTTGTACAGTATGCACCATTATACACATTTAGAAACGTAGAAATATTCCCAACTTGTTTTTATCATTTTTTAAAATCCAGCTGCCAAATTTGCAATTGCTGTCAGTCTGTGCCCCCTGAAATCATTATAAAGCTCATTTGGCTGAAGAAATCACCTGGCTAGCTTACTGCTTCCCTAATAAAAGAACTGTCATAAACTTCCTAGGGAGCGTTAGTTTATATGACTGCTTTTTTCAGCTTTCTAAAGGAAAAATAATTCAAGTAACCGAGTGTAAATGAGAATAGTAGGGTGATCACAGTTTGTTTCAAATTCACATTTACAAATCTCCGATCATTCATGTCTTGAATTTTTACACTTTTACCTGTATGTCTGACATAGATATGTATTTCTAGAAATGTTTATGAGAATGGAATATTGTGTTTTGCTATGAGATTCACGTTTCCGCTGTGAGATTATTCTTTTCTATCAACAATAAATATATGCTTGCGCCTAAATCATATATATCACAGGCAGGGACACTTTTATTTTTTCTATATGTTAGTGACTTATGATGAAGTATTGAATTACAATCTTACACTGGCAATGTTGTTTTCCTAGGAGATCATGGCCTTCTCTCCGCGAGTTTCTCTTATTGACTTTAAAAACACTGTCCAGCCTTTGTGTCATTTATGTACTTGCTCTTTCCGCTTATTAAAACGTTCAATCTTTTTGTCATTTTCTATTCACTGTGTTTTTAGGTTTGTGATATCATATCATTCATTAGAATCTATTATTTAACACCAAGTATAACAATTAAGCTCGCTGCTTAGGTCAGTAGGGATTTACAGCAGACTTGTTTGTGATTTCATGACTGGTATTACTATAATATTCATACATGTACTCATAAGCAAATATAGTTGCATACACCAAAATCAGTCTAAGTTTACATTTCTCAGAACGGGATAATTTATTAACATTTTTCCTAGAATAGGTACAATGACCTTGAGAATGCTGCATCTTTTCGGTACCTTTACAGTCTTTTCTAGGTTGTGGAGGACATAAACAGTAAATAGAAATAGCGCTTTGTGCAATGCATGTAAACCATAACTTTTAATAAATATGGCTTAAAAAAGAAATAATTGAACTCTCACGTGGTGAACTTACAAACAAATAAGGAGCACACAAAGTAGAATGCTATAGTCTCACTCAAGACGAGGACACAAGAAAAAAGGATCCATCTCAATTGGCTAAAAAGGAAATCAATTCCACGAAGATAGCAATCAAATGTGATTTGATCCACATTGCAATCCCACATGCTTTAACTACAACCTGCTAGCTGACCATGAAAAGGGTATATTCTTTTTCTCATGCTAAATGAATATTAGTTTCATCAGCAGAAATTATATACATATGCTTATATGATAACTAATGGAACAGTCTCACCCAAGTCTTGGGGATCCTCAGACTAATGACGTTTTTTCATACATCCATGGAGTTCCTTTAGTAAGGAAATGGAACTTTTAGACATGGACATGCTTACCCTGGCAGGGAAAGCACTTACTGTCCCTCTAAGCTTCAGACTCCCATCCTGACAAGGGCTCACCCATCCTGCAGCTGACCCTAAATGGTGTCCAGGAGATTTCCTCCCTATGTTTTGCTCATAGGGCTCATCAGGGTAAAAACAGCACCATGTTATAAACCTGGCTAATCACAAAAAGAATTAGCCTAATCATATGCTACATGGACTGGTGGGACACCGGTTCTTTTTTGGTTTTATGATCCGAATAAAGTTTGTTGAAAGATTGCAGCACAACCAATCACCCAACTCTTAGTCTCTGGGCACTTCCCGAGCCATTGCTGCCATGATAAATATTGACATGGCTTTGATTGGATGGCGCACCATGTGACTTGACGTGTTTAAAGACTGGATGACAGGTTTCTGTGAATAGCACAGGGATAGGATGCTACTAGAGTTAGAGACACCATTAGGTTTTGGAGGGAGTACTTTTAATTAAGGCTCTGTGTGTCGACTCTGCACCAATGTCTGTGGGTGTAATCTTGAGCAATGGTCTGTTGGCTTTTGCACCATGATCTGAAGGCTCATTTAAAATATATAATAATAATAATAATAATAATAACAATATTAATCTGTATCCACTCTATAGCAGGGTCTCTGGCCTTAATTTGAAAAAATGCCCTTGTGCAGCTGGGTGTGTGGTTTTTGGTTACAAATATGGAAGCTGTAGGCACTGTGCACCTGGATCCTTTCTACTTAAAGGGACTCTGTGAGGTCATTTTTCAGTAAGATAGTAATAGTACTTTTGAATATTGCTCAGGTAGACCTTTCAGAATATGTAAAATTCATTAATGTACCCTGTGTAGTTCTCTTGCTTTAAGCACCTTCACACCATGCAGGCAGCTGAAAAAATAATTGTCATGATATCTGAGCAGTCTGAGAGTCAGTCTGTGTTATTTAAATATCAATGGCTATCTAAGTTTTATCTGTTCCTCCCCTCAGTGCTGGTTACACTGAATCTCATGCTCCTGCAGGCTGCTGGGTAACATCAATACAGTCTGTGCTATTTGTAAAAGATTTCTGTTTATACGAGCATTGGTTTTCCTGCCTACATGTAATGTGTGTATCTGCTGAGCAAATGATCAAATGTTCATATAAACACAAAGAAATATCTCAGAGCACACATTACACACATGCCTCAGATACACCCAAAGAAGATGTCAGATCTGCTCTGCTAAGATAAGGTCTGATAAGAGCTCACACCTCTTCCCCCTCCTTTCACCTCTATGTGCAATGAGTCAAATAGCATAAACCCCGGAGAAGGGCAGGGCCGTGTTGTGATACATGAATATTCATTTCTTGGGGAATGAATGGGGAGTGGGCAGCAGATAGCTCACTGTGATTGACAGATGGAAAGAATGTTTTATTTTGAAGTTTAAACAGGATATGAGGGAAGTACTAGAAATATATGAATAGAGAGAGCTTAGAGAGATTAATTAAGACAAAAATCCATGTGTAACTGATATCATTTTCTGACAGATTTCCTTTAATTTTCTCGGAGAATTCTACCTGTAGCCACTTAAAAGCAGGGTCTGTAGCCTTAGCTTTATTAATAAAAATCTCCCTCTCACCACTTGTCAGCAGAGTGTGCGGCCTTACTTTAATTTTTTTTTAAATCTATCTCTTGCAGGGTATGTGGCTTGAGGTACTAAAAAAAATGGTCTGTGGCCTTAGGTTTAAAAAAAAAAAAAATCTTCCTCACACCACTGTGCTTGTGTCTGGCTTTTGTGTTAAAAAAAATTGAAGCTTTAGTCACTTGTCCACAAGGATCTGTCAACTTGATTTATATAAAGCAAAATCTCCCTCTCGCCACTTATCAGCATTGTCTGTGGCCTTACTTTTTTTTTCTTTTTTTAAAATCTACCTCTCGCCACTTTGCAGCTTTTACAAGATAGACAAAGAAAACATTTTGCACATCCTCTCCAAGCAGTGGCATAATTTCAGGCCAAGGGGCCCCGATGCGAAAGCTCCAACGGGGCCCCCAATTATTGCAAATATTTAATAGTATTAGTATTTTTCTATAGGCCAAGGGGACTTTTGGGGCCCCCCTAGGCTGCAGGGCCCGGGTGCGATCGCAACCCTGCACCATTGTAGTTACGCCCCTGTCTCCAAGGGTTATTGTCAAAATTAAGACTTTTATTACATTTAACATTTTAATTTTATTTAAAAATTATCATGTTTTGAATTAAAAAACATTGAAAACATGATAAAAACAAAAATATGTGTGCCCTGAGGCACACCTGACATGTGTCTGGCATACATACACACCCTTAGTTAAAGGGAATTGCAAAGGAAGCATGGGAAGGGCAGATTAAATTATCTAATCAATGTAATTTACCGTATATACTCGTGTATAAGCCGACTTTTTCAGCCCTTGTTCTTGGCTGAAAAAGTCTCCCTCGGCTTATACTCGAGTCAGTCAGCAGCCTGCCAGTGTGTGCCTTCTCCCAGATCGCCCCTCACCCCCCGCCGCTTCCCTCTGTCCTCTTCATTTTATGACATGAGGGCTTGCTCCCAGACCCCCTTCCTTCCCCCGCAGGTTACCTCCGTCGTCCTCCTCCTGTTGCTGTTCATTAACTTGCAGCCTGGATGAGATCCCTGCGCCCAGTCTCCCCCTCGCTGGTTACCTCTGCCCTCCCCCTCCTGTCACTGTTCAGTAATTTTCTGCGCAGATTCCTGCATCCAGTCTCACCCTCCCCACTCCCGGTTACCTCTGTCCTCCTCCTGTCAGCCATTCATGAATTTGTAGCCATTTCCCTCTGCTATATCCCTCCTGCTCCTTCCTTCTGTATGTGTGCTTCCCGTTCAGGGTCTTTGCACCCAGATCCCTCCACTGCACACAGTAAAGAAATCCCCTCCGACAAACTAATGCTGAGTGTGGCCAGAGGGGATTTTAATCAGTTTCTTTGTCACACAAGAAAAAGGTGAGGAGCCATAATGGTATTCAGCAGGGGAAAGATGGATAGAGCAGGGGAAAGGTGGATAGGGCAGAGGACAGATGGATGGAGCAGGGGAAAGATGGCTAGAGCAGGGGAAAGATGGATAGAGCAGAGGACAGATGGATAGAGCAGGGGAAAGATGGATAGAGCAGAGGAAAGATAGAGCAGAGGAAAGATAGGACAGGGGAAAGATGGATAGTGCAGAGGAAAGATAGAGCAGAGGAAAGATAGAGCAGAGGAAAGATAGAGCAGAGGAAAGATAGGACAGGGGAAAGGTGGATAGAGCAGAGGAAAGATAGAGCAGAGGAATGATGGATAGGACAGGGGAAAGATGGATAGAGCAGAGGAGAGATAGAGCAGAAGAAAGATGGATAGGACAGTGGAAAGATGGATAGAGCAGAGGGAAAGATAGAGCAGAGGAAAGATAGATAGGACAGGGGAAAGATGGCTAGAGCAGAGGAAAGATAGAGCAGGGGAAAGATGGATAGAGCAGGGGACAGATGGATAGAGCAGGGGAAAAAGGAATAGAGCAGGGGAAAGAAGGATAGAGCAGGGGAGAGATGGATAGAGCAGGGGAAAGAGGAATAGAGCAGGGGAAAGAGGGATAGAGCAGGGGAAAGATGGATAGATCAGGGGAGAGATGGATAGAGCAGGGGAAAGAGGAATAGAGCAGGGGAAAGATGGATAGAGCAGGGGAAAGATGGATAGAGCAGAGGAAAGATAGAGCAGAGGAAAGATGGATAGGACAGGGGAAAGATGGATAGAGCAGAGGAAAGATGGATAGAGCAGGGGAAAGATGGATAGAGCAGGGGAAAGATGGATAGAGCAGGGGAAAGAGGAATAGAGCAGGGGAAAAATGGATAGAGCAGGGGAAAGATGGACAGAGCAGGGGAAAGATGGATAGAGCAGGGGAAAGGTGGATAGAGCAGGGGAAAGCTGGATAGAGCAGGGGAAAGGTGGATAGAGCAGGGGAAAGCTGGATAAAGCAGGGGAAAGATGGATAGAGCAGAGGAATGATAGAGCAGAGGAAAGATAGAGCAGAGGAAAGATAGGACAGGGGAAAGATGGATAGTGCAGAGGAAAGATAGAGCAGAGGAAAGATAGAGCAGAGGAAAGATAGAGCAGAGGAAAGATAGGACAGGGGAAAGGTGGATAGAGCAGAGGAAAGATAGAGCAGAGGAATGATGGATAGGACAGGGGAAAGATGGATAGAGCAGAGGAGAGATAGAGCAGAAGAAAGATGGATAGGACAGTGGAAAGATGGATAGAGCAGAGGGAAAGATAGAGCAGAGGAAAGATAGATAGGACAGGGGAAAGATGGCTAGAGCAGAGGAAAGATAGAGCAGGGGAAAGATGGATAGAGCAGGGGACAGATGGATAGAGCAGGGGAAAAAGGAATAGAGCAGGGGAAAGAAGGATAGAGCAGGGGAGAGATGGATAGAGCAGGGGAAAGAGGAATAGAGCAGGGGAAAGAGGGATAGAGCAGGGGAAAGATGGATAGATCAGGGGAGAGATGGATAGAGCAGGGGAAAGAGGAATAGAGCAGGGGAAAGATGGATAGAGCAGGGGAAAGATGGATAGAGCAGAGGAAAGATAGAGCAGAGGAAAGATGCATAGGACAGGGGAAAGATGGATAGAGCAGAGGAAGGATAGAGCAGGGGAAAGATGGATAGAGCAGGGGAAAGATGGATAGAGCAGGGGAAAGAGGAATAGAGCAGGGGAAAAATGGATAGAGCAGGGGAAAGATGGATAGAGCAGGGGAAAGATGGATAGAGCAGGGGAAAGGTGGATAGAGCAGGGGAAAGCTGGATAGAGCAGGGGAAAGGTGGATAGAGCAGGGGAAAGCTGGATAGAGCAGGGGAAAGATGGATAGAGCAGGGGAAAGCTGGATAGAGCAGGGGAAAGATGGATAGAGCAAAGGAATGATAGAGCAGAGGAAAGAGAGATAGGACAGGGGAAAGCTGGATAGAGCAGGGGAAGGCTGGATAGAGCAGGGGAAAGCTGGATAGAGCAGGGGAAAGATGGATAGAGCAGGGGAAAAGTGGATAGAGCAGGGGAAAGGTGGATAGAGCAGGGGAAAGAGGAATAGAGCAGGGGAAAGATGGATACAGCAGGGGAAAGTGCAATAGAGCAGGGGAAAGATGGATAAAGCAGGGGAAAGGTGGATAGAGCAGGGGAAAGCTGGATAGAGCAGGGGAAAGATGGATAGAGCAGGGGAAAGATGGATAGAGCAGAGGAAAGATAGAGCAGAGGAAAGATGGATAGGACAGGGGAAAGATGGATAGAGCAGAGGAAAGATAGAGCAGAGGACAGATGGATAGGACAGGGGAAAGGTGGATAGAGCAGAGGAAAGATGGATAGGACAGGGGAAAGGTGGATAGAGCAGAGGAAAGATAGAGCAGAGGAAAGATGGATAGGACAGGGGAAAGATGGATAGAGCAGGGGAGAGATGGATAGAGCAGGGGAAAGAGGAATAAAGCAGGGGAAAGAGGGATAGAGCAGGGGAGAGATGATTAGAGCAGGGGAAAGAGGAATAGAGCAGGGGAAAGAGGGATAGAGCAGGGGAAAGATGGATAGAGCAGGGGAGAGATGGATAGAGCAGGGGAAAGATGAATAGAGCAGAGGAAAGATGGATAGATCAGGGGAAAGAGGAATAGAGCAGGGGAAAGAGGAATAGAGCAGGGGAAAGTTAGAGCAGAGGAAAGATAGAGCAGAGGAAAAATGGATAGGACAGGGGAAAGATGGATAGAGCAGAGGAAAGATGGATAGAGCAGGGGAAAGATGGATAGAGCAGGGGAAAGAGGAATAGAGCAGGGGAAAGATGGATAAAGCAGGAGAAAGAGGAATAGAGCAGGGGAAAGCTGGATAGAGCAGGGGAAAGGTGGATAGAGTAGGGGAAAGCTGGATAGAGCAGGGGAAAGCTGGATAGAGCAGGGGAAAGGTGGATAGAGCAGGGGAAATATGGATAGAGCAGAGGAAAGATAGAGCAGAGGAAAGATGGATAGGACAGGGGAAAGATGGATAGAGCAAGGGAAAGCTGGATAGAGCAGGGGAAAGCTGGATAGAGCAGGGGAAAGCTGGATAGAGCAGGGGAAAGATGGATAGAGCAGGGGAAAGGTGGATAGAGCAGGGGAAAGGTGGATAGAGCAGGGGAAAGATGGATAGAGCAGGGGAAAGGTGGATAGTGTAGGGGAAAGATGGATAGAGCAGGGGAAAGATGGATAGAGCAGGGGAAAGATGGATAGAGCAGGGAAAGCTGGATAGAACAGGGGAAAGATAAAGCAGGGGAAAGATGGATAGAGCAGGGGAAAGATGGATTCTGAGGGAAAGTAATAAAAGAACAGGATTACAGTAACTGGATGGTGAGGGAAATATGAACACTGAGGTAAATTTAATCAGCCTTCATATCAGCGTTTATTTGCCGCATCAGCTGCATAGCGGCACACTTGCGGCAAGACTGCAGCAAGCCTAAATCTTTCCCTATGGGACTTGCGGTCACGTGCGGCAAGTGTCGGATCTACCGGATCTGGCAAAACCGCACTTGCCGCATATGATTGCAAGTCCCATAGGGATTGATTTAGGCTTGCTGCAGTCTTGCCGCAAGTGAGCCGCTATGCAGCAGATGCGGCAAAGATGACGAATCTGTCGCAAACGGGCAGAAACGCTGATCTGAAAGGTGCTTAGACTAATTTCACATCAGCGCTTTCTGCCATTTTGCTGCAGATCTGGCATCTTTGCCGCATCTGCTGCATAACGGCTCACTTGAGGCAAGACTGCAGCAAGCCTAAATTATTCCCTATGGGACTTGCAATCATATGCGGCAAGTGCGGTTTTGCCGGTTCTTGGAAATCTGGCCCTCCCGGAAGCATTTCCCACCCTAGGTTTATACTCGAGTCAATAAGTTTTACCAGTTTTTGGGGGCAAAATTAGGGGCCTTGGCTTATACTCGGGTCGGCTTATATTCGAGTATATACGGTAAGTAGATTTAGAGATGATCAAACTTGTTTGAAAAAGTTTGCAAATCTTAAATTCAACACAAGCCTTGCAAATTTGGATTCAGGCTTCGATATCCCAACACTTTTATAAAAAATTCGGCCTCTGTTCAGCCTTTGTTTGGTAGAAGAAAAGTATTATTGCGATTGAAATAATGCATTTCTTTTATTTGGCTACGATAGTGGTGCTGTATGATGAGCATGTGGAAGGTAATTCATGAGGGGAGAGGGTGAGGAGAGGTCAGTGGAGCGGTGGACTGCTTTATTTTCTCATCTTAATGTGTGCATGATTGGGTAGCTAATCAGGGAGCAGAAACCGTCCATAACTTTTAGACATAAGGGCTTGTGTCTTTGGCTGCCTAAGCCACATGTTCCTCCACATATAAGAAGCAGACATGCAGTGTCGGAGCCATTTTAGGCTGCTACAGCTTGAAGAGCATGCTGCTGCTGAACAGAAAGTTAGCTAGTTGCTTTATTTTTAGCTCTTTTCAGATAGATAGGAGGTTAAGAGTATCCTGACACAAAAAGACATTTCAGAAGATAGATCTATGGGTTATCCACCAATACACATTTAAGCATATGAAAACTACTTTCTAATTCAGAGGTCCAGTCACACATAGACATTTGAGCATATAAAAACTGAATGGTAATAATGTGGTCCATCCACAAATAGATATTTGAACATATAAAAACCGATTGCTAAATCTGTGGTCCAGCCACAAATAGACATTTCAGCACATAAAAACTGATTGTGAAGTCTCTGGTCCACCTACAAAAAGACATTTGAGCGTATAAAAACGGATTGGTAATTGCATCAAACATGAATGGGAAATGCTGAGGTCATGATGGAAGGGGGAATAGGTATGTGGAAGAAGGCATAGTCATAGTGTTCAAGGTGTATGTGGGGTAGGTGCTAACATTACTCAAAGCTCTACTGAACAAATGCGGGCGCATCCTATTTAAAGACATCTAACAACCTCTGTTACTCGACAGGCTACTCGACATCCTTTGGCAGCAGCACAGCGGTATGACTTTTAGATGAGCATGTGATACAGTGGATGGCAAGTGCTACATCAATTCGCCTCTCCACGTCTTCCTCCATCACATCACACACAGTACAGTCCTCAGTGGTGGCACCTTAATTACCCTTGTTTTCCTTGGTATCACAACTCTGCAACCATCCAACTTACTGTGGGGAACCACAGATTAGTGAGTCTGCAGAGCTGTTCACACATTCTATTCCATGGGTATTAGAGGTCTACTCCAAATATTCAAAGACTCAATAGGAGAATAGCATCTGTGTGCTAATGCCTAAAGTAGAGTCGGAGCAGAATACAGACCCTAGTCACCCCATCACCAGAATGTTAACCCCTGTTGGTGGAGATGATGATGATGAGACTCAGATACCTGATGCACACACATACTGAATTGTACACTCAGGGCAGAAAGAGGAGAAGGGTGACTCTCAGGGTGAGGAGTGGTACAACAGAGAGGATGACAATGAGATTCAAGATCCCACTTGATGGGAACCCAGAATCACGCAGCTGAGCAGCTCAGCAGAGGAGGTGAAAGAGGAAAATGATGAGGAGGTTCCGTTGAGGCTTCCCACACAGACACATCAGAAACACATCAATTTACTAAAAAAAGTGAGAAGTTCAAAATTTTAAAATATAGAAAAAGGTGGAATAAAGGAGATTGTTACCTTTGGAACCTTGCATTCCTTGTGACTTCTTGGAACCTTACCTTCCTTGTGATTCCATTGAGGCAGCAGCGCGGACCTGGTACACCATCTTCCCAAGATCTGAAAATTTTAAAATAGGCCAAAAACGTTTCGCTGAATATTTGAGGCCAAAATGCTTGCTGGAAGATCAGATGGCTGAGAAGACATCTAACCTTAGGTTAGAAGACTTCCCAGCCATCGCGTCTACCGGTTTGTTTTAACCTGCAGAATTTAATTTAGTTTCAATGAGTTTGCAGATGTTAGGACACCTGCAAGGTCTGAACTTTTGCAAAGTGCCAGATGTGGCAGCAGCTGTGCAGTCCAGGAACCCTAAAATGTCCTTTAAACATTCATGTAAGAAAACTTTAAAGTTTTCTTTTCCTTTTTTTTTTTAATATAATTTTTTTTGTAACTTTATTATTTGCTTAGTTTTTTATTGTGATCATTATTATTATTATTTTATTATTATTTTTTTTAAAGAGTAAACCTTCTGGTTACAGAAGGTCAGCAACATGTAAGGCCACCTCTTCTATAGTTATCTGTTAGCAACTTATAAAAAAATAACTTATGTCAATTACAGTATATGCGAGCGATGCGTGACCTATTGGAACTGTTGGATGACCTAGCCCCAATACAGGTAGGACTGTCTTTCCCTACCGGAACAGATCATCAAAAGCACCACCATTATCTACACTGCCCACTGTGAACCTGTTCTTTGAAACAGTCAAAAAGAGATTGATAACTTACGCCCCAATACAGCCAGAGATAAAAACCTGACTGGTAGGGAAATAACGGCTATACAACAACTACGTAGAAATCCTGAGTTCACAATTAAGGAGGCGGATAAAGGGGGCAATGTGGTGCTATGGCCAACCGACATGTACCTTACTGAGGCGGCCAGACAATTGAGAGACACAAAATTTTATGTCAGGCTACCTTCTGATCAACATTTGTATTTCAGAATAAGCTAAACAGACTGTTGGATGCGGCCAGCCGATATGGCACCATTAACAGCAGAGAAAGAGAATTCCTATGGGTGGAGACACCGATAATACCAACATTTTATCTTCTCCCAAGGTGCACAAAGACATCCAAAAACCTCCTGGCAGGCCTATCGTCTCTAGCATCGGCAGTCTGTGTGAAAAGGTGAGTGAGTACGTAGACTTCTACCTGCAAACTTTAGTCCAGGCCCTACCCTCTTATACTAGGGATAGTTCCCATTTTATACAACATTTACAGACTTTAACATTCGGTCCTGATATGTTGATTGTGACCGTAGACGTGGAGTCGCTATATACCAATATAGCACACACGGATGGGATAGGGGCAGTACTTTACTGCTTGGACAAGCAGGCTGGGTCAGACCGCATGCTTCCTGATAGATTTATTGGATTTTGTATTGACACATAATTATTTTGTGTTTGACCGCACATATTATCGGCAGATCTCTGGGGTGGCCATGAGTGCCAAATGTGCACCAGCCGTGGCAAACCTATTCCTAGGATGGTGGGAATCAACGGTGGTATTTGAAACTGAGATTTTCAAGACAAAAATAACTGGTTGGCATCGGTTCATAGACGACATTTTCTTTTTGTGGCAGGGTACCGAGCTGGAGTGCGTTGATTACCTAAACTCACTGAATGACAACAGATTTAACATCTTTCTGACCCACTCTGTTTCGAACAATATGGCAACATTCCTGGACCTCCAGATCACTGCTTGTGAGAGTAAATTTATTACCTCCCTGTATAGGAAACCAACTGCAACTAATAGTCTTTTAACCTTTTCTAGTTTTCACCCTTTCCACCTTAGAACAGGAATACCCGTTGGACAATTCCTCCGGACAAGACGAAATTGCACATTGGATAGCGAATTTAAGAACCAAGCAAAGATTTTAACGGAGAGATTCGTGAACAGAGGATATCCGAAAAAAGTGGTATCAATGGCTTTCCAGCGAGCAAAATCACAGAGCCAAATTGGACTTCTGGAACGGAAAGAAAAGACAGCAGACAACAAACTGAGAATAATCACGAATTACAACAATCAATGGCCTGAGGTGCGTAATCTCCTTAAAAAACATTGGGGTCTCTTGACAGGTGACCCTAAGATTAAACCTCTATTAGAGGACAGACCACTCTTGACAGCCCGGAGGGCGCCCAACTTAAGTGACCGATTGACATCAAGCCATTTTGTAAGACCTCCTAGATCAACAACAGGGGGCGTAAGACTTAAGGGTTCCTTTCCCTGTGGAGGATGTAATGTTTGTCAGTACATGACACCAACAAATCTAGTCTTTACAAATCCACCTGACGTTACTGAACATACCTTACGACATTATATAAACAGTAAGACAACTGATGTTATCTATGCCCTTGTATGTCCTTGCAATAAGGTCTACGTAGGAGAAACAACTCAGGAGCTCAGAAAACGTGCACAGAAACACATTTCAACCATCAACTTAGCAGCGGAAGATCTGGAAAAAGGTAAAAAACTTACAACTATTGCCTCACACTTTCTTACTGTGCATCATGGTAGACCACGGGGCCTGTACTTCGTGGGACTGGACCACGCTACCCTAAATATTAGGGGAGGAGATATCACTAAACTCCTACTGCGCATGGAAACAAGGTGGATTTTTACACTAAATTCAATGTCTCCCACAGGTCTAAATGAGGAGTTCCTGTTTACTGGCTTTCTGGGCTAACTCTGTTCTCCAGTGGTCATGATGATACCGGTCAAAAGGAGTAAATGATCGAACACCTCTTCTAATCTGGCAATGAAGAATAATAAAGAAGAAGAATAAAGGACTATGAAAGAAACAAGATTTGTCGCCTCCGTTCTTTGGTTCTGGACTCTCCATATATTGGATACTCGATACCTTGCTGATTTTTGCAGCCCCCATAGCTGTCTGGACTTTTGCTCTTGTTGACAAAAAGATTTGAAATGGACATTTATTCCCATGCCTCATTTGGTTTATAAACTGCCATGATCATGATGGTTCAGTCATTGAGTAAAATGAACATAAAGGTGTGTTCATACAGGAGAATATTGTCCCCTCATCTTGTGGACCCCTCTTAGGAACTACAATAATACTCATTAAAATCTATGCAATTAGATCTTTGTATATCCCTATTTCAACTATCCTTTATTCAAGGTTCGTGTTGGGACAATTCATATTCCTCCTCTAGTAAAGCTCGTACCATGTCACTTGATTGACGGGTGGGAGGTCTGTGCCATGCTTGGATATATATATTTCTCCTGTGGGGGGGGGGGGCTCCTGGCGAATCGTAGGAATAACCCTGATATACATGGCTCCACATGGTGTCCTGTCGGAAATTGATAGGAACTAGAACTGGAGAATATAGATGTGGGACTTGTAATAGCAGACCTTCTCTAGATATGGGGCACCTGCCGGTAATCACTTTACTAGTGTGCCTGGGGACATGGATCGGCGACCTTTGATATGGGTGATAACTAAGAACAAGAGGGGACCATTTTGGAGGGTAGCCCTTGCAAGCTCCTCCACCTTATCCCACTGTGTTGTACTGTCTAACATTCTCTACCTAACCCCATATATATGGGTAACCAACAGTGCTGTCTCCATGGTCTCCTTTTGGAATGACACCTTTGAGTGTCCCCTTGGGATTCATTTTTTTGTATACCTTTCAGGGATCTTGGAACACTTTTATTGGTACCAGATACTACTCAGTAGAAAGCGTGCTATAATGTGCATTTTCCTTCATTTTTGTGCATAATATATACAGCACGAGTTTAGATAGATCCCTGTTTAGTGTGATTACCCAACATATCATAGTGCACTAATCTGCAATCTGTGTTCCCTAGACCTTGTATCCAGCACTGCCTTACATCGTGACTTGGTTCCCACTTGATTCTCCTATTAGATCTGGGACTAGTAATAGCAGGTTATCTCTAGATATGGGGCACCTGTTGGTCATTACTCTGCCAGTGTGCTAGGGACATGAATCGGCGACTTATGATATAGGTGGTAACTAAGATCAAGGGGGGATTGCATTGGAGGGCTGCTCCTGTGAGCACCTCCAACATGTATGGTCTAATACTCTCTATCTACCCCATAAATATAGGTAACCGACAGTGCCTCTCCTTGTTTTCCTCATGGGACTATACTATTTAGTGTCCCTTTGGATCCACTCTCTATATACTTCCCAGGGATCTTAAGAATGTGTTTACTGATACCAGATACTACTAAGTAGGAAATGTGCCACAATGTGCACTTTCCTTTCATTTTTGTGCATAGTATATATAGCACGAGTCTGGATAGATCCCTGCTAAGTGTGATAACCCTAAAATAACATGGTGCACTAATCTATGTTCCCCAGACCTTGTATTTAATACTGCCTCATATCATGACTTGGTCCCACAAGATCCTCTTATTAATCCTAAAAACATGATTTATTCCTTACATATGGCACTATCTGGTGCATTGTGTACTATTTTCCTTGATTTGATACCAATATTTGTCTCCCCTGGATATATGTACAAATAGCTCTGTGCAGATTTCAGCTCTGTGGGTTAATAACACTGCGGGGTGGGCACTTAGCTGTGACCCACTTCCCAGCCTCCCCTGGTGTTTACTCTGTAACTAAGCAATGCAATCATGTGACTGCACGTGCTTCCTGTCCTACGGAACACAGGAATCATGCTGCAAGGGGCTCATTCTCATTATATAAGACAGGACAGTGGAGTGTGCAGACATCCCCTGACGAAGCTGCACAGGAGGCAGCGATACCGGTGGGGTCTTTTCCCACTCGGGCACCAACATCACAGACTGGTAATCTCCCTCCTTCTCACTCTCCTCTCCCCCTATCCTTCTGACCAACTGGTCAGTACACAGCACATGCTTACTGAATGCAAACTATTGTTATGGCATTCATGTGCAGCAGGGAAGCACAGCCCTGACAGTTTGATGTTCAATAATATGCAATGTGAAATACTATGATCAGGGCTATTGCAATGATAATAGGCTGTGTAGGGGATATTGAAGTGATAGATACCAGTGATACCAGTTGTTAATTGCAGCTTCGCAGATTTATTTGACTGTTCATATTGATTGTATTAGGGACTTGTTCGGTCACTCATTAACAGGCGTATACACTGTAGCCTCCGGTATCATCATGAACCTCTGGTAATATTGTTTACTTGTTAATAGTTACCCTACTGAGGGGTCCACAACAGGGTTTACTCGCACTATACTCTATATATACATGTGATTACTTAACAGGGTGTTTCAACCTTGAGTTTGTCTCTCTTGCTATATAGTGATAAATCTATGTAAGAGGATTTGTGAACCCTCATAGATAATGGTATATTCTTTGTAAAGCAGAGAGACTATACTCCTAACTGGAGTGACATACTTTCACTTCCAGATTGATTGATCCCCTGATCCAGGATGACCTCCTATTGTTCCCTATACATTAAACTCTGAGCCCCGCTGGGTTCTGATTTATTTTTTTGACTGTCTATGCTGATGTATAAATTGCTGCAATTAACTTGTTTGATCTGACATTGTCATATATAATGGTGCCCCTGTCTGGTTTAATTACCAATTTTAAATAGTTTTAACATCCTTTTGTCTGTACACTGTGCTAATAAAATTTTGTATATATTTTGTAGTATCACGGATGTGCTCCCATACTTTCTAATATGTCATGTCTGTTTCTGCTGTTTACAGTATATGCTGAACATACATGGTCTTATAGGTCTGTTCACACGCATAAAACCCTAAACTATGGATAATGCTCCTTGAGAATGTGCAATCGCTTTATTTACTTTCCTTCCATACATTTTGAATACAGATTTTTGGAATGTACACAGGTGTGGTTTATGTACCATTAATCTTAGACTTGTCTGTGCATTGCTGCCCTTAAAAACAATAGCATGGGGCTTGGCTGTAGTTTTGATTTCCAGCCAGGTGAAACTAGGCAGCTAGATGATTAAATCCTCAGCGTGGGAAAGCCCAAGTGTTCAGGGCTCCCCACACTGAAAATTGCAGCCCGTAGCCACCCCAAATAATGTCCCATTCATAGACATGCCATTTCTTGGAACTGTCCCCGACACTTTCAGCTGTCCTGTGGGTTTGACAAACTAGGTAATAAGCAGTTAATGCCAGCTATGTATTGCCATCTGGCACTAAGCCTGAGGTTCATAATGTTGTCCAATGCTTAAAGGGAACCAACAACCTAAAAATACCTATCTAACCTATAAATATCTGTCCCTGGAGCCTAAAATTACTATTCTAACCATCCCTTACTGACTAAATCTACCTAACTAGATGCACAATAAATCACTTTTTATACTTACCAAATCCTTGGCTGATGGGTGTTCCTCCAGGGTCTTTGACCGATAGGCGGGTCTCCTCGCTGTGCTCGCACATGCCTCGCTGCTGTCCATCTTCTTTCCAGGGCGTCATCTTCTTCCAGGAGGATTCAAATTACCCGCCCATCGCGTCCTCGCAATGGGCGGGTCACGTGCTGCAGGCCTGCGTCACTTCCGCCCGCTGTGTCACTGGTACAGCCAGGCCGGCTTCAGAGCATGCGCAGATGGCATGCTGAAGCCGGCCTGGGCGCATCATAGACCCAGCGACGCGGCGGGAGGAAGTGACTCGAGGCATGCAGCACGTAACCCGCTCATTGCAAGGGCACGATGGGCGGGTAATTTGAGTCCCCCTGGAAAGAAGATGGACAGCAGCGAGGCGGGTGCGAGCGCAGCGAGGAGACCCGCCTATCGGTCAAAGACCCTGCAGGAACGCCCATCAGACAAGGATTTGGTAAGTATTAAAAGTGATTTATTGTGCATTTAGTTAGGTAGATTTAGTCACTAAGGGATGGTTAGAATAGTAATTTTAGACTCCAGGGACAGATATTTATAGGTTAGATAAGTATTTTTAGGTGGTTGGTTCCCTTTAACCTGGCCATTATGAACCCCTAAGTAAATATTAAATAATTCACCACACTGTGAAAAATAATTTATTTGTAAAAAAGAGCACAATCACAAACTCTTTTTCCCAATTTTATTACTCCCAAGAACCCTCCACGATAATCCTCAGAGATGTCCGATCACAGCAGGACTCAAAGTGGACTGCCTGCTATGAGAGGGGTGATGGTCATAGTTCACCATCTTATTCATCTGAGGTCATCTACAGCAACGTGGTGAGCTCTGACTTCAAATGAAATTCTCATGTCACCCCGCTCAGAGCCGGAAGTGATTTTCGTGTCCTGCTATGAACTGGCGTCGCTGAAAATTATCGTGGAAGTTTTTTTGGGAGTACTCAATCTTGAGTCCGAACTCTGAACTCAGTCTTGAAGGTATGGAATGGGGGCTGGGAGGGCTTTAGAAAAAGAAAACATTGATTAAACATCACCATTATACTTACCAGCATCCGCCTGCTTGCACTTTCGGGGCCACTCATTAATTTTCTGATCATTCACTGCAGAGGGGCACTACAGCCTATCACAGATATCAAAGAGAGTGAACATCTGTAATTGGCTGTTGGAGTAACCTGAAATAACCTATACATTTTAGCATCTACCATGCAGGGTAGATGTTTGAATGTATGGGCTGTTTCCAGGTTACTACAACAAGCTAATCACAGACACTCACTCTCTGTGACATCATCTGTGCTTGGCTTTTGTGCCCCTCACCAATTGACTGACATCATAGTGGTGTAAAAATAATAGACAATTAAAATAAAATGATGCAGCACTTTGCTGTCTAATTTATTCTAAGCGCAGATAAAGTGGACAGCTATGAGTTGCCACCTTTAGGTGCCTGGCTTTACCTTCACTGAAAATCAAAATACAGGGAAGCCCATTAATTTTTTCAATTACTTAAGTAAATAATTTTTAAAAAATGCATGAGCTTTGCCCTATTTTTATTTGCCAACCCAGGTAAAATGCAGGCTGCTGGAGGCTGGTATTCTCAACATGGTGAGGCCTATAGTTATTGGGCCCCCCATGCTGTAGAATAGCAGCATGTAGCAGCCTCAGAAATTGATGCATTCATTAGAAGTGCCGATTCCTGGCTCTTCTCAATGCCCTAGTGGGGTGGCATTGTGGTGATAGAAGGGGTTAATGACAAGTGATGTTTTACAGCTTGTCATTAAGCCCAAATTGATAATGTGAGGCCTCTATGAGATGTGTCCATTATAAACCCTGTGAGTAAATAGTTAAAAAACACAACACACAGAGAATAATCCTTTATTTAGAATAAATCACACAGACAACCCTCATTCTCCAATTTATTATTACCCCACACATACCCCTTTGATGATAATCCACAACAATGGACCAATGAAGCTCACTTGCCTCTGCTACATCCTGATTTTGAAGATCCAGGGGAAACTGAAAAGGGATAAATCTACTAGATTTATTGCAGTGTGACAGAAGCACGGACTGAATCCTTTTTCATTTTCTCAACAGGTATTTGCTGTCTTTGGAGGAATAGTGCTCCAAACCGTCATCGTCAGGATATCAAGCAGATATCACAGGTCTTTAAAGTTGGTTGTGACTTCCACAACCAAAAAAAGTGAGGAAACCATAACTCACAACTTTAAAACTGTTCCACACAGGTATACCTTATATTGTTCCTTTCTTTACCAGCTCAAAATACATTCAGATTTTGCAGAGAGAACAAAACCATCCCCTTCTTGCAGAATCTGCAATTAAACGGAGTGTTGTGAGGAGCGTTGAAGTCATTCACTGAGTCACTGAGGCGCTATGGCAGTGAACTCAAGTGACCCTGCTGTGAAGACCCAGTGGTCAGTGGGTGCTCTCTCCTGCTGGCTCAGCCGCCTTAAGAAAGACTGCATGGACTAGTGCTCACCTCACTGAATGCCTGAACTCCTTAACCATGGGCAGAACACTACTCAGACAACACAGGGTGAGGTAACCACACAATGGTAAGCCTTTATTAAATACACAACAGCCAAAGGCATATAACACATAACCATCAAGAACACACCCTTTTGCTGGCTCACCAGGTATTAGAATATTCATGCCTTAGGGGCTACCATGGCCAACTATACCAATCCAGCAGCACCCTGCTTTTGGTGGGCACCCACTGTGAAGAGATAGTGGCAAGCTTAGGAAGCTTACAAATATAGCAAATTCTGTGGCCAGGTGACCGAATTGTCTCAACCTGGGTTCCTTAGTTTATGATCTTCCAGCCGAATTGTAGAATCCTAGCATTAAAGGAAACCTGTCAGGTCATTTATGCCCCCTTCCCCCCAGCTATCACTGTCTGTACTTGCAGCTTCATAGTCCTATTCTAACCATCCCTGTCTGAGCTCATAGTGTAATGTTAATGTGGCGCCCCTGCAACCAGGGCGGCCACAGGGTGAACTGCAGCTAGACAAGGTTCAGTTTTGATGGTAAATGGACCCGGTTATGCAGATGCGTTCATTGTGTGCACAGCTCATATTTATCTGCACCTAGTATTATTCCTGCCCTGCAGGAAGAGGGAGGTTCCCCGCCCATCCCTTATGAGTTTTGCACACAAAAGCTAGTTCACAGACAGCCCATATTATATGAAGTCCTGCTTGAGTCCTATCTAGAGGTATGTACAATATGGAGAAAAGATGAGGCACATTAGGAAGGAGCAACACCAAACAAAATAGATGTGTATCAAACAAATGCTTTATTTATTGAACAGTGCATGGAAAGTTAAAAACATTTAAAAACACATAGGGGCCCCCTGGTGACATGGCGGCAAGAAGTTATACAGAAATAACCATGGCAAATGGTAGAAAACATATACAGAGTAGTTGTCTGAACAAGCTTGTAACAAGGACGACCAAAATTGGTAATTATTTCCTACATCATATTTGTGCAGATGCTCTCATAAAAGAGACGTGTTCAGTGAGCACAGTAATGATCAGTGGGGACTTGCTGACTACAAAAATGTTGAGCACCCTGATCAATAGAAATCTGACATACAATCAATAGTGTATAACATTGTAACATATACATGAATAAATAACACAGCCAGGTGGTGATCAAGCCAGGATATGGTATAAAAACCTATTTGTATCCAATTTACTATATAATCGTCTAATGTTCTCAGTCTGTCACCGAAATCGCGCGCCAGACAGAGGCCGCTCATTGGTGGCCGGCGGAGGCGGGCACCAATGACCGCAGACTATGCAAATAGGCGCAAATTCAAAGTCCGAGTTTCGCACCAATTTGCAGCCTGGCGACAGCGGCGCTTCAGCGCTGCATTGGCGCTGAAGCATGGCGACAGTGGCGCGTCACACGGGTCTGGCCGATGGTGGCCGCAGCGGCGCGAGCCAGCTGGGAGATGACCGGCATTAGCCGGTCAGCTCCCGACTGGCAAGCCGCTGACCAGAGCGCAGCCGCGGCTACCTGTGGCACAGAGGTCCGCGACTCGCCAGCCGGAGTCATCTCCCGGCTGGTGAGCCGCTGTCCTCTGTGCAGCAGTAGCCGCGGCTGAGCTCCGGTCAACGGTGAGCTAGCCGGAGATGACCAGCTACTCGCAGCGGTGATGCCCTTTGCGGCATTCAAACCGCGCGCCAAGCCACAGTACTCTACTGATTGGTCGCCGTGGCCACAGTGACCAATCAGAGAAGTAGCGCGGCTTGGCGAGCGATTTAAATGCCACTCTCTGAACACGGCTGAACGCGGCGACCAATGAGAGAAGCGGCGCGCGGTTTGAATGGCTGTCAGTCAGTGTGATACAGTTTACTCCTCTCTATAAGGCTGTCACTCAGTGTGATGCAGTTTATGCTGTATGCAAGGTCTGTCAGTCAGTGTGACACAATCTTACTGCCTGTCTATAAAGGCTGTCAGTCAGTGTGACGTAGTTTACTCCTGTATACAAGGTCTGTCAGTCAGTGGGACGTCCTTCACTCCTGATTACAAGGCTGTCAGTCAGTCAGTGTACATAATTCTCTGAGTGATGTAGACAGAGGGGGTGAGATAATTTACATTCAATTAGGATACCACAAACTGAGACAATGCAGGCTCTGAGAAGTCTGATGAGAAACAATGACCCACTTCTCATGACTCAACAACAAATGAACAATATATCTGGCAAAATTAGAAACATTAACCCACTACATGCATTGAGAAAGGCTGCATCATCACACATGCTGCCGGTGACTCAGAGATTGATGTCATCACACTACATTTTGGGTCCCGCAGAAAAGTTCACCTAAGTTCAGAGCTGTAGCTGAAGTCAAGTGACCCAGACTATGACATCAGCATTCTCACAGCGGAAGCTGAAACTCAGTCAGTCCCAGGTTCCAGTATGAATGGTCATCACAGAGGATCGTGGAGGATTATGTAGTAGTAAAAAATATGGAATTGAGCTATGTGTGTGTTTTTTTGTTGAAATAAAGTGAGTTTTCTCTGTATTTACTAGTGATTCATAATGGCTGGGTCTAACATTGGCCCAACATTATGAATCTTGGGCTTAGTGCAAGGTCACAATATTCAGCTGACATTAACCCCTTTAGTACCCGGTAGGGGATGGAGAACACTTGGGCTTCCCCATGCTGAGGATTCCAGGCCCCAGCTGCCTAGTTGCACCTGGCTGGAAAGCAAAAATACAGTGAAGCTTCAAGTGATTTTTTTTTCATTATTTCAACTAATATTAAAAAAAAGACTCAACTGTATTTTTGGTTTCCAACTAAGTAAAACTATGCAGCTGTGGGTCGGTGAAAGTCTATACCTGCCTGCTGTTTCTTTGCTGGTAACAATAAAACAGTGGAGCCCAATGTTACATGATGACATCAAGAAACAATTTTTTCTTCTTTCTCCAGTCTTTATCTTTCCTTTGTTCACACAATCTATTTCATAAATCAAATAGTTCACGTCTGATCCCTGCCATGGGCCCAAAAAACCTACAAAAAATCAATTTGAAGAAATACCCTGCCATAAATAAGTAAAAAACAAGTGCTAATAAATAACAGGGTACTTAGTAAATACATTTTTGATCAAAAGGTAAGATGCTATCTCACCATGTCAAGGTGTACCCATACTGGATAGTACTTATCTTATTCTAGTTAATGCCTGTCCATTTGTCAAACCTGACCTCAATGCGAACAAGGGTAAAGAGTCACCAGGGTCCCAGACTGCAAACACACAGCAATGAGCAGCAAAATTAGGCCTCAGACACATGTCTGGTGCCAAGGGTAAGAGTACTCGGATCTCGGGCGTACTGGTGCGGGGATTTCACGAGTTGTCAGTGCCCGACTCCATGCCCCTGAGCAGACATTCAAAGGGGTTTAAAAATAATAAAATAAAGTTGTTTGTGATGCCACCTGTAGGTCCGTGAAGGCACCGGCGCTGCTGGAACCTCCGTGGTGATGTGCGCAGCAAGATGTCATAGCCCTCAACAGGTAGGGCTGAGTCCCCAGGGTGTTGGAACTAGAAATGGTGGAATGGGGCAGCGTAGTCGCTGTGGAGCAAAGCAGGTAAATCACAGTTCTCTGAGAAGAAGCACAGACACGTTGCTCACTCTGAACGGGTGGAATGGGAACCCATTATCTCTCCAAAGGTGAACCCAACCCTGTTTAGTGCTTCTGGTGGAGATCGTGCTTGGTGTAGGGCGGTTGGATCATGCTCCTAGAAAGCTATTGACCACACCAGTAATTTGCGGTTCAGGGATGGACCTCTGATCCACGTTGGAGCCGGTACACCGCTTTGGACTGGGCCAGGGTATTTGGTTACCCTCTATCTGCCCCTTTCTCTTCTGGGTCACCAGGTTAAGGAGCCCTCCCCATTACTTCTCCTCTGTTGATTCTCTGTTCTTCTACCTCCTGAACTCTGCTTTCTGCTGCTTGTCTACTCTGGTCACTGCTCTTTCTAACTGTTCCTCTTCCCTACTACTTTATAACCTAGCTCTCCTACCACCAGGACCGGTTACCCTAGTAACGGGAGTCTGAATTTGGCGGTAGCTCTCCACAAATGCTCTAGTGTCGTTACCGATGATAGATGGGGTTGCTGCCCACCAAGCGGCCTGGGCCTCTGGATCCTCCTCTGGATCTTCCTCCTCCTCCTTGGGTCTTTCTGGTCTGGTTCCTCATCCTCCTCAGGAAACTGGTCGTCACACTCCTCTTTGACGACCTCAATCAACAGGTCTGGCCCAGGGGGTGGCTGCTCCTCATTCAGCTCAGGGTCTGTGAAATCATCTGGCTCAGCAGCTTCTTTGTCGTCTTCCTGCGGGGCTGACATCATAGGCGTTAAATAAATCATTTTAAAAAAGCGCGGGGCTTCGCAGTATTTTTAAGTTTAGCCCAATGAAAGCAGACAGTTGCAAGGTGCCACCTTCAGCTTCCTAATTTTACCAGGAAAACAACAATGGGCTAGTATCCGAGCTCAGCCCTATTTTAATTGCCAGCCAAGGTAAAACAAGGCAGATGAGGGCTGGTATTCCCAGCGGGGTGAGGGCGCATTATGTTAAGGGCCCCCACACCAAAGAATAGCAGTCTAAGCTGCCCCTTCAGCGAAGCATTCTTTCTCCCCGTGCTATCTGATATAGCAGAGCTGCATCAGTTAAAGAAGACAAAAGATCAGGATCGTAAAGGGGTGCGTGGGTGGCTAGAGAGTAATAAAGATGGTGTCTCTAAGTATGTCTGTGTATTTATTTCTAATATTTTTTTTCTCTATGTGGTGTCTTTTTTTTTAACCCTTTATTGGAGATTCTTAATGGCTGGGTCTAACTTTGCCTGACCCTAAGAATTCAGGGCTTAATACCAGCTGGTAAAATAAAGCTGGCATTAACCATTTATTACCCAGCATGCCACCCAACACCCTGGTAAAGTGCCTGTAAACTGCACTACTTAAAAATGAGCCATTTTCAGGGGCAGTTGTGGCTGCTATTCTTTAGAGTGTGGGGCCCTAAAACAATGGGCCATCACCTCATTGAGAATACCAGCCTTCATCTGCCTAGTTTTACCTTGGCTGGCAATTAACATAGGGCAAAGCCCACACATTTTTTTTTGCCAGCTAAGGTAAAATTAGGCAGCTGATAGTGGCAGCTCACAACTGTCTGCTTTCATCAGGCTAGACTTAATAATACTGCGAAACCTCACGCAATTTTTTTAATTATTTATTGAACACCCTATGATGGCAGGATGGTTGTCATACACTAATGTGTATGGCAACCAAGCAGTAATCACCATCCAGATTGAGGAAATCAGTCTGACTACAACAGCCAATCACAGAGGCTCTCAGAGTGTGAGCGTCTGTGAGTGGCTGTTTGTCTGACAGTGCAGTGAATATGCAAGTAGCTTAAAATGCGGCCCTGGAACTAGCAGCAGAAGACTGGTAAGCCTGATCTAGCTTTACTAGCATCTATCTATCCTATCTATCTGTCTATTCTATTCCAATCTATCTATCCTATCTGCATACTGTTTTCTAACTTTATACAGCATGGGAAATGCCATGTTAAAAACGCAGACACCACACTGATATCACACGGATACCACACTAATGTTAGCTGGAAAAAAAATGCACAATTACATTTCACTCTCATGCAACACGGATCAAAAAACGGATGTCACTCGTCCTACTCTCTGGATGAAAAATGCTCAGATTTTTTGTGTGATACCAGCCTTAGGTTCCAAATATTGTGCTTTTGTAAAGTAGATATGTGGTAAATATTATTTATTAAGCATTTTGTATAGTATAACTGGTTTAAGAGAACAAAAATTGAAAGCTTGGAAATTGTGAAATTTTTTATTTTTTTGCCAAATTTTTGATATTTTTAAAAATAAATACAAATAATATTGACCAAAATTTACAACCATCATGAAGTGCAATGCAATACAGAAAAACAGTTTCACAGTCATTGGGAATCAGGATTCGTTGAAGCATGACACTTTTTACATCATAAAATGTCACTGGTCTGAATTGAAAATTGAGGCTCAGTCATTAAAGTACAAACTGGTTCAGTTCTTAAGAGGTTTTTTCTTTTTGCAGCCCCCTAGCCCTTACTACCACCATTCTACAGTACTTAAATTTGGGTCCCCATTGACCTATATGGGGTTTGGGGTTCGGCATCAAGTTCAGGTAAAGTTCGGTTCTCGAACCATTCTTTTTTTAAAGTCAAACCCGGCGAAACTGAACATCTACAGGCTCACCCATTTCTAAATATATACTGAAAAGCACAATTTTTTTGTAATACACAATGGAGAAAACCAATGCAGAAGACAATCCTTTAAAGACCATTAGGCCAGCATTTAATCAAAGAAAATATGATACTTGAATCAGTGTTAGCTTTACCCACAGTTGTAATTTGACTAGAGATGAGTGAACGTATTGAAGATTGGTTTGCCAAAGAGTTCGCTGGACTTCTGAACCTCATTCAAATCATTCGAAGATATCACATGCCCACTCCTCAGTACGTGACTATGTGTGTGCCTGTAAAGGTTAATTTATCCCCTTTCACTCAGTCCCTGTTCTAGGCTATAAAGTAAGCATAAATCACACTCTAACACAGTTTACACACCCCAGTTACACAACATGCTGCTACCACTCGTCAAACACACAGAGTGAGGAGTCTCTGAAATATAATACTGTCATACAATCAGATCACACATTCTATAAGGCTATGGATTCTGTAGAGCATATAAGAATCAAACATATTAAAGTTTTAAGCTTTCATATTAAAGGTTCCAGTGCTTATAATAAAAATATATAAAATATATACCGTAAATAAAAAGTAAATACAGATAAGCAAAACAGTTATTAAATAAAATGGTAGAAATACAGAAATACTCAAATTTTCCAGTCAAATGTTGTCTTCTGCTTACTGGGGAGGAGAGAATAAATATGGATTACATCGGCATTGGCTGAATCCAATCTGCAAGCAAACATTCTTTGTGTGTGTAGTCTTTTAATAAGCTTTTTTTAATATTCTAATCCCAGGTCTGTGAATCGTTCATGGATAATTTGCCAATGAATACATTACATTTCAAATGCCCCTTGTTATACAGCACCCCCTTTCTCATAGCAAATATGGAAAGTAACACTCTGCCATCAAAAAACATTTGTTCCATCCTTTTGAAGTCATCAGAGGTGTGGGGAATTCTCAACCTTTGCAAGTTTTCTGTAGAACCTCGTTGTTTTTCAGATCCTGTGTACAGGATGACTGACTACAGGTCAAGACCTTTTGTGTAGGAATGCAGCCTGTGGTCAAATGTTAAGCTACTGCTGTTGGAACACACTATGGAGAATAGTAAAGCGTAAAATAGGGTCTTATTTGTATGATATGCTTTGTAAAAAGCAAATGTTGCTGCTCACCTGGAGTGATTGTGTGACACACAACCAGCTTGCATCGCATGTAATGGCTGCTACAGGATCCACAAACCATATGCAATGCGTGATGACAAACAGCTAAAACCAATGGACAGATAAGTGAATGATCCACGCTGTCTTGAGATGAAAAGGACCACAAAGGTGTATCAGGAACAGTGGCTTTATTTGATGCATTTCGGATCTAAATCCATGCGCCTTCCTCGCTTGGTTTCCTGACGAGTGAGCATGGATATAGTTCCGAAATGCAACGAATAAAGCCACTGTGCCTAATACACCCTTGTGGTCCTTTTCATCTCAAGGCAGCACGGATTGTTCACAGTTATATCCATCGGTTTTAAGTTACTACTGTCATAAATTCCCCTACAAATACATATATTTTTCTATTGGAGGCAAAATCAATAGACGAGAAAACATATTCAATGGAGTCCAACAGCTTCCAAAAGCAGCTGACACTGTTTTACAATGGAGCCCTGCTGTTTATTCACAGACATTATCTTCATACACTATTACTTAGCAGGCTTCAGCGATGCTGTCACGTCATGCTTCCGGGCTCACTCATTAACCTCAGACATATTGACTAATCCCCCCCTTTATTGGGTGATGTCATAATTAGCTCCACACACTCTCTCTGCTGGCATCTGTGATTAGGTGACAGTATGACAACCAAAGTGATGTCAGATTACTATAAAAATAAATAAATAATTGAAAAAATTGTCATGGGGCCCCCTCCTATTTTGATAAACCAGGCTGAGTAATATCCAACCGCTGCCACCAATTGTGGAGATGGGGGGTCAGTGGGTGCTCTCGTCCGTGGGTCCAGCCACCTTTAGAAAGACTGCATGGACCAGGGCTCATCCAACCTCAATGGCAGAGCTCCTTAACTGTGGATAGAACACTACTCAGACAACACTGGGTGAGGGAACCACAATATTAAGGCTTTATTGGATCCCCAAACAGTTAACAGCATATAACATAAATAACCAGCAAAACATAAAATGTGAAAGGCAACAGTTTCTCACCCTTCCACTGGCTCACCAGGGATTAGAATATTCGTGCCTGATACCCCCTCATTGCTGTCCCCACCACCTCCCCGCCTGATCCTAAGTTAGAACCAGGCGAGGGAAGCAGATCCAGGGAGCAGGGTGGGGGCATCAGGGAGCGGGAGCGCAGCGCAGAGCAGGAAAGCCGATGGTGAATTCTTTTCACCGCCGCCTGCTTCCCCGCCCTGGTCCTTTGCTCCCCCTCCCTGGTGCTGCGCTCCCCGCCCGGTCCTAACTTAGGATCGGGATGGGAGGCGGCGGGGGAAGCAGAGGATAGGGATGCCAGACTGTGGGAGGCAGAGGATCGGGCTGAATGATTGTTTAAATGCCGGCGGCTTTTTACCGCTGGCTTTTAAACATTCATGCCCCCATTTCAGCCTTTTCCTGTACCCCCAGACCACTTTATAGGGTCCGTTTGGTGAACGAACTGTTATCAAACATAACCTCAAACTGCCGAATTTGAAGCTAATTGTTCTCATTCGTCGAATGACTCGAACACAGCTCAAAACAGCTTGAATTTGAGATTGGCGAGCATTTCGAATCGAACATCGCTCATCTCTATTAGGCACACGCAATCACTATCGAGCAATGGCATCTGCGAACCTAATCTCTGTAAGAAATGGAAGAGGCCAGGGTTAGAATGGTTGTTTGGAGGGGATAATGGTTCACACATTGTACTCTCCCAGTTGAAAGCGTCTGACAGGGGTTCTACACAAGGTTAGGAAGGCTTTGCCTCTACTACTTCCTCCTCCCCTATTTCCTACTCCTCCTCCTCATTCCCCTCATCGTTATCATCCTCTTCCTCCTGTATTTTCTGATTCACCGGCTGCAGCACAGGTTGCAGGTGTAATAATGCGATACATGCTGCAAGATCCTCCTGACTCTAACCTGTGCTGGTCCCGGTTGGCATTGGGAGCAACACCTCCTGACTGTGAGCTCCTTTGTGGTGGGACCTCGTCAGGTATGCGAGATCAGCACTGGATTCTTACCTTGCTGCATATCAGCTGGCAGCGAGATGAGCTCGAGGCCACATATTTGGCCATGTCCATGTCCTGTGTGAGCTGTTCTCGTTCTGGGGCTGAAGTACCCTCTGCTCCTGGTAGTTTGAGAAAGATCATGTCCTCCAGATCTGGCATGTCTTGGGGTGGATCCATCATGTCTTCAAACTGTGTATTGCAGGCACATGATAGCACAGGCACAGTGTAGCTGCTTTGTACTGCACTGCGAATATGGTGCCAGGCTCTGCGGTGACCTCTTTGCTTTGCCTATGGGTCCTCCTCTTCCAGCACCAGGAGACAATCGCTTGCAGGATATTATTGCTTACACAATCTTGTTGGCTAGCTCCCCATTATCCCCTCCATGGTGTGGGCTGCAGAAGGTACCTTAATTATAAATCCAATTCCCCATGCCACAGGTAACACCTAGGCTTGCAGTTGGGTAGAGTCATTATTAAAGCCTGACATATCTGGAGGACAAATAAGAAAATAGTTAATTCAGCTCACCACCAAATTCATCTCAAATATTGAAAAAGACTAGTGAGCAGCAATACATGGCTAGGTCTAATATTAATGATACATATAAAACACTTGTGCACATGACCAAAATCTGTATTCTAAATGTATGGAATGAAATAAAATAGAGTGATTGCACATTTTCACAAAGTAATATCCATAGTTTGGTGTTTCATTATTGTGAACATACCTATAAGAACATGTACAGGTGCATTTCAATAAATTAGAATATCATCAAAAAGTTATTTTATTTCAGTAATTCAATACATACAGTAAAACACATACATTATAGAGAGTAATTACAAGCAGAATAATCTACTGCAAGTGTTAATTTATGTTAATGTTGATGATTATGGCTAATAGCCATTGAAAACCCAAAGGTCATTATTTAAAAAAATTAAAATAGGGAGCATGAAGGGTCTGAGAGATAAAATATTACCTAGGTAGGTATCAGAGGCTCACCTTGTGTAGTTATGAGAGTGACAACCACTATTAAAGCATAAAACGACTGCTGCGGTCCCAGTGTGGTGCATACACACTATGTGCAGAATTATTAGGCAAATGAGTATTTTGATCACATGATACTTTTTATACATGTTGTCATACTCCAAGTTGTATAGGCTTGAGAGCCAACTACCAGTTAACTAATCCGGTGATGTGCATCTCTGTAATGAGGAAGGGTGTGGTGTAATGACATCAGCACCCTATATAAGGTGTGCCTAATTATTAAGCAAATGCCTTTCCTTAGGCAAAATGGGTCAGAAGAGAGATTTGACAGGCTCTGAAAAGTCCAAAATTGTGAGATGTCTTGCAGAGGGATGCAGCAGTCTTGAAAATGCCAAACGTTTGAAGCGTGATCACTGAACAATAAAGCGTTTCATGGCAAATACACAACAGGATCGCAAGAAACGTGTTGGGCAAAAAAGGCGCAAAATAACTGCCCATGAATTGAGGAAAATCAAGCATGAAGCTGCAAGATGCCATTTGCCACCAGTTTTGCCATATTTCAGAGCTGCAACGTTACTGGAGTATCAAAAAGCACAAGGTGTGCTATACTCAGGGACATGGCCAAGGTAAGGAAGGCTGAAAAACTACCACCTTTGAACAAGAAACATAAGATAAAACGTCAAGACTGGGCCAAGAAATATCTTAAGACTGATTTTACAAAGGTTTTATGGACTGATGAAATGAGAGCGACTCTTGATTAGCCAGATGGATGGGCCAGAGGCTGGATCAGTAAAAGGCAGAGAGCTCCACTCCGACTCAGACGCCAGCAAGAAAGAGGTGGGGTACTGGTATGGGCTGGCATCATCAAAGATGAACATTGTGGCACCTTTTCGGGTTGAGGATGGAGTTAAGCTCAACTCCAGGACCTACTGCCAGTTTCTGGAAGACAACGCCTTCATGCTGTGTCGGTATCGTTCAAGGAAAACATGATTTTCATTCAGGACAATGCTCCATCACATGCATACAACTACTCCACAGTGTGGCTGGCCAGTAAAAGGTCAAAAGAAGAAAAAGTAATGATATGGCCCCTTTGTTCACCTGATCTGAACCCCATAGAGAACCTTGGTCCCTCTACAATGTGAGATCTACACAGTACAACACCTCTCAGAACAGTGTCTGGGAGGCTGTGGTGGCTGCTGCACGCAATGTTGATTGTAAACAGATCAAGCAACTGACAGACTCTATGGATGGAAGGCTGTTGAGTGTCATCATAAAGAAAGGTGGCTATATTGGTCACTATTTTTTTGTGTTTTTGTTTTTGCATGTCAGAAATGTTTTTTTTCTAGATTTTGTGCAGTTATATAGTTTACCTGGTGAAAATAAACAAGTGAGATGGGAATATATTTGTTTTTATTAAGTTGCCTAATAATTCTGCACAGTAATAGTTACCTGCACAAACAGATATCCTCCTAAGATAGCCAAATCTAAAAAAAACCACCCCAACTTCCAAAAATATTAAGCTTTGATATTTATGACTCTTTTGCGTTGATTGAGAACATAGTTGTTGATTGACAATTAAATAATCCTCTTAAATTCAACTTGCCTAATAATTTCACACACAGTGTAGAGTAGGGAGGATGAAGGGGTAAAAACCGCCCTGCCATATTCCAAGAGACATTAAAGGGTGAATATAATATTGATTTATTGTCATTGTGTTTTAGGGTCCCCTGGCCCCTTCCTCAAGACAAATAATTATCATATTGCCATGTATAAGGGAATTTCAGAGATCAGAGACTAGTAAATCAATATTATATTCACATTTTATGTCTCCAGGAATATGGCAGCTCTGTTTATAATCCTTCATCCTCCCTATTTAAATTTTTTGAGATAATGACCTTTGGGTTTTCATTGGTTGTAAGCCATAATCATCAATATTTACAGAGCTAAACACTTGAAATAGATCAATCTGTTTGTAATGACTTTGTATAATATACTTGTTTCACTTTTTGTATTGAATTACTGACATAAATTAACATTTTGTTGATATTCTAATTCATTGAGATGCACCTCTATGTGAAGCATATAATGGCCATATGCTATTTTTATATGAATTGGTGTCACATAAGTTTAGAAAATGTGGCCTCGCATGCTGCTGACCCTCTGCAATAATTAAAGTTTGCTTCCAAATAAATAAAAAAAAATAATAATTAAAAATATGAAATAATATTAATACAAAAAATACATAATGAAATTAAATTAAAAGAAATAAAAAAAACAAAATATACATATACAGCTATATTAAAAGGATGTTTAAAAGATAATTTAAGGTTTCTGGACTTCATAGCTGCTGCCACATCTGGTACTGTTTCAAAAATTCATAACCTGCTGGTGTAAAATCAACTACAAACTCAAGGAATTAAAAAAATGATTTTAAAGCTCAAAAATATTCTTCAAGCCAGTAGACCCAATGGCTGGGAATGCTCCTAATTCGAGGTTAGGTGTTGTTTCAGGGCTGAGAGTTTTCTGGTGAGCGTTTTGGCCTGAAACAATCAGGGAAAGTTTTAGGGCCATTTTGAATATCAAACTTTTTTCCCCAAACACAATTGCGTTCGTCGATTTTTTGGTAAATTGCTTGTGTTTCCGATCGCAAACCAAGTCTGCAATGTTTGTGTTCATTCTGAATTTGGTGAACATTTTTGGGAAAAGTTTGCTCATCTCTAAATATGACATGCTATATCATTTCTACGACATTAGAGGTATTAGAAATGGTTATGTATTGGGTTATTGAAAAATAGGTCATTTGCTACAAGCAGAATGCAATCTTTTTCTAATCTTATCCTGGACAAAACTACTAAAAATTGAGCAAAGAAGTTGTGTCCTGTAATATAAGTGTGTCATTTTATTACAATGTTAAAATGCTTTGCTTTTACCAATTGCAGTAGATATACTATTGTTTGACAGCAAAGTTTTCCAAGTGCTCATGAAAACAATAAATGTCGGAGGTGATACATAGAAAAGAATGTTCATTTGTTATCTCTACGTTATATAAAAAAAAGTTGTTGCAGCTACAAAATGAGATATTTAATGTAGAAAATGCAGGTCAATACTGCTCCAGGTGAGAGTAATTCTGTATTTGACATTGCATTGTCAGACGACTGACACATCTGATATATTAAGTCCTTGATATATTGCTTGCTAGGGGCTGTGCTCTTCGTCCAGATTTATGAACTTTACAATATCCAAGCAATGCATGAGATATACACCATTACAGTTAAAATTGGTCACTTAAGCATAAGCTTAGTTTGTTTGAAAGACATTGCACATAAAAACTAATGGTTCATTTATGTGTTTTCAGAAATTACATTTTCTACTTAGATCTTTCATGGTTAAGCTGTATACAAACTTTCAGTATAATGTTAAGGGATTATAAAATAAAGGAAATGTTAAGCAAACTGATAACATTATGAATTGGTTTTGATTTATATTTTTTCAAACTAGTATATGAGATGCAATTTTTTAAAAAGATTTTAAAAGGTTATTACTATTTCATTCAGAAAAAGAGGATTTAAAGACTGAAGTATAATGAGTTCACTGCAATATATATAAATATTGCAGATAATTCCTCCAACATTGACAACAATGATTTTTGATGTTTGTGAGACTGTAATATTGTGGCATATTAGACTGTCATCAGGATAACCCATCAACGTTCAGTCATTGAGGAATCGAACTCACCAAGTAATTGAATAAAAAGGCCTCCTTTTTTCTGAAACATGTAGTCTAAGGCCGGTTTCATATTGCGGGTCAGATCCGATTCGAGGCTGTCAGGATGAACCTGACAGCCCCGGATCGCATCAGCACACAGCTGCTGATAAATCAGGACCGCGGCTGGCAGGGAGCTAGCTGCAGTCCTGAAATAACATCGGCGTGCAGCCGCAGGTGTCCGGTTCCCCGATTTTTCCCTGGACTGGTGCAAACCGGCCCCATAGGCTCCCATGTTGGGGAGGATCTGGGTGTATCCGGGAGAATCCGGGAATTGGCAATTAGAGGAGATATTCTCTTCTCGGACACAAAAACGCTGCAAGCAGCGTATTGTGTCCGTGAGTGCATTCTGAATTCTGAATTTTGATTTGTCCCGGACAGATAGAAAACCGGATGGCAGAGAGCTGCCATCCGGCTTCTATCTGGCCCTATAGGCTACTATGGGGCAAAATCCGGTCCGGGGCTATCCGGTTTACATGGACAGCCTCGGATCAGATCAAACCCGCAATGTGAAACCGGCCTAAAAGAAAACATCTCACCTTTTGGAGAGTGCCAGCTGATATAAGGAGACTTTTTGGTAATGCAATGCTTCACTGTTTCATGAAATATGCAAATAACTGCTTCAGAAAAAATCATACATTTTGGAAGGTCCTCCTCTATATATTTAGGAATGCCCTCCTCTATATATTTGGAAAAGCTCTCCTCTATACATTTGGAGGGCCACCCTTTGATTCATTTTGAAAAGCTCTCATCTATACATTTATGAGGACCTTCCAAAACACATTTGGATGGGTCCTCACTCACTCATTTTGGAGGGCCCACAGGTGGTCTTTAACCATAAATTGTGCCACTGAGGGTCATCATTATGCTCCTACAACTTTTCAACATATCAATACATCTTCACATATCCTATGATGGGTAGTGATGAGAGAATGCTAAAATGTTTGGGTTATTCGTAAAAAGCATCATACTATTTCACTATTTCTCAGGAATAATGAACTTAATGCACAAGAGGACGACCGTGTCAATAGCTAATGTGAGATATTACCTCATTGACAGTCACTGGTTCAGCGCTCAGGTGAAAGACTTGCAGTGGCAATGGCAGTGTTCATCTATATGTATAAGGCTGTGACCTGAAGATGTTGTTGAGCAATTACCCCAGTCCTCAGGCCAGAAACCAATGTCCTGAACATGAATACTACCAGACACCTCAAAAATTGAAACTACATTTTAAATACAGTTCATACTAGTGAATGTATGTATTGTGATGACTATCAGGCCTGAAATCCATGCATGCACAAACTGGCTCCTAACAGACACCCAGAAAATGTTAGCTCAATTTTAACCATAGTTCAGGTACGTGAAAGTCTGTATTGTGGAAACTGTCAGGCTTTAAGCCCATGCATGCACAAAATTGATCCTAACAGGCAATCAAAATATTTAAATCTAATTTGGAATACAGCAAAGGTAAGCAATGGCCTGTGTTAGGGACACTCTCTCAGGCCTGAAACCCATGTATGCCCAAAATGAATCCTACCAGACATCCAAAATCTTTAAACCATTTGCATTTAATTTCAGGGAGGGAGACTGTCAGACCTGAAACCCATATCTGGAAAATTCACAAGCTTCATTGTACTTTGAAGCAGCCTTCTCCAGGAAAAAAGACAGAAGTGTCATTAAGCACTGTGCACAAGGTTAGGGACTTTTTCTGGCAACTACACAGCCAAACAGAATGTCTCCCTTGCAGAGTTTGGTACACCAAAGTAGTTACAGGACATGGCCCAGAGAGATATGCAATATGTGGAACATTTTACACAGGTAACAGGAACTGGTACAGAGTTTAGATAAAAGACTTGGAAGGGCAATGCCTCTGTTCCAATATGCTGTATGTAAAGTGCAGTAGAATAAGTATGCACTATCTAAATTAATTTATCATTCTTTTTATTAGAATTATGTGTCAGGCTGCGACCTTAACAGGTCTATAGAGCAAATTATGAAGGTGATGGCCAATGATACAGAACTCAGGTAAAAGACTGAGCAGCGCAATGCCCGTTTTCCAATATGTATAAAGCAGAGACCTTACCAAATCTGTGGAACATATTACAAAGGTGTATAGGACAGAGCTTGCCAATGGTGCTGTTCCAATGTGTAAGTGCGGTCCAAAATATTGAAGCAGGTTTTTTGATATATGCTGGAGGACACCATGAGGAGGGCCTAAAAAACACTGTGTTACCATTGCTACAGTGGGACTCTTAGAGTGGTAGAGCCAGAGCACTACCCTGTTTCCCTTAAAATAAGACAGGGGGGAATATTGCATGGAATATTGACGGTTGCAAGGGGATGATAGGGATATTGTGCACTGCATGGAATACTGGGAATTGCAAGGGGATGATAGAAAAATAAGACATCCCCTGAAAATAAGACATAGTGCATTATTTGGAGCAAAAAGTAATATGAGAGTGTCTTATTTTCAGGAAAACAGGGTATGTTTAAGAGCATTAAAAAAATGTACCCTTGGGGGCTGCCTCACACATACTGGAAGAGACCGGGAGGAGTGCCTCATGCTCTAAGAGTGGAACTCCTAGAGTGGTAAGACCAATGCGCTATGTGCAAACGCGGATCCAAAAATGCACCCCTGGGGGTTTACATATACAACCATCAAGTGCATGATGTAGAAAAAGGAGGAGTAGGATGTGTTAAAAATAAGATACGGGTGGTGGGAAGGGATGCATGTTAAGCCAATTTACAAAACTGAACATTTTGGGTGACTTTAGGTTTGGTAGGTGTCATGCGGTGAGGTTGCAAATCTGGTGAAACCCATTCCTTGTTCAATTTTAGCAGAGTCAACCTATCTCATTTTCTGATGACAGGCATGTGCTTATACCTGTTATGATTGCCTCGGTGTCACTAAAGACTGGCTCAGACTACACCCAGTGAGTGACAGGGCAGGCCATCACCTCCAAGGCGTACAAGTAGAAGTCAGGCTACTTTTCAAGTGAATGGCTAATGAGGGGATGAAAACCCTGGTGAAAGTTGAGCCCACTATTTTTGACGTCAGTAGGATTTGTGGTGTCCCAAGCTCCAACTCTATCCCAGCCTCCACCAGGTTCATCCAGTGTGCTGTCTGGGAAATGTAGAGCCCCTGTCCACAAGCACTTGCCCATGTGTCTGTGGTTAGATACACCTTCCCAGTAATCGGCGTTGGTCAGAGCACAGATGATTTGCTGGAGAAATGCTTGTGGAATGTGGGGACGGCGTACTGAGAGAAATAGTGGCATCTAAGGACCAATTACTGTGGGACAGCTGCCACCAAGATGTTGCGAAAAACTCAGTTTCCGCAAGCGTACATTTTCAGTATGCCAATGTGGCTGTTCAATGTTTTTGCTTGAGGGTAGGTGGCTGAGTATTTCCACTTCATTCCAATGTTTGGGGTAACAATAATTGACTGTTGCACTGGGACAATGAAGTGGACATGGTTGCAGATGTTTGTTGTGTATGTGCAACTGCATGTTGTAAGCAGGAGGGATCAGCACTGCTTCCTGGACAGCAGAGTGGGAAAGATGTAGCACAGATGTAAGTGCCAGTATTTTCAACCTCAGACATATAGTTTTTGTACCCAAGTGTTAAAACCACTTATTGGGATGCTTGGCTTTATGTGCTTGAGCATGCTGGTGGTGCTCAAGTTGACAGTGTTCTTGCCTCTGCATAGCTTAGCAAGGTAAATGCTGCAAAGTATAGCCCTTTTGTATAAAAACTTTATGTAAAAACTGTCATACTGTAGAACTACACACCCTTGGCTTGGGATCTAGACATGTGGGGGTGTTCTGTGGAAATGTGGACTGCCATCTCTCTCTAGTCAATCCCCTGCCTCTTCCTGACAGTTGTGTGCTATGGATCCCACCCCCTCTGCGCTGCTGTGCTTGTTCTGCTTGCTACTGTGCCAGGTTGAATCAGTGTCTTCATCATCCACAACCTCATCTTTCAATTCATCAATCTGATCCTCCTTTTGAGTTGAGATGTCACGATGACCTGATGGCAACTGTTTCATCATCATCATCCTGCACCTCTTGAGATAGTGATTGCAATTCCCAATCATGGCTATCATCTTTCCTTGTGTTTTAAAATATATCTGCATCACATGCACACCACACTTCACATGTCCCTCTTGAATGGTGCACATGAGAGGTCAGAAATAGTGATGGGCAAACCCCACAATGTTCGGGTTCAGCGGATACACCTGACTATTTTGCAAAGCCAGAGTTCAGGGCCAGATGTAATTGGAACTTATGTACAAAACCCAAGCTTGGGCTTTACAATTATGGGATGGGGCGGGGTTGCTGTAAAACAAAGCATATATTTAATAAACTATATTATTAATACTTACCGGGTCCCTCTGTGCCGTCCTGCTATCTTTCTACTCCAGCCGCTTCTACTTCGGTGGCCGCTCAGTAGTTCTTGGCAATGTTTGCGGTGATGTCAGGGGTCAACTGATGTAATGGCTCAGCTATGGACTCGATTGACCTCTGACTGTCACTGTCAGTCTTAACCTGCTTGTTGCTCTGGTTTGCTCACTTGTTGTTTTTTTGTTGTTTTTTCCATTATGAGGCCAGTGTGAACATGTGCCACTGCATAGTTACACTTTAGTTACAGGCCTGGTTTTATTTCATTAGTACCAGCAGAGAATTTTAAGCTGGTATAACCCCATTATTACCCAGCATGCCACACCCACCAGGGCTGCTGGAAAAGCTTGGTAAAGCATCTGGAAATGGTGCTACAATGAATGTGCCTTCTCAGGGGCAGCTGCAAGCTGCAGTTTTCAGGTTGGGGGGCCCAGGATGCTTCGACCTTACCACGCTGAGAATCCTAGCCCCCAGTTGTTTGGTTTTACCTGGCTGGTAATCAAAATATGGTGGAAACCACACATTTTTTCAAATTATTTATTTATATAATTAGAACAAATATTGTGCTATCTGTATACTGATTGCCAGCCAAGGTAAAGTAGGTAGCTGGGGGTGGCAGCCTGTAGCTGTCCTCTTTATCTGTGCTGAGAATCAAAAAACAATTTGCAGAGGAGTCTGCCCATTCATTCTAGATGTTAAAATGTGTGAGCAGCTTTCAGGTTACTCCAGCAGCCAATCACAGACACACAGTCTCTGTGACAGTGTCTGCGATTGGCTGTTGGGCCCTTCACAGACTGACTGACAACATAGTAATAAAAAAAAAAATATATAATTTAAAAACATGACATAGATCTTCATGGTAATTTTTATTCTCAACGCAGATAAAGCGGACAGCTATGGTCTGCCACCCCCAGATGCCTGACTTTACCAAGCCCAATTTTTTTTTATCTAAATAAATAATAATACAAAAATGTATGGGCTCCCACCATAGTATGATTACTAGCCAGATAAAACCAGACAACTGGAGGTTGGGATTCTCAGCATGGTAAGGCCCAAGCGTTCTGGGCCCCCATGCTTAAAAATGCAGCCGCCCCTGAAAATGGCACATTCATCATAGCGCCATTTCCAGGTGCTTTATCCGGCTCTTCCAGTGATACTAGTGGGGGTTGACATGCTTTTTAATAATGGGTTAATACCAGCTTTGTATTCTCAGCTGGTACTAAGCTGAAATTCATTGTGTCAGGTCAAATTAGACCTGTCCACCATGAATTTCTAGTTAACATTAAAAAAAAATCACAATACAAAGAAATTTTTTTTATTAGACATAAAACACAAAACACATTTCGGGACTCCATCTTTAGTACAAAAAAAAATGTTGATGTAGTCCAGGTCTTTTACTTCAGCTCTATTACATCTCTATGCTTCAAGACAAACACTGTCTGCTGACAGAGAAAGCAGGCATGAAACAACACTGCCAAGTGCTGTGTGTGGACCTGAAACCAGCCCATACATTTTACCATACTAGAATATAAGGGCTGATTACAAATTACTCGATCAGATAATTACAGACGTCCATCCTGTGTAACAGCATCTGTTATTGGCTTTTGAAGCAAGCAGTGAAGTCAATATCCCGAAAGATAATGAGCAGCCAAGAAGTAGATGCAGTCCGTGCTGCCAAGTCCCCACAAATCACCAGGAATCCAATTTTAATAGCAAAAGATCTTCTTTATTTCCTTTCCTACGCGTTTCGATGCCTCTCCTGGCATCTTCCTATTGCGCCTTTTGTTCCCCCACCTCTTCTCTTTTGAAGAAGTAGATGCGGCACTTTGGGATGGTGGGATGGCAATGCGCGGGGCGCAGGACCCGATAATTATAATGATAATGTTTATAAATTATATGCTTTGTTTTACAGCCCCTAGACCTGAACTGTAACATGGGTTTCCACTAAGTGTTCAGTACAGACCCCGAATTTCACAGTTCGGGTTCACCCATCCCTAGTAATTAGACATAAAGTGGAATGTAAGGAGCTCCTCGGAGTGCTCAAGGGATCTTGCCTCCTGGAAATCATGATGGTAGGTGGAAGAATGAACAAGTTAAATATTGTGCGGCTCAGCATCCTGGCTATTAAGACGGACCCTTTGTGGTACTGCTTGTAAATGGACGGGTGGCTTTGTCTGCCATCCAACCCACAACATGTTCACACTGTTCACTTTTAAACATTGTTGTACCGTGCCCCACCGAAAATTGTGACAGGAATCTAGAACAAAATATAGGGACATTGTAACTTGCCACACAGACACGGCATGCAGCATATTAAGAATAACATCCATTGTTCTTTGTTTTTTTACATACTGGAGGAAAAAGGAGGGGAGAGGACAGGATAGAGGAGAAGGGGGAGAGGAGATGAGGAAAGAGATTCAGGGAGAACAGGGAGAGACAGGGTTATGTACTTAGCACTGGGCATGCTCAGTACATAACCACGGAGCTGACATCTGATCCGATGTAGACACGGATCCCATATCCATAGGCTCCCATTGTAACTTTTCTCTAACCATTATGGATCCGTGGTATCTGATTTTAGTCACGGACACCAAAATCGCAGCAGGTTATGATTTTGGCTCCGTGACTAAATCGGACAGCAATGGACGGTGCTAAAATCGGATGCCAATAGGGACACATCCGAGCACATCCGTTGTGTATGGGAGGCAAAATCAGATCCGTGTGTATCCATTTTGAAACGGATATGCACAGATGCTCCAAAATAGTGTTGTGAAGGCAGCCTTATCTGTGCAAGTGCTTGAAAAAAAAGTTACCGGTACTTTCTTTGCTTTCTTTATAAAAAATTCATGATTGTACTAGCTAATCACATAAAGAAGACAACTTTATCTCTGGTTAATCTTATCATAGCAAAGCAGTAATGCATCTACTGAAGTCTTTTTTGCAGAAATGCTTCTTAGATTCAGTGTTTGACTACTATGCTATAGAATGGTATTGATTGCATAAAGTTTTTTTTTTTAAATGCCATATTTATATTTCATGTGTATTATGCTTTTCTTGTAATATAACATTTCCTCTATTTAAATCTACTATATTTCTTAGAATGTTATTCTTGACAAGCTCGACTGAAGTAATTCCACTAGATCTGATAACCAGCCTGCAGCCATCCATTCATCTAAAATCAATACACTGCACAATAATGCTACATATTCTTCCCAATTTTCATGCCCAAAGTCTATTGAATCAGTGCTGTACCGTAAGAAATCTGTAAAAATAGCATTCAGTGCCTTTTTATACTCAATGACATACTACTGAATCTCAATGAATTAGAATATCATCAAAAAGTTAATTTATTTCAGTAATGCAATACAAAAAGTGAAACGCATATGTTAAAAAGAGTCATTACAGAGTGATCTATTTCAAGTGTTTATTTCTGTAAATGTTGATGATTATGGCTTACAGCCAATAAAAATCCAAAGGTCATTATGTCAGAAAATTAAAGTAGGGAGGATGAAGGGTTAAAAAACATGCTGCCATATTCTATGAGACATCAGAGGGTGAATATAATATTGATTTATTAGTCAACTTGTTTCACAGCTCCCGAAAAGGCCCTGAAACATGGCAATATGATATTGATTTTTGATGATATTTTAATTCATTGACATGCATGCATTAGTATGTATACCTGTCTTTTATGTTGACATGAGATTCTACAACATATATACTTGTACAATTACTTCAACCTCACATGTATGAATAAAATGTGGATCAAATAATTTTTACATAACTCCATTTGAGGACCAGATCCATTACATTGCCATGAAAAATGACTTAGTAAAAAAAATCTTCTAAAAAAAAGTCTTCTATCACCAAAATCCTGGAATTGCCTCGTTATGACTAATTTGTTTTGGGAACCTACCTGAGCACCATGATCTAAAGGCTAGACATGCCATATCATTTAATCTAATACTTTTGGACTAGAGGAAAATAGGCAGGTGTAATTGCTTTACAGTCCTTCTGTAGGGGTTCTAGCTCTGCTACCTAAACACACAAGTCTATTTCAAAGTCAATAATGTCCTTTATTCTAGTCAAACCACCGTTACCTGCATTCTGCAAAGGGATAGCTGGTAGAGGAGGGATAGTTTTGGATTCGAGGCATATAGGTAGGGTTTATTGCCTTGCAGTTCATCCATAGGTGTACTGCTACTACAATATAAATCTAAAAGTCATTGTGAGGGCTAAATACTGTCTTTTATTCTACTGAAATTGCTGTTGGCTGTTATTAGAATAGAAATAGCTGCTAGAGCATTTATAGTTTTGGATTAGAAGCATTTAGGCAGGGTTTATTGCATTACAGTCCATCTATAGGCGTACTGCTGCTGCAGCCTAAAATAAAGGTCCTAAAGAGTGCTAAAAACTGTCCCTTTTTCTAGTAAAATGTCTGTTACATGGGTTCAGTGAGGGATAGCTGATGAAGGAGGAATAGTTTTGGATTATTGACATACAGAAATGCTCTATTGCCTTATAGTCCTTCTATTCATATACTGTTGCTGCAACCTAAAAAAAAGTCCTTTTTGGTGCTTAATACTGTTACTTTATTCTAGTAAGTTGCTATTTATTTCTGTTAATGTTGATGATTAAGGCTTACAGTCATTGAAAACCCAAAGGTCATTAAATTAGAAAATGAAAGTAGGAGGGATGAAGGGTTAAAAACTGCTCTGCCGTATTACATGAGACACCAAAGGGTAAAGATCATATTGATTTATTAGTCAACATGTTTCACGGCACCCTGAAACACCCTGAAACATGGCATTATGACATTGATTTTTGATGATATTCTAATTCATTGAGATGCTCTAGTATACTGATGTAACTTCAATCAAAAGTCCTTTTGAGGCCTAAATACTGTATTTTTTTCTAGTAAAACATCTGTTACCTATGTTTCATTAGGGGTAGCTGGTAAATGAGGAAGAATTTTGACTACAGACATATAGACAGGGTTTAGTGCCTCCAAGTCCCTTTATACTTATATTGTATGTAAAATGCTAATTTGTGACTTTTGGATTAGTTTTTACTCTTTTTAAAAGTTTCTGAGATCCTTTCTATGGCATCAATGAGAATTGGAGAAATATACAGGCATTGATGATTTCTAAAGCTCTCCAAAACTTTATTAAATGATCAGCACTTATATGCATTCAGATATATAGATGTACCATGCATAAATTTAGGCATTTCTTACATGAGAGCAAATAGAATACATAGCTGTATAATAAAAGGAAACACTCCCACATCCACCCAGCTTGGCCAAACCCCCTCATCAGTTCATTATCTAAATAGTGGAGTCCCACCTCATACAAACATTAGGGATAGACTGAAGATATTTAACGCTTTCTTTACTTTAACAGTGACTAAAAACACATCAGCATCCCTTGCCTCAACTGAGTCTCCATGTGGTCATGAATAGTATTTGAGGACTAAACCATTTGCTCCTTTGTATTGCATTATACCAGATGATGATCAAAAAAGGATCAAAAGGCTCTACAATACATCACCCAGTTCTCAATACCCATGAGATACAACCATATTGTATTACCATGTCTACAAATATGGGATCTTTGTAGGTAGGTGTTCATCCACTATGACTATGCCTTCGGCAGCCTGGATATGGCCTATTGTATGGCCACAATACCATTATTAAATGTATAAGTGTCTGTAATCACAGCAGGTAAACTGAAATGCTAACTTTAGAGCACATTCCCTCATCCAGCTCCATACATGCAGTGCTGAATGTTACAGATATCACCAAAGGACTAAAGTATCTATATGTTTTTCAATGTAATGCTTTATTTTGATCTCCTTTTGCGAAAATTGTAGTATGAATTGGTACGTCTCAGTAGCATTACACACCATGGAAATCAAATACCTGTACCCTCTCATACTGTAATCCTATCTCAGAATAAAAGTTCAGTATTGAATTTCTTGTCATCTCAGGTCTTCTTCGATCTAAAAGTCAAATGACAGATTAGAGGCTGACTTGCACATGGTTCTACAATTCTATGAAGATCAATAATGTGTTTGCATGTTATCAGCAAAGTCAAAATATGACAAACCAATCATTTGTTTCCTTTTGAAACAATTTTATTATAGTGACGCTAATCTATTGACAGCAGATTAAAGGTATCTTCTGAAAATAAAACGTCAAAAAGAATTACAAGTTAAGTCATATTTTCATGTACTGTGCCTCCTATATTATCATTTATAAGATTGGTCAGTTTACAAAATTATGTTCTATGGATACGTTTAGGAAATGAAAAGCTATTTTGAAATCTTATTACCGTATATACTCGTGTATAAGCCGCGTTTTTCAGCACAAAAACTGTGCTGAAAAGTCCCCCCTCGGCTTATACACGAGTATATACGGTAGCCCCAGCTGTATACAGCAGCCCCAGCTGTATACAGCCCCCCCGTGGTATCCAGGGCCCCCCTTGCTGCACACCTGTAAAGTAAGATGTCAGTATACTTATCGCTGCCGCCGCCGCTCTGCTGCTCGGTCACCGCGCTGCTCCGGGTCTTCATGCTTCCTTCTCCGGCGCACAGGAAATTACGTCATTGTTCGAGCATCGGAGAAGGAAGCATGAAGACCCGGAGCAGCACGGTGACCGACCAGCGGAGCGGCGGCGGCAGCGATAAGTATACTGACATCTTACTTTACAGGTGTGCAGCAAGAGGGGCCCTGGATACCACGGGGGGACTGTATACAGCTAGGGCTGCTGTATACAGCTGGGGCCCCTGTATACTACTGATGGGGGGGAGGTCTGTATACCTCTGGGGCTGCTGCTGTATATACCCTCTGGGGCTGCTGCTGTATATACCCCCTGGGGCTGCTGTTGTATATACCCCCTGGGGCTGCTGCTGTATATACGCCCTGGGGCTGCTGCTGTATATACCCCCTGGGGCTGCTGCTGTATATACCCCCTGGGACTGCTGCTGTATATACCCCCTGGGGCTGCTGCTGTATATACCCCTGGGGCTGCTGCTGTATATACCCCTGGGGCTGCTGCTGTATATACCCCTGGGGCTGCTGCTGTGTATACTACCTCTGGGGCTTCTGTATACTACCACTGGGGCTGCTGTATATACCTCTGGGGCTGCTGTATATACCTCTGGGGCTGCTGCTGTATATACCCCTGGGGCTGTTGCTGTGTATACTACTACTGGGGCTGCTGTATACTACCTCTGGGGCTTCTGTATACTACCACTGGGGCTGCTGTATATACCTCTGGGGCTGCTATATATACCTCTGGGGCTGCTGCTGTATATACCCCTGGGGCTGCTGCTGTGTATACTACTACTGGGGCTGCTGTATACTACCTCTGGGGCTTCTGTATATACCACTGGGGAGGCTGCTGTAACACTGCTGGGGCCTGTATGTACCACTGGGGAGGCTGCTGTATACCACACTGCTGGGGGCTGTATACTACCACTGGGGAGGCCTGTATACCACTGCGGGTGCCTGTATACCACACTGCTGGGGGCTGTATACCTGTGCTGGGGTCCACCCTCGGCTTATACACGAGTCAATAGGTTTTCTCAGATTTTGGGGGCAAAAGTAGGGGGGGTCGGCTTATACACGGGTCGGCTTATACACGAGTATATACGGTATGTAATTTCAAATATTATATATTATCAAATATAAAAAATATGAAAAATATCAGTTCATATACCACAGTTAATAGAAATTGCAAGTTGTTGAATTCATATTATATGTACTCATATTTACTTGGCTCTAATTAAGTTGCTTTATTCAGACAAAACATTATAATTAATTCCTGATAAAGAGGATTATTTTTAATAATCGTTCATAAATAAACCTTGGAAAAATATTGGTTTATATTTTTAGGTATATGTTGACTATGAAAAGTCCACTAGAGGATTATCCGCTGTGCGTACATGTCTGCATCCAATAGAATTCATTATGGTGGTTATGTCAGCTGCTAAACTTCAAATTCTGAAGTTCATTTGAATTTGGCCAAAAACTTTGATTCACTTGAAAATATTCAACGTTTTTTTTTATTATACTCTGATGTCTTCCTAGACCTTAGGGCATAATTAACATAGGGATAATAAAAAATACTCAGCTCGTCTCTCACTTATCTGGTCACCACAGTCCTGCGTCTGGTCATTCACTTGTCCATTTTGACTCTCCTTCTTTACTTAGAACCAGAGTTTCTGGCACCAAGCATGCCACATAGATAATGATGTGTGTTGCCTCTGTCCTTATTTTTACCTCAAATGATGTGTGATGTATGCTGTGACATCAAGACATGCATTGCATAAGGCATTGACTAGTCCTCAAGATATCTAGTGCTTGTGGCACCAAAAGAAGATGATAGAAGACGCAATGAAAATGTAAAGAGCAGTGAACTAATTTATTTCCCTATATGGTTCAGAAAAAGAGTCAAACATTTTTTTTTCAAACGGTAATTTGTAGGGATGAGCAAATATATTCGTTACTATTTGCTACTCGCAGAATTGTACAGTATTCGGGATACTTGTTACTCATTGCGAGTTTACTTGTTACAAGTAGCGAGTACAATGCAAGTCAATGGGAAATGCGAGCACTATTTAGCTGGACTCTTCAAGCAGTCCAGGGCCTGAGGAAAAGGCTGAAATGGATGCATGATTTTTCTTAAAGCCAGGTGGTAAAAAGCTGGGAGGTAAAAACCCAGCCGGCTTTTCACTGCCCGGCTTTTAAACATCCTTGTTATCATACTCAACCTCAGAATGTAACCTCCTTCTTATCATACCTACCCTCAACATGTCACCCCCTTTTTATCATGCCCATCCTCAGCATGTCACCTTCTTCTTACCATACCCACCCTCAGCATGTCATCCCCTACTTATCACAACCACCCTTAGCATTGTTTAAAAGCCAAATTGTAAAAAGCCGCCTTGCTTTTTTAAATTATCAGCTGATGCATAAGAAGGGGGTGACATACTTAGGGTGCATATGGTAAAAAGGAGGTGACATGCTGAGGGTGCTGAGGGTGGGTATTATAGGAAGGGGGTGACATGCTGAGGGTAGGTATGATAAGGAGGCGACATACTGAAGGTGGGTATAATAAGAAGGGGGTTTAAAAGCTGGGCGGTAAAAAGCTCATTTTTAAAACAGTCATGTTTCCATTTCAGCCTATTCCTCATGCCCCCAGACCGCTTTGCAGGGTCCAGCAGAATAGTACTCTCATTTCCCATTGACTTGCATTGTACTCATTACTCCTAACAAATAGGCGAGTATTAAAACCTACTCGCTATGATTCAAGCGAGTCCGAATATTTCACTACTCGCTCATCCCTACTAATTTGCTAAGTTCAATCTTTGTAAATTCAACAGAATAAATTGGTTTCTTCAGAATATTAATTTTTTGCGATTCAACGTAATTTCAATTTGCCAAGAACAGATATTATCATCTCTAATTAAGTTATAAATCTTAAAGTAATTAATACTTGATTGAGGCTGGATTTACATTTTGTATTTCCATTGCGTAAGGCTCAACTTCTTAAGCTGATGTAACACAACAGATGAGTATAAATGAGAAACGCCAATGCAAAATAAATCAACTGCCATCAAACATTTTTATTATTTTTTGCCAGATGGATCCCAAATGATACATGGAATGTGATAATGACACTGGTTAGCACCTGCAACTATCTTGCACAAAATTGATTGCAGTTCAGGTTACAATGATCCTATAGGATGACAATAGGATCAGTTCCTTATCAGTATCTACCTGGCATTTTTATAATCATGCAATTGCAAAACAGCATTGGCCATATGTGAACTCTTTCTAAGGCCAGTGACACACGGTGCGAGAAACCTGCATGGGTCTTGCATGCATCTCCCGGCATGGTCGCCGCCTCTGTGGACAGGAACATGTCAGCTGCATGGTAACATGTGCAGCTCCATCATGTGTCACTGGCCTAGGAGCAGTGATTCTCAAACCATGAGTTGGACCTCATCAGTGATGCACCTTAATTGTTTTTGTAGCTCATCTGGAAAGATAGTTTTCACAAAAGACATTTACAATGCTGAGTACATACGAAGTTTGAACCCACTGTCAGAATGTACTATCTATTACACACCTGTCAGGGCACAAGCACCATACATTACCCCCTTGTCCAATGGCTACCTTACTTTCCAATAGTTCACCCTCACATCATCACTTTATGCATGCTCTGCAAAGGCATTTAAGTTTGTCAAGAAGTTGCTGCTAATTTTCTTGGCTCAGCACCAGCCGAATATCAGTCATCACCTCAGCTGTTTTTGACTTCCATGTTAAAATCATGGTTATTTCCTGATTTGCCTATATTACACTATTCTCATGCAGTAAACCATATCAATACCACAATACCTAGTTTGCATGCATTTGGTGCTATTAGCCATTTTTTTTCTGTAGGATACTAGACTGCATTTAATTCTATTTTTATACCATGATTAACCATATCCCTAATAGAAGATACTAGACTGCATTATTTTTTTTTTAATTTGTGATTAACTATTGTACTGCCAGAATTTAGACTGTGACTCTGTGATAGACTGTGATCCTGTGATTTATTGCAACCATGCTGGAAGATATTATTTTACCATACGATCACTGTTCTTATCTGATCACTGTTATTATTTCTCTTCCATCTTGCTTACCCAACTGTCCTGGTCTTCTTCGCTTCACTGCACTATCAACACTGATCTATGTTGCTCACCTAGACCTATGGTTTATAGAATCCACCTTCCCAGGTGAGACCTTCACAAGGGATATCTAGATATCTGTCCAACAATGGGATCAATTATAAGAAAAAGTACACTTGTTTTTATTGTCCCTTCCATGAAAGTGTTTAGTTTTGCTTTGTCATGAGGTAAAACAAATGGCATATTGAAGCATATAATCCAGATAAAGGCTGAAAAAAACTATGTTTTTGTCCTCATATTATGGATAACAATGGTGTATGCAATAGAAGAAAGCTCCTGCCCCCACAATAGATGAACACAGAGCCGTTCAGGTCCATATTTTACCAACGTGACCATCCATTTTTTGAAACATCTATCTTAACACCATTTACAATGTACCGTATATACTCGTGTATAAGCCGAGTTTTTCAGCCCAAAATTTGGGCTGAAAAGTCCCCCCTCGGCTTACACACGGGTCTATACAGTATATAGGCTGCTGTGGTGGGGGCTGTGGAGGCTGGAGGAGGCGGGGGGAGGCTGCTGAATGAGCGGCCCCGTCACGTGGGGCCGCTCATTATATATGCACTGCTTCCCCCTGTCAATCAGCGGCAGGGGGAAGCAGTGCATGTGGCCCCCCAAAAGCTGGCACTGTCCCCCCTTGTAAGGGCCCCCCCCTCCCGCTGCTTATACATTACCATCCCGGTGTTCTGATCGGCGCCGCTCCTCGGTGCTGCGTCTTCATCCTCCCGTCCGCGCTGGCTGCATCCGGGATCTCCGGCTGTCGCAGCGATATGACGTCATTGCGCGACCGCCGGAGATCCCGGATGCAGCCAGCGTGGACGGGAGGATGAAGACGCAGCACGGAGAAGTGGCGCCGATCAGAACACCGGGATGGTAATGTATAAGCAGTGGGGGGGGGGGCCTTACTAGGGGGGACAGTGCAAGCTTTTGGGGGCTGTTGGTACCCCCAGGGGGCTGTTGGTACCCCCAGGGGGCTGCTGGTACCCCCAGGGGGCTGCTGGGTACCCCCTGGGGGCTTCTGGGTACCCCCTGGGGGCTATTGGTACCCCCAGGGGGCTGTTGGTACCCCCTGGGGGCTGTTGGTACCCCCTGGGGGCTGTTGGTACCCCCAAGGGGCTGCTGGGTACCCCCTGGGGGCTGTTGGTACCCCCAGGGGGCTGATGGTACCCCCAGGGGGCTGCTGGGTACCCCCTGGGGGCTGTTGGTACCCCCAGGGGGCTGTTGGTACCCCCAGGGGGCTGCTGGGTACCCCCTGGGGGCTATTGGTACCCCCAGGGGGCTGTTGGTACCCCAGGGGCTGCTGGGTACCCCCTGGTGGCTGCTATATGTACCCCTGGGGGCCTGCTGTATACCACTGGGGCTGCTGTATACTACCACTGGGGCTGCTGGGGCTCCTGTATACTACCACTGGGGCTGCTGGGGCTCCTGTATACTACCACTGGAGCTGCTGGGGCTCCTGTATACTACCACTGGGGCTGCTGGGGCTCCTGTATACTACCACTGGGGCTGCTGGGGAATCTGTATACTACCACTGGGGCTGCTGTATACTACCACTGGGGAGGCCTGTATACCACACTGCTGGGGGCTGTATACCTGTGCTGGGGTCCACCCTCGGCTTATACACGAGTCAATAGGTTTTTCCAGATTTTTGGGGCAAAAGTAGGGGGGTCGGCTTATACACGGGTCGGCTTATACACGAGTATATACGGTATATCAAAAGTCAGAATATTTTATCTTAACGTATGTTGAAAAAATAATACTCAAAACCAGACTTAATTAAGCACTATAAAGAATTCATTTTCTGAAATCAATGAAGGAAGGTATTATTGTTTTAATTTCAAAACAAGATAAACATCTAAGCGTGAAATAATCTTTTAGGCCAATTAACCTTCTGAACCCAGATTTAAAATGTACTGCTAAAGTCATGGAAATCAGACTTAAAAGGGTTTTCCACCCTCTGGTGCATCCAGATGATAATGAGTTTATCCCAGTAAGAAATATAATTATGAACCTTATGTAGGTTGATGGTTTGTATTCAGCTAGGTGAGAGTGGATGCTTCTCCATAATGTTGTTGGATGCCACGAAGGCAAGGGTGAGCAATTAATATTCCTGAGAGGCCACACGAGAGACCCTGACTGGTGACAGCTGAACCAATAGGCTAAAATTAATTATGCTCAATATTAATATTACCATATTAATTACAATTATTATTTTATAGTAATATTAAGTGTATTACTAAACATTGAGCACAATTATGTATGTTGATATCCCCCTATATACAATATGAACCCAGACACAGCACCCCCTAAATACAGTATGAGCCCCCACATGGTCCCCTACATACAGTGAGCTTCCATATAACAACCTCTGTACTTTACAAGCCCCTTACATAGCTCACTAATTAGATTTGAATAGGATTAGCCGCATCTCATTAGACCCTCACCCTCCCAGGTCAAAAAAATGAAATGTCAGTACACTATATATTTTTAGGTGTGCTAATTAGACCACCACTTATCTTACTACCTGTTATAAAATAAGTGATATACCACTGCTATATTACTACATAATTTAAATTGCACTCCAAATCCACAAGAAAAAAAATCACAATTATAATTTCACACATATAAAAAATGCTGTAAAAAAACAGCTCCATCCAGTACCTGTAGTGGCTTGTGAAAGTATTGAACTTTTCAACCTTTTTGCCACATTTCAGGCTTCAAACATAACTATATAAATTCTTGATTTATGAAGAATCAACAACAAGTGGGACACAATGAAGTGAAGTGGAATGAAATTTATTTGATATTTTAAACATTTTTAACAAATAAAAAACTGTAAAGTGGGGCGTGCAATATTATTCTGCCCCCTTGAGTTAATACTTTGTAGCGCCACCTTTTGCTGCGATTACAGCTGCAAGTCACTTGGGGTATGTCTCTATCAGTTTTGCACATTGACAGACTGAAATTCTTGCCCATTCTTCCTTGCAAAACAGCTAGAGCTCAGTGAGGTTGGATGGAGAGCATTTGTGAACAGCAGTTTTCAGCCCTTTCCACAGATTCTCGATTGGATTCAGGTCTGGACTTTGACTTGGCCATTCTAACACCAGGATACATTTATTTTTGAACCATTCCATTGTAGATTTTGCTTTATGTTTGGGATCATTGTCTTGTTAGAAGATAAATCTCCGTCCTAGTCTCAGGTCTTTTGCAGACTCCAACAGGTTTTCTTCCAGAATGGTCCTGTATTTGGCTCCGTCCTTCTTCCATTCAATTTTAACCATCTTCCCTGTCCCTTGTGAAGAAAAGCAGGCCCAAACCATAATGGGTCCACCACCATGTTTGACAGTGGGGATGGTGTTTTGAGGGTGATGAGCTGTGTTGCTTTTACGCCAAACATATCATTTTGCATTGTGGCTAAAAAGTTTGATTTTGCCTTCATCTGACCAGAGCACCTTATTACACATGTTTGGTGTCTCCCAGGTGGCTTGTGGCAGACTTCAAACAAGACTATTTATGGATATCTTTGAGAAATGTCTTTCTTCTTGACCCTCTTCCATAAAGGCCAGATTTGTGCAGTGTACGACTGATTGTTGTCCTGTGGACCGACTCTCCCACCTCAGCTGTAGATCTCTGCAGTTCATTCAGAGTGATCATGGGCCTTTGGCTGCATCTTTTATCAGTCTTCTCCTTGTTCAAGATGAAAGTTTAGAGGGTCTTGGTAGATATGCAGTGGTCTGATACTCCTTCCATTTCAATATGATCACTTGCACTGTGCTCCTTGAGATGTTTAAAACTTTTTTTTATCCGAATCCGGCTTTAAACTTCACCATAACAGTATCTCGGACCTGCCTGGTGTGTTCCTTGGTCTTCATGATGCTCTCTGCACTTGAAACATTACCCTGAGACTATCACAGAGCAGGTGTATTTATACGGAGATTTGATTACACATAGGTGAATTCTATTTATCATTACCAGTCATTTAGGACAACATTGGATCATTCAGAGATCCTCACTGAACTTACGGAGTGAGTTTGCTGCACTGAAAGTAAAGGGGCCGAATAATATTGCATGCCCCACTTTTCAGTTTTTTATTTGTTAAAAAAGTTTAAAATATCCATTAAATTTCTTTCCACTTCACGATTGTGTGCCACTCGTTGTTGATTCTTCACAAAAAAATTAGAATTTATATCTTTATGTTTGAAGCCTGAAATGTGGCAAAAGGTTGAAAAGTTTAAGGGGCCAAATACTTTCACAATGCACTGTATATATAAAAATACTACTCTGTAAATAAAATAGAATAAAATTAGACTATGGTTGGTATGTCTTTAGTCATAATAAGTCAAAATGATCAGTGTAAATTATTACAGTCTTCCATTGATCAGAGTTCTTATGTTATAAAAATGGATCATTTCAGTCACTCCTTTGGGAATCTGTATTGAAAAGTCCTGAGCAATCTCAAAAGATGTTGTTACTATTATCTCATTAAATGGTGCTGTTTTTTCCCTGCAGTTGTAACTCTTGTTATCCCTTTGATTGCACTATATAATAAAAAATGTATAAAAAAAAACCCTGAAAAATGGAGCCAGCAGCATTCAAAGGTCTACGGTTATTTTGTGCATAGCTTGCACGTCATCAGGACCCGTTGAAGTGCAAGGTATGCACAAAACAGCCATTGTCAATTGAATGCTGCTGGCTGCGGTTTTCTGTACCTGCCCTCGTTTTATGGACTTGAAAATAAAGGATTACATTTTAGACAGATCGGTGAGTGCTGCTAATTTTTAATCTTTCTATAACGCATGAACTGTTTGACTCTAGCGTGCACCACCTGTGGCCATTTTCTAGCTCTGCTTGCCTAATTTCATGCTATATACCATAACTCTGCTACTGATACTAAGTGGTAAGAAACTTTTTTTGTGGCATATTCATTTTATGATTGTTTATTGGGGATTTGTATCGTTATTTTAAAAAAGACCAACCTAGTATGTTTAGAGCTAATGATTACAATATTAGGTTCTTCTGGATTGGTTGAAGACTGTAGAGATGTCACAGCCAAACCATTCAAGGTTCCAGCTGTCTGCATTCCATTTTATTATAGCCTCATTCCTATGATGATGCCAGTTTGGTGAAACCTAGTGGGGAGGCTAATAGCTGACTATTTTTAACCCAACAAAGGCAATGATGGATAATGATAACACAGATGAGTCCTGCACACAGTTTTTGCGCAAAAAAACGGATTAACTAAGTACCCTGTTTTTGTTATACCATTTTTATACTGCACTTGCATTTTAATATTTTTACTGCAGTGTACTGTTGTTTTTTGTCGCAATAGCTTTTTGTTTCCAATTATGCTGGCGGTGTGAACAGGCTCTTACAGACCTGTTCTCTGTGTGCAGGACTCATCTGTGTTACAATTAATTGCCTCTTGCCATGCAAGAGATGGAGTTCCCGCCCCTCTCTGGGCCCTGCACACACATAGCCCCATTGCCTTCATTCCACTTCAGACACTGGTCATACTGGCTCCTGCTTACTGGTAAGTATTCACACCAGTCAGGTTTTTAATACAACAGTTAGTACCGCGTCTGAGATGGGTACACTTTGAAGATAGAGACGTGGCTTAAAATAACTTTTTCTGCGCAAAAAAAAGGATTAACTAAGTACCCTGTTTTTGTTATACCATTTTTATACTGCACTTGCATTTTAATATTTTTACTGCAGTGTACTGTTGTTTTTTGTCGCAATAGCTTTTTGTTTCCAATGATGGATAATGGTATCATAGAAAATAGGGATTTCTTAGCATAATTGTGGTCCGTGACCACATAAAGTTACTATTGACTTGGATTATTACGTGGTACCTAGCCTATACTAGTATGCACTTTGTACGCTGAGATTCTCCCATTTATTGCATAATGTGTTCTAAATATTGTGGTGCAATAATTATACTATTACTAGATATAATAAAAACTGTGCAGCCCAATGCTCAGGCAGCAGAGCGGTTGGGTAGCTTTCAGACACTCTGCATCATACGTATCAGTGTGAATGGTGAATGGTTCTCTATGCAGGCCCATTGTATGCATGGCAAGTCGCCTCCCACACCTTGCTGGTTGAGGTGATTTTACTAGCCTGCACCTGGGCTTGCTTCACATTTGGGCTCTGACTGCATCCTGTAAGTGCATTTGGTTTCTGTTTTTAGCATGGATGGTAAGGTTTTTTGATGCTGCTTATTTTCTAGTAGTTTTTGCACAATTTAGATGGGACTGATGAGAATGGGAATCCGTGACGTGGATCATCAGCTTAAATGTCTTGGCCAATACATGAACCAATATCCCATTTATAAATGTTTTTTGTTTATCATATAAAAACCTTTTTGCACTTTTTTATCTATCCAGGGTGCAGTTGGGCCCCTAGGGGCGCCATTCATCTAGTGGTGCAGAAGTATTGTACTGTGCAGCCCAATGCTCAGGCAGCAGAGCGGTTGGGTAGCTTTCAGACACTCTGCATCATACGTATCAGTGTGAATGGTGCTCTATGCAGGCCCATTGTATGCATGGCAAGTTGCCTCCCACACCTTGCTGGTTGAGGTGATTTTATTAGCCTGCACCTGGGCTTGCTTCACATTTGGGCTCTGACTGCATCCTGTAAGTGCATTTGGTTTCTGTTCTTGGCATGGATGGTAAGGTTTTTTGATGCTGCTTATTTTCTAGAAGTTTTTGCACAATTTAGATAGGACTGATGAGCATGGGAATCCGTGACGTGGATCATCACCTTAAATGTCTTGGTCAATACATGAACCAATATCCCATTTATAAAAGTTTTTTGTTTATCATATAAAAAACTTTTTGCACTTTTTTATCTATCCAGGGTGCAGTTGGGCCCCTAGGGGCGCCATTCATCTAGTGGTGCAGACGTATTGTACTGTGCAGCCCAATGTCAGGCAGCAGAGCGGTTGGGTAGCTTTCAGACACTCTGCATCATATGTATCAGTGTGAATGGTGCTCTATGCAGGCCCATTGTATGCATGGCAAGTCACCTCCCACTCCTTGCTGGTTGAGGTGATTTTATTAGCCTGCACCTGGGCTTGCTTCACATTTGGGCTCTGACTACATCCTGTAAGTGCATTTGGTTTCTGTTTTTGGCATGGATCGTAAGGTTTTTTGATGCTGCTTATTTTCTAGAAGTTTTTGCACAATTTAGATGGGACTGATGAGAATGGGAATCCGTGACGTGGATCATCAGCTTAAATGTCTTGGCCAATACATGAACCAATATCCCATTTATAAATGTTTTTTGTTTATCATATAAAAACCTTTTTGCACTTTTTTATCTATCCAGGGTGCAGTTGGGCCCCTAGGGGCGCCATTCATCTAGTGGTGCAGACGTATTGTACTGTGCAGCCCAATGTCAGGCAGCAGAGCGGTTGGGTAGCTTTCAGACACTCTGCATCATATGTATCAGTGTGAATGGTGCTCTATGCAGGCCCATTGTATGCATGGCAAGTCACCTCCACTCCTTGCTGGTTGAGGTGATTTTATTAGCCTGCACCTGGGCTTGCTTCACATTTGGGCTCTGACTACATCCTGTAAGTGCATTTGGTTTCTGTTTTTGGCATGGATCGTAAGGTTTTTTGATGCTGCTTATTTTCTAGAAGTTTTTGCACAATTTAGATAGGACTGATGAGCATGGGAATCCGTGACGTGGATCATCACCTTAAATGTCTTGGTCAATACATGAACCAATATCCCATTTATAAAAGTTTTTTGTTTATCATATAAAAAACTTTTTGCACTTTTTTATCTATCCAGGGTGCAGTTGGGCCCCTAGGGGCGCCATTCATCTAGTGGTGCAGAAGTATTGTACTGTGCAGCCCAATGTCAGGCAGCAGAGCGGTTGGGTAGCTTTCAGACACTCTGCATCATATGTATCAGTGTGAATGGTGCTCTATGCAGGCCCATTGTATGCATGGCAAGTCACCTCCCACTTCTTGCTGGTTGAGGTGATTTTATTAGCCTGCACCTGGGCTTGCTTCACATTTGGGCTCTGACTACATCCTGTAAGTGCATTTGGTTTCTGTTTTTGGCATGGATCGTAAGGTTTTTTGATGCTGCTTATTTTCTAGTAGTTTTTGCATCCTTTAATAGGTAATAATTCTAGAATACTTCAACTAATCCCAGTAATTGTGACATTGCTTGTTTGTGGCACATTATATTCTTACATTGTTAGTGGAAAATTTGTGTCAATATTTTTTGCATATATTTGGGAGTTTATCTGAATTTTGATGAAAATTTTAAAATGTAGCAGTTCTCAAACTTTCAACATTTCTCTAATTAATTAGTCATGATGTACAGAATAATAAACAAAAATTTCTCATATGGATATTAGATGTGTTAAAAGTTTACCAGCAATTTATAATTTTTTTAAGTATATACAAAACGTGTTACTTTAAGGACCTACTCAGATGTAATTAGAATTTGATGGACCGATATATTGTAAAATCCCTGTAAGTGCTGTCATTCTATAAACCATACCCCTCAACAAGGAATTTTTAATGCAAAATGGAATAAAAAAAATATTTCTACTCTAAAAGGATGCTTCAGCCCAAATGTTGCACTTTTACAAGGGATAGAAGAAAAAAATGGACCTTACAATTTGTTACCCAACTTTCTTCTGAGCACTGATACTCAACATGTGTGAATAGAGGTTGAGCTAACCTTTCAAGCTTTAGTTCGGGTCGCCAAACTTCCAGATGCTGAGCAAACTTGTTAAGGTTGAGAGTTCAGGTTCTAAATGATTACAAAGCACTGAAGCGAGCATCACAGTGGTTGAGTACAGTTTGTGCTTGGCCATGTCGAAGACGCATGCAATGCTTGATTGGATCACACTGGGCTTAAAAGCACAGTTTTTGGGTATAGTGTGTTCAAATTTTATTAAAAAACAGAAGTGTTTTACTTATTGCTGCCTGTATGTGGGCAGAGAGCTGAACTGCCAATCAATGACTTCCACTGAGGTTCAGTTCAAGTTCAGGGTCATGAAAAATGTGCCAAAACATTTAGCCACATCACCCTAACCCGAACTTTAAAAGGTTCACTCACCTCTAGTCAAACACCTCTGTTTGGGCACACAGCAGGACTTGGAAGGGAAAGAGACCTATTAGAATTCTGGAACACAAATTTGACTGAAATAGCTTAACCATGTAGCATTTGCAGAGCCCCTAAACAATGGAAACTCCCAAAAGTTACCCTCTTTTGGAAACTAGATGAAGGAGTTTATGTAGGGTCGGTTCATCATTTTGAATCTGTAGGTGCTTCTCATAACTTTTTAAAATGTGGATGTGAAAATGAAAATTATATTTCTTTTCTCTAATATGTTGTTTTAGCTCCAATTTTGTAATTTTCACAATGAGTAATAGGAGAAAATGGACCCTAAATTTTTTAGGAAGTTTCTCCCTAATGTGTTGTTACCTTATAAGCGATCAAAAACTGCTCTTTGATTTTTGAAGCATATATTTATCTGAAATAAATTGTGAATGCCACCTGGCATTTGCAGAGCCCGTAACATGCCAAAACAGCAGAAATCTCCCACAAATGATCACATTTTCAAAAGCAGACCCTTCAAGGAATTCATCTTGTAGCTTATTGAGTGTTTTTATTGTACAGTTGATTAAAAAAACTATATAACACTTAGATATTAAAGCAATAAAAAAATTACATTTTTTTCCAACTAAAGTACAGTTTGGGCACCAAGTTTATAATTTACACAAGAACTTAAAGGGACACTCTCAGGTCATTTTTCAGTATGATATTAATATTAACCTTGAACAGTTCCTGGGCAGACCTTTTAAAAACATGTAAAATCATTATTTTACCCTTTCCATGGTATCAGCATCTTCACACCCTGCAGGGAGTCACTGCATTAGTCCTGTCCCATTATAAGCAGAGACAATTAGTCCTGCTGCTGTATAAGCTGTCATGTAATTACCCACTCCCTCTCAGCAGCTCTCTCCGCCCTCCTCCCTCTGCTCTCAGTGCTGTGTGGTTTCACTTCTGGAACTACTGTTCTGTTCAGAACAGGGAGGGAGAGAGCTACAGGTCTGCATTATCTCATCTAGACTCCATTTGTTTCTGTAAAAATTAATCCCTGCTGTGCTGTGAGGGATCCTGTGTTTATCTGATCTCTTGGTTTTGCTGCAAAGAGAGTAGAGGGAAGGATGCAGCCACCCCCCCCCCAACTGATCTCCTGTGCTGTGATGTGACATGCGTATTCATCCATGTGGAGTGGACAGCAGAGAACTAAGTGATCATTCACTGTAAGTGACGGATGGAATGAATCTTGTTATTTGAAGCTTACAGAAGATAGAAGGGAAATATAAATAAAATAAATTTATCAATAGAGAGAGCTTAGAGCGAGGAATTAGAAAATTGTAGCTGTTATATATGGAGTTTTGACCTGACAGTTTTTCCTTAAAGGAGAAAATTGACCCAATAATTTATTATGCATTTTTTCCCATACACAGTGATACCCGATATTTGGTAAAAAAACTAATGTTTGGAAATACTGGGAAAGAAAAGAGCACTATTCAGACACCGTGTTGCATTTGTAGAGCCCCTGAGGTGCTAAAAAAGCAGAAATAACTGAAAAATCACCCCACAGTACAAATTACTAATCTCAATGAATTTATCCATGACTCCAGTGACTATTTTGTAACATCCATGCTATGACCTCTTTTCTTGACAACTAAAAATATGTCAGTCTAGTCCTCATACATTTGTGTCCAGTGCTTCTGGCGACATGCTCCACATATATTAACTGCACTATCATGCTAAAATGATGATAAAAATGTAAACATGTTGACTTTTACTGTGGGGCCCAGAAGAAGTGGTGGTGGGGGGGCATTTGGATTTGGGAATGCAGATTTCACTTTGTTTTATTTAAGGGGTGTAAGTTGTCACTTTTCAAGAGCCTTTGTTCTATCAGTAACTAGGGAACTCCATATATTTCCAGTGACTGATGACAAATCTAAGTGGGGCTGTTTTTTGATGGATAAGTTAGGGGTTTAACTGTTAATATTTTGGGTTACAACAAATGTTTTGGTTGTTTTCAGTATAAATCTGGGATGACATTTATGTGTTCTATGCTAAGCACTGACATCAGAGTTTACATGTAAAGTCCCCAAAAAAGTGATTCAAACAAAACCCCGAACAGAACCACTCACTATTATGGGGCAGATAGATAACTTAAAAAATATTTGTACCGTGTTACCCAGTCGATAAAAAAATATTCGAACCTGAGAGTCCTCAGTGGTTGATACCTTTTAATGGTTAACTGAAAAGATCGTAAGAAAAAGCAAAGCAAGCTTTCGAGACACTAAGGTCTCTTCATCAGGCTAGTAATGACACAAATTCTGAATGTACGCATATATAAATAGGAGGCTGGATATGCAGTAAATAAATTAGGTGTGGTGAAGCATGACATATAATGGTCAGAGATGGGAGGTGGGAGAAAGCATCTGTAGCAGCATCATCCTTAGATAAGAAGCAGACAGTTTCATGTCCCTTGATTAAAGGGACACTGTCAGGTCATTTTTCAGTATGATACTAATATTACCATTGAAAAGTGCCTGGGCAGACATTTTAAAAACATTTAAAATTATTATTGTACCATTTCTAGTTTCCATGTTATCAGCACTGTCAGACCCTGCAGGGAGCTCCTGGATTAGTCCTCTCCATTATAACCAAAAAGGAATAATCAAGTGCTGTATAAACTGTCATGTAATTATGCACTCCCTCTCAGCAGCTCTCTCTTCCCTCCTCCCTTTGCTAACAGTGCAGTGTCAGATTTCATATCTTCTGTGCTGATGAAGACAAGGAGGGAGAGAGCTATTGTTGCTCTAACTTATCTAGACTTCATCTGTTTCTGTAAGCAGGCACCCTGCTGTGACTGTTTCTGTGTTATATTTCACCTCTTTCCTGGCTGCTGACACACAGCAGAGAGGAGCCTCCCCCCGCCCAGTGATGTCCTGTGCAGATAGGTGGTGTGAGTATGTGACATGCATAATCATGCATAGGGAGTGGACAACTGAGAACTAAGGTTGCTTTCACGCTGCAGTTTTTTCCTGATCAGTGTTCATTAGGTTTTGTGTGCCAAAACCAGGAGTGTCTCCAAAACTCAGAACAGGTGTCAATCTTTCAATTATGTTTCCTCTGCAAGTTCCTCTCCTGGTTCCTCTCCTGGTTTTGGCACACAAAACCTAATGAACACTGATCAGGAAAAGACTGCAGTCTGAAAACAGCCTAAGTGAGTGACAGATGGAATGAATCTCTTTATTTGAAGCTGATAGTGGATATGAGGGAAATGTAAATAAAAACAATACATCAATAGAGAGAGTTTAAAGTGAGGAATTAGAAAATGATAGCAGTTACATATGGATTTTATGACCTGACAGATTTCCTTTAATTTTTGGTCCAGAGGCAGATGGAGACATTTTGAACTCCAGTGCTCCAGAGATATCCATCATTTTTAGACGTGCATACCTCCAGTCATGCACACTTTTACACTAAAAAATTTTTATAAAATTCATAAACACAAGCACAACAGAGAACAGACAGAACGAAAGTAACTCTAGCTTCCTCATTATAGTGAGTGGTTTTGTCTAAATCAAGGTTTTGGAGGATTTACATGGAAACCCATACATAAGTGCAACAAAAATGTGAACCGACTTTTATTTTGGCTTGAGAGTTAGAATGATCAAATAAACAACATTACTGGAATAGTTCTTATTTATCATCATATGGTGTAAAGGATACAACATATCTATTCCTTGAGTCACCATAATCACAGAGATGCCAGATCTGTATTATTTCGGGGGTTTGCTGATATCACGTAGTAAAAATTACTTTTTAAAATAAATATTTTTGTTGCCATATTTTGAGAGCTGAAACTATATTTGTAAGTGAACAGAGCTGTATGAGGGCTTCTGTTTGCATGATGAGTTGAAGACTGCTTTGGCACTGTTTTGAAGTATACAACATATTTTGATCAATTTTTATTCTGATTTTTCAAACAGAATGAGTAAAAACTAGCAATTCTGTTTTTTTGTGCAGTTTACCAAAGGGGTGCAACTTAAATGTTTTTGATTGCCTGTTGTAACACAATTAGGGAATTAGGTCCCTTAACGACCACCAGTTTAATGCATATCAGTGGTCGTTATGGGGTTAGCATGCTTTACAATGTTTGCTGTAGTGTTTTGAAGTGACAGTATTTGTAAAATTCATCCTTTCCTGGCAAATGAGTAGTATGGATACCACCAACCCAAAAAAAAGTTTACCATAATTCCAGTAGGAAGGAGTCACACAAATTACAGCCAATTTATAAATATTGTCTAATTCCTAGAAAAACAAACACTAGACAATAATACAATGAACCTGATTTATAATTCTGGTCATTGGTCAATTCTTAATGTTGACAAATATGGGACATCTTTAGTCTGTCTAGTCTAAGTTTACACTATCTATAAGTTTGCTCACTTTCTAATTGAAACATATTTTTGTGTATTTTTAGTGCACAATATGACACATTTATGCTGTTACCCTGTCGTATACCTCATGGTGGTACAATGCGAGAAATCTTGCATTGCACTTGGCCTTATGTTAATCAATTAGCCTGCTCAGATCAGCAAGTTTTGTCTCAGCCTTCATCACCCTGGAGAAAAATATTGCAGCATGATGCAATTGTCGGTGAATCTAGGCTCGCTCACACCCATACAAAGCTCAGAGGACATCCATGTGCAGTGCGATATACACTGAAAGTGGCAATGGAGGAGAAGGAGAGATTAATCTCTCCGTCTCCTCCACCATTGTGATATGAATGCAGGATCAGATCATAGCCTAAGCCAAGTGTCATTATGATATTGCATCTGATTAATAATTGTGAATTCGCCCAGACTTTTTGTAAAGTGCGGATTGGGGGCCGGACCTAAAGCTAACTTGCAACAGCGTCATCCACAGAACCCCATGAAAAAGGAGCTCATCCCGAACCCCAAGAAGCGAGACGCACGTCTACAACTAGGGAGACCCACCTGGATCACAACACGTCCAAATAGAAAGAAACACTGCCTCTCCAGCTGGTATTTTCTTCAATGCTTTATTCCGTCAATCCATATAAATACATGACGTTTCGGTACACAGACCTTTATCAAGTGCACTTGAAAATTCCCGGATGGTGAAGGGGTTAATTATGAAATCATTGTACTAAATGTATAAAATGTGACATTTTCACATAAAAAATGTATTTTAATTACTGTGAGTAGAGTTGAAAAAATATGGTGTTGGCTGCTACATCAACACTCCAATAGATTAGGGAATATATATATAATGTAAATTTCTATTAGGAAAATGAATACATTCAAGAAATCCTCTATGACATACAAGTGAAATAAACATGCAAGACATAAAGAGCTAAAGATAAAGCCGCAAAGTAAAAGATTTATATTATGCACCTACAATAAACAAGGTCACTCAAGCTTTAGGTAATCTTTCTGAGACTATGGTGAGTTGACTTGCCATGTCTATCTGTTACACTATTGATTGATTGATTGGTGTCTGTAATTACTTTAACTGCAAGAACACATTAAGTTTAGGAAAAGCATGATTAATTGCACACATCGAAGATACAAATGCACTGGTAATATTGCTGTGTATTGGTATATGTAAGAAATGTATTAAAGTCTATAACAACTTTATTTTAGTTTTCAATCACATTTTCAATAGTTTTATACAGAAGATGCCATTACAATATCTGTTGTTTAGTCAATTGTGATTGCTTAAAGGGAACCTGTCACCTCCAAAAAGCCACCTAACCTATAAAAACATGTCCCTTCATCATCCTATGCCCATTCTCACAATCCTTTTGTCTGCTAAATGCTGGCAGTAAAACTACTAAAAAACGTTTTCATACTTACTCATTATCCATTATAATAAGTAGGGACCATATTCTTTAACATTCAGTGCGTGTTGCTTTGCTTCCTCCTTATCAGAAGATCATGCCCTCATGGGCATGAGGTTTCAACAAAGAGAAAAGGTTGTGTGTTGAACAGCACCAGAGGCATATATAAAAGGTATAATGACTATAAACCAAGACTCTACAACGGGGTAGTTGTGAAAAATACAAAATATAAAGTTTATTTAGTATATTTTTATGGTCATGATCTTGAATTCATATTCTGGGCAGGCCCTGTCTGCTTTGCACGTCGCTGTCTGGGCATGTAATGACACAAATCGCATCATTTCCGGTTTGGGTGACGTCAGTACACCCACGCCGCTCGTGCGGCTTCAAGCACACATGAGTAACACTGCATGAACCAGTCACCGTTCGCGATCTGTACAAGTACAGATAAAGTGCTATATTATGCGTGGGGGTGCAAACAGATGACACAAGAGGCCTGATTTCGAAAAGGGAAGATAGTTAGACAAGTGTTGTGATAGGCCATTCTCAAGAGATGTGTTTTTAAGGCTTGCTTAAAACTATTGGTATTAGGAATTAATTGAATTTCTTATAGTTATCCATTCCAGAGAATTGGTGCAGCTCATGAGAAGTCTTGGAGACGGGAGTGGGAAGTTCCTATTGTAGGTGATGTCAGTCTTTGGTCACTTGCAGAACGGAGGGCACATATAGGGCATTAGACAGAGATGAGGGAAGAGATGTAGGGCGGTGCTAAACTGTGGAGGGCTTTGTGGATGAGAGTGATAATTTTATAATGTTTTCTATAGCGAATTGGCAACCAATGCAATGACTGGCACATGATTGAGGCATCAGTCAAGCAGTTGGAGAGCAATATGATGCTGGCTGCTGCATTGAGGATTGATTGGAGAGGAGAGAGTTTAGTAAAAGGGAGAATGATTAGTAGAGAATTGCAGTAATCCAGGCAAGAATGAAAAAGGGCAACAGTTAGAGTTTTTGCAGAATCAAAAGTAAGAAAAGGTTGAATTTTACAGATGTTTTTGAGGTGTAGGTGACATGAGCGAGCGAATAACTGGATGTGGAGAGACAAGGAGAGATCTGAGTCAAACATAACCCCTAGACAGCGAGCGTGCTGCTGAGGAGTAATGGTAGAACCACATACAGAAATGGCAATATTACATTTTGGAAGATTAGGAAAGGGAGGAAACACAAGAAGCTCAGATTTTGACAGATTCAGTTTAATGTAAAAATAATTATTGATGGCACACCATAGTGTGCCAGGAATAACTTATTTAGACTTACGATTTTTTCTAAGCACCCGTTATTTTGTATGGTTGAGCCAAGCTTATTTGTTATAAGGTAAATAGAAGACATAATGTTAGAGACAGCAGACAGACAATTACTGGTATTTTGTAGTAATGTGGAAATGATGTCAGGAGAAGATGAGTATAATTGGCTGTTGTCAGCATAGAGATGGTACTGAAAATCAAATCTACTGATGGTTTGTCCAATATTGGTAGTGTATAGAGAGAAGCGAAAGAAACCTAGGACTGAACCGTGAGGAACCCCAACCATGAGGGGAAGAGGAGAGGAAGAGGAGCCAGCGAAAGATACAGTAAAGGATCGGTTAGAGAGGTAGGAGGAGAACCAGGAGAGAGCGGTGTCCTTGAGCTTAATAGAGCGGAGCATAGAGAGGAGGGGCTGGTGATCCATGGTATCAAATGCAGCAGAGAGATCCAGGAAGATCAACAGTAAGTAGTGACCATTAAATTTAGCTGTTAGTAGATCATTAGAGACTTTAGTGAGGGCAGTTTCAGTAGAATGTAAAGAGTGGAAGCCGGATTGTGGAGGGTCAAAAAGAGAATTGTCAGAGAGATAGCGGATCATACGGGAGTGGACCAAGCATTCAAGGAGTTTAGAGATGAGTGGGAAATTAGAGACAGGTCTGTAGTTAGCAGCAGAGTTCTTGCCGAGGGATATTTTTTCCATAATAGATGTATGCTGGCATGTTTGAAGAAGGAGGGGAAAACACCAGATGAGAGTGAAAGATTAAATAATTTAGTTAGGTCAGATGTGACAGCTGGGGAAAGGGATTGAAGGAGATGTGAGGGAATAGGGTCGGTAGTGCATGTAGTAGGGATAGATGATGCAAGAAGCCGGGTGACGTCTTCCTCTGTGACCGGATCAAAGACCGAAAGTGAGTTGGATGAAGTGCAGGAGGCAAGAAAATGCATGATGTTCTGAGGCTGTAAGGAAATTTCTGGTCGTATGTGGGCAATTTTGTCCTTAAAATTGTTGGCCAGATCGTCAGTGCTGAGGCTGGTGTTTGAGGCCTATACTCATGGACTGAGTAGGGAATGGAAAGTGTCAAAAAGTTGTTTAGGAAAGTTGGCTAGTGATGTGATAAGGGTGTTGAAGTAATCTTGTTTGGAGAGGTGAAGGGCGGCATTGTATGTTTTCAGCATAAACGTATAATGGATGAAATCTTCGGCCAGGTTGGATTTTCTCCAGAGACATTCTGCGCACCTAGAGCACTGCTGGAGAAACCGTGTTTGCGGTGTGTGCCAGGGTTGCCGCTGTCGAGGTGCAAAGTTGTTCTAATTGTAGGAGGTACAGCTTCATCCAGGGCACTTTGCAGTGTATCATTATAGAGTTTTAGAGCAGAGTCAGGACAAGAGAGGCAGGAGATTGTGGCCAGTGAAGACTGCAAATTCCTTATAAGTTTCTGAGTTTTAATTGCACGCATATTCCTAGAGGTACAAAATGTTGGGGGTGTCCTTAAAGGGTTGACAGTACTTGACTGAGAATTAAAGAAGGTTGTGGTCAGAGAGCGGAAGAGGGGAATTAGTAAAATCATGCACTGAGCAGAGCCATGAGAAGATCAGGTGCAATCTGTTCCCATCTTCATGTGTGATAGAGTTAGAAAATTGTGAAAGACCAAGACAGGAGGCTAGGGTTAAAAGATTAGAGGCAGATGAGGAGATGGGGTTGTCAATAGGAATTTTAACGTCCCCCATGATGAAAGTGGGAAAGTCGCATGCTAGAAGGTATGGAAGCCGGGTGGCAAAGTGATGAAGAAATTGATGTGAGGGGCCTGGAGGGTGATAAACCACTGCCACTCGCAGGGAGAAGGGCCTGTATAGTCTTACAGTTTGTACCTCAAAAAAAAGGAAGGATAATTGAGGGGACAGGTGGGTTAACCTGAAAAACGCAATTTGTTGACAGCAGCAGACCAACACCTCCACCTAGCCTGTTATCACGTCTAGGGGTATGAGAATATTGGAAGCCACCATATTAAAGAGCAGTAGCAGCGGTAGTGTTCGACTGCTGAATCCAGGTCTCTGTAAAAGCAAGGAGGTAATGTTATGTGAAAGGAAAAAGTTGTGGATGTAGGAGAGTTTGTTACATGCTGAGTGAGGGTTCCAAAGGCACAGTTGAAGGAGACAGATGGCATGCAAGGGATATTAATAAATTAATTCCTGGAGTTTCTGAGAGTAGTAGGGAAGGAGTTAAGTTTACTATGATAATATGGGCATGGATTTGGTTCATTATCCTGTGCAACTAGTAGGAGAAGAATAAAGAGAGTGAGTAGATGGTTAAGAGGTTTGTGAAGTCATCTCTTATGTTGTATGATGGTGTCAATAAATCTGGGTTAATTAACATTCTAAAAAGAGCATGAGAGCAGTACTTAGTAACAGGGAGCAGAGAGGGACTGATATGGATGGAGGGAACCGAGTGTGTGAAAGAGCAGCAGATATGAGGCATGGAAGCAGCTAGCACAAAAATGATGCAAATACTTATAGTGAACACATTTTGCAGCACAAGTGAACAGGTGGAGCCCATGCCATTTTTTTTATTTAAATAAATAATTTTTAAAAACGATATTAGATCCACTCTATTTTTTATAACTAGCCAAGGTAAAGCAGACAGCTAAGTCTGCAGCCCACAGCTGTCTGTTTTGCCAGCACTCTTTATAAAAAATAGATTGACGCTCATGCTGTTTATTTTTATAGTTCACAGCAACATACAGTTATGTTTTTCATGCAATAAAATGAGTTGAATGGCTGCAATGTAGTCTTTTTACAAACCTTATTAACATACAAACAATACTCAAATATCAGACCCACACATATAATTTCTTTTTTTAGTTCCTGTTCAAGTCAGTGCCACGACCACACAGTGATCGGTACGAAATCCAAAATTTACAGTTCGGGTTTGTTTATCTCAACATATAAGGTATGCACTTTGTTTTATGAAATCTAGTGATTTAAAATAATCTGTCAGCAGTTTTTTTCTACCTCATCTGAGAGAAGTAAGACATAGGTGAAGTGACTCTGAATCCAATTATGTATAGCTTAGTTTACTGGGTGCAACGGTTCTGATAGAATAATAACTTAATGATTTAGCAATGCAGCAGAGCTGAGAAAGCTAACACGACCCACAGCAGGATGTTCATGTACAATGTATTTAGACAGTGAATTGCTTACCACAGGAGGTGTTGCATCAGACTACTTGGCACGAGGCAATGTGGATAATCAATACTAATCTCCTGGTGCTAAAACAAACATTGATGGTAAACAACAGCAGGTTGGAAAGCTAGAGTAGCTGTAATGGTTCTTGTATATATGTACTATATTTAAAAATATTATAAAACTGAACATGTGTAAAATGGTTATTATATAAAATTATTGTTGTTGCTATAGCTATTGACGTGGACTCACAGGTTATTTTCTTGACCTGCCCTAGAAAAAGGCCCCTTCTCACTGCAAGATGGTTAGTGTTAAAGCTCTGCCTTACGAAGTCTGACACCAATTAGTCATCACCAACCTACTCCTTAACACCAAGACAAATGGTTGACTGCTCCAGCAAGAATCCACTTTTAAAAATAAGAGTTGTCAGCTTCCAGAATGTTTTAAGTTAATTATATAAGTAATCATATGGTTTACAGTTGACTAAACTAACCACTACATGCAGTCATTCATTTGACAAAATGTTTTTATGTCATGATTTAGAGATGGCATTCTATCAATTTTCTAAAATGTTCAAATAATGATCGTTAGCCCTAAAAATGGGCCTATGGACAGTCAAAAAATCATCTGAGTAAAAATTGGGACAAAAAGTCCTGTAGTCCTTCTTTATGATACGATCTTTCATGTGCCCACGTAGGAGGTAAGACCCACAAGAGCTGTTGTTTTTAATATAGACGCCTTTTGAGGTATTTTTTTTGTTCTGACAGATCTGAGCCTTTTTGAGTATCAGTAAGGAGTTGTTCAATCAGTCAAGCAAAAAAATGACCCTGAGATCCTTAAGTGAGCAAAGAGTGACAGATCAAACTATATACAGGCACTAGTTCTTCCTTGGTATTAAATGCAGCTTCCCATCCACAATTTTTTTTAACTACACCACCCCTTTTATTTGATTGAGAGCTCTGGTTTTACAAGCCAAAAAAGGGTGGAGATAAATGGAAATCATGGAGGTGAGAATGTGGACTTAAATGTTTGGCCACATCAAGGGTGCACTGTGCACCTGTACTTGGTTTAAACAGTCATTCTTTGCTGACAGAGTTCTTTTAAGCTACTACTTCTCTTCCAAGGCTTGCAAACTGTCTTATGCCCTGGCATAAGGGGGTTATTTGTGCTCTTAAGAGAAATTCCACAATAAATGAAGATGTTTCTAAAGAATACACTTACTTCACCATAAATGATGCATTTGGAAAATATTCAAAGGTTACATTTTCACTCCAAGTTAGGTCACAAATGGCATTTGTTTGAAAAGCTGGAGAGAAAGGCCAGACAAAACTTTGAGGGTATCATAACTGAAACCGGAATAGCAATGAGTTACTGGTTTCAGAATTGCCTATTACATAATTCTTTGAGTTTGCAGGAAAATTGTTGTTTCATCAGCAAAAAAAGTGCAGATGATTGTTATTGTCATGCAAATCACACTTTTGGCTTTACCAGTAAGGCCGGCTTCACACCACAGCACAATCCGATCCGGATTTTGGCCCCATAGTATCCTATGGGCCAGATGGAGCCAGATGGCAGCTCTCTGCCATCCGTTTCCATGTGTCCGGGAGGAATCAGATTTTTCTCCCGGACACAAAATCGGAGCATGCAGTATTTTTGTGTCCAGGGAGAAAAATCTCCCCAAATCGAATCCTCCCAGACTCTACTGGATCCGGGGCAATCCGGCGCTCCCTAACATGGGAGTCTATGGGGCCGGATTGCCCCGATCCGGGAGGATCCAGCAACAGGACATCGGCAGCTGCACGCTGCTGTAATTTCAGGACCGCAGCTACCTCCCTGCTAGCCGTGATCTTGAATAATCAGCAGCTGCGGCTGCTATTAGCGGCATCCGGCTGCACATCGGACCGGAGGGCATATTTGCCCTCTGTTTCTGTTTGCAAATCCGATCCGGGGCTGTTAGGTTCATCCCTGACAGCCCTGGATCGGATTTCCCCGTGGTGTGAAGACAGCCTAAGTTTTTCAGTATTTCCTACAAAAAAAAACATGTGTCTAGAATTGATCTGGGGGAACAGCTATTCTCCTTGTGGAGACTTTTCTGCCAGTCGGCAGTGAGGAGACTTCAAGCTGCAATGCTCCACTGGGAAATTACATATGCAAACTGTCACTGCAGTAAGGAAGTGAAAAACTCTAATGCCACCTCTATGTGCATATGCAATTTCCCAGAGGAGCATTGCAGCTTGAAGTCTCCTCACTGCCGGCTGGCAGAAAAGTCTCCAAAAGGAGAATAGCTGTTCCTGCAGACCTCATCTTAGCCTCTCATACAGCCAGATCAGAATTCCCACACACTGCACTGATGAGGGGCAATCACCCTGAAATGCAGCATCTGTAGTTTGGGGCTCTGATCTGGCACAAATCCTAGAGGCCTGGTTACACACTTCAATAATGTGTTGGCGAACCGACCAACGATCCGACATGACCTACATCGCTGGAACAACATTCAATGATCGCCAGTGAGGTGTCACACATACTGATATGAAGAACGACGCAGCAACAATTCCGCTGCAAGCGAACAATACTTGCGGTCATTTGGTTACCTACGTCCTCCAGTTCTGAATAGGTGAAGTCGTTAGCGACATCATTATCAAGGTGTCACACACACTGATGCTGCAGGTTAAATGAACGATGAACGACTGATTTATGGTCCGGTTCATAAACCTCCGATCAGCCAACTTATCGTTGGTTGACTCTACGTGTCCCATGCAACGATGTCGTTACAACGTCGTTGCTCCACCCTAAAACCCGAGACGTACCAACGATATTGTTAACAATATCGTAGTGTGTAGTGGGCCCTTAAGTCATATTAAAAGGCTTGTTAAAGAGTCAATTATGACTTTTAGGATTGATACCTTTATTAGGTGGCATTAGAGTTTTTTACTTCCTCACTGAAGTGACAATTTGCATATGTGTATAGAATATTCACGATACTCTTCAATAAATTCCTTTAAGGATATAATTGAATAAATCAAGTCAAGTCAGGGATTTTCTCTCATTTTGATAACTTTAATGCTCATCCAAAGTTGCTATGGGCAAGAAAAGCATTGATATCAAACATTTACAAAATATTGTAATATGCTCAAAAAAGAATAAAAGGTTTCAAAATTCATGTAAAATGAAGTAGTTAATGCTAAAACTTCTTAACTTGCATATGTTTGTTCCACAATGAGAATACAATTAGAAAACTATATATTTTAATCAACTTTTTTGATCATTTCAAATGCAAAAATGTAAACTATATTGATCTAAATTTATCATCAATAAAAAGCACAATATGTCTCAAAATAATAAAATAAACTAATGGAAAATGAAACATACACATTTCTAAAGTTTAGATTAATTTTAATTTATTGCTAAAGGGTTTAAACATATTAAACTTGAGAGAGTTATTCTACTTTATCTTAAGTCAAGAATAAATCAATTAAATTCATATTATTTCTCAAGGAAAGAAAGCAGCCTGGTTTGCTGTATTTAATTTATTATATAAAATATATAGATATCTAATGATTGAATCAATATAGCATATAATTGTTTTCCAATTACAATATGAATTATAGCTCATTAAAAGAAAAGCAATATTCAAATGAGGAGACAGCGGAGCTTTTGTGTAGAAATCAATTGCTTTGTAATGGAACATTATTTACGTTATATTTCCTTAATATTCTATATACTGATATCTAAAACAAATATTGAGTGGTCCCTTGGGAAAAGGCGTAACTTTGTGGAAGTGCCTTATTATTCCTTAATATTTGACATTTATCACTTATAGCCATTGTACTGTTTGTAAAAAAATAAAATAAAAAAAAGGCTGCACACCGGACCGGAGGGCATATTAGCCCATTAGCCCTCCGATTCTGTCTGCTGATTGCAGTGTGTAGGCAGCCTTAGGCACTTTTATTACTTTTTGCAAGTCACAATTTTACATACACTAACAGGCCCAGTTCACATCTAAGGGGGTTTGCATTTCTGTTCTTATGCGTTTTTGCACTGCAAAAATGCAGAGAAACGCATTTGTGACAGCATGTGTGTCAAATACGCATTGGAAACGCTTGCGTTAACGCACCCATTGGTTTCAATGCAAAACGCAATGAAAACGCATGCAAAAACATGTCATTTTCAGAAAACGCAAAATGCATGTGTTTTGTCAAACACAGCTAAAAGTGTTGCATGCAACATTTTGCGCTGTATTTGCAAACGTTTTCTGAAAATGACATGAGTTTTTGCATGCGTTTTCATTACGTTATGCATTGAAACCAACGGGTGCGTTAACGCAAGCATTCCCAATGTGTTTTTGGCACACATGCTGTCACAAATGCATTGCAACCCAAAAGCAAAAGAAATGCAGATGTGAAAAGGCCCTAAGATTACTATGCCTTTAAATAATTTGGAACAACACATATGATAATGGCCAGGGTCACACATACCATCCATTTTTGGCTTAAATCCATTTTTGGGATCATTTTGGACATTTTTTTTCTAAGTGTAAAAATGCATATGCGTTAACGCATGTGTCTGAGCATTTTTTTACCATGGGGCCCTAAGGGAGACGCATGCATTAACGGATGGTACATATAGGCGTTTTTGCATGCGTTTTTGGTGAAAAAATGACTAAGCCCCAAAAGTTCCAAAAAAGTCCAGGACCTCAGGGGACAATATTGACACCCTTAGAAAAACTGATCCATTTTTGTAACAGCTTAAAAAAGCGGATGGGCATGTGTGACCCTGGCCAAGGTCATATGTTTGAAAGCTTCTGATAGGTTTATTGACAACTTCTGAGCTAAAGACACATTTGTGAATGTATTTTAATGCACACGTGAAAAACTCTGCTTCTTTGTGTAGCATTATGGGAACGAATAAAGGAATCAGACACGATATCAGGAAAAGAATTATGGACTTGCACAAGTCTGGTTCATCCTTAAGTGCAATTTCCAGATACCTGAAGGTGCCTTGTACATCTGTACAGACAATTATATGCAACTACAAACAAGAAGGGAATGCCCAAACTTCATACCACTCAGAAAGGAGAACAAAAGCAAAAGACTATGTGAAAATGATGGCAGAAGCTGGTAAGGTTGTATCGTTATTCACAGTGAAACAAGTACTGTATCAACACAGGCTGAAAGAACACTCTGCCAGGAAGAAGCCATTACTCCAAAATAAACATAAAAAATCCAGATTATTTTTTGCAAATGTACACAGGAATAAAGATCTACATTTTTAGAGACATGTCCTGTGGTTTGGCAAAGCTAAAATTGAACTGTTTGGCCATAATGTCAAGGGCTGACGCAAGTGTGACCCTAGCCTAAGAAAACAATCCCAACTGTGAAACGGGGGTAGCAGCATCTTGTTAGGGTTGTTTTGCTTCAGAAGGGACTGGTGCACTTCACAAAATAGATGGCATCATGAGGATAGAAGGTTATGTGGCAATGCTGAAGCAAGACATCACCCAGGATTTAAAGATTAGGTGGAAATGGGTCTTCCAAACATTCAATGACCTGAAGTATACTGCCAAATTGGTTATAAAGTGGCTTAAGGACAATAAAGTCATTGTTTTGGAGTGTCCATCACAAAGCCCTGATCTCAATTCTTTTGAAAATGTATGGGCAAAGCTGAACAGGCATGTGCAAGTAAGGCGACCTAAAAATATGGCTCAGTTACACCAGTTCCGTCAGGAGAAATAGGCCCAAATTCCTACCAACTATTGTAAGAAGACGTTATATATATATATATATACGGTATATATATATATATATATATATACTAGCTGTGAGCCCGATGCAAATGCATCGGGATTCTAGAACGTGCATTAATTTGATTATAGTAGTTATAGCTGTTAGCCTGATGCAAATGCATCGGGTATCTAAAATATGTTTATTGTTTTTTTAAAGATTTTTAAATAATAATCGCATCAATAGCAATAATATAAGCCATAGCATTATTATTAGCAGTAATAGCAGTATTAATAGCATTATTAGCAGTATTATGAGCATTAATAACAGTATTAATAGCATTAATAGCATTATTATTAGCATTATATAGCATTATTAATAGCATTATTAGCATTAATAATAGCATTAATAACATTATTAATAGCATTAATAGCATTATTATTAGCATTAATAGCATTAATAATAGCATTATTAGCATTAATAATAGCATTAATAACATTATTTAATAGCATTAATAGCATTATTATTAGCATTAATAGCATTATTAATAGCATTAATAGCATATATTAGCTTAATAGCATTAATAGCATTATTAATAGCATTAATAGCATTATTATAGCATTAATAGCATTTATATATAGCATTAATAGCATTAATAATGGCATTATTAGCATTAATAATAGCATTAATAACAGTATTAATAGCATTAATAGCATTATCATTAGCATTAATAGCATTATTAATAGCATTATTAGCATTAATAATAGCATTAATATACATTATGCATTAATAGCATTAATAGCATTAATAGCATTATTAATAGCATTAATAGCATTATTATATCATTAAATAGCATTTAAAGGCATTATACATTATAATAGCATTAATAACATTATTAATAGCATTAATAGCATTATCATTAGCATTAATAGCATTATTAATAGCATTAATAGCATTATAATAGCTTAATAGCATTATTAATAGCATTAATAGCATTAATTATTAGCATTAATAGCATTAATAATAGCATTAATAACATTATTAATAGCATTAATAGCATTATTATTAGCATTAATAGCATTATTAATAGCATTAATAGATAAATATTAGCATTAATAGCATTAATAGCTATTAATAGCATTAATAGCATTATTATAGCATTAATAGCATTAATATAGCATTATTAGCATTAATAATAGCATTAATAACTATTAATAGCATTAATAGCATTATTTATTAGCATTAATAGCATTATATACATTAGCATTAATAAACATTAATACATTATAATAGCATTAATAGCATTATTATTAGCATTAATAGCATTATAATAGCATTATTAGCATTAATAATAGCATTATAACTTATTAATAGCATTAATAGCATTAATAGCATTATAGCATTATAATAGCATATAGGATAATTCTAATAGCATTGCTAATTATGCATATAGCATTATAGCATTAATAGTATTATTATAGCATTAATAGCATTAATAATGGCATTATTAGCATTAATAATAGCATTTAATACATTATTAATAGCATTAATAGCATTGATTAAATTAGCATTAGTAATTAGCATTAATAATTATAATAGCATTATTAGCATTAATAATAGCATTAATAACATTATTAATAGCATTAATAGCATTATTATTAGCATTAATAGCATTAATAATAGCATTATTAAGCATATAATAATAGCATTTAATAACATTATTAATAGCATTTAATAGCATTATTATTAGCATTTAATTAGCATTATTAATAGCATTAATAGGATAAATATTAGCATTAATAGCATTATATAGCCTAATTAATAGCATTAATAGCATTAATATAATAGCATTAATAGCATTATTATTAGCATTAATAGCATTAATAATGGCATTATTAGCATTAATAATAGCATTATATAACATTATTAATAGCATTATAGCATTATTATTAGCATTATAGCATTATAATGCATTATAGCATTAATTAGCATTAATAAGCATTAATAAATAATTAATAAGCATTTAATATATGCATTAATAGCATTATAATATAGCATTAATTAGCATTAATTAATAGCATTAATAGCATTATTAATAGCATTAATAGCATTATTATTAGCATTAATAGCATTAATAATAGCATTAATAGATTAATAATTAGCATTAATAGCATTAATAGCTAATTAATAGCATTATATAGCATTATTAATAGCATTATAATAGCATTATTATTAGCATTAATAATTAGCATTAATAATGATATATTAGCATTAATACATAGATTAATAAAATTAGTTAATAGCATTATAGCATTATTAATAATAGCATTAATAGCATTAATAGATTATTAATAGCATAATAGCATTATTATAGCATTAATAGCATATACATTAATAGATTATTTAATAGCATTATATAGCATTATTAATAGCATTAATAGCATTATTATAGCATAAATTAATTAGCAATTAATAGCATTATTAATAGCATTAATAGCATTATTAATAGCATTAAATTAGCATTATTATTAGCATTAATAGCATTAATAATAGCATTATTAGCATTAATAATAGCATTCATAACATTAGTAATAGCATTAATAGCATTATTATTAGCATTAATAGCATTAATAATGCCATTAATAGGATAAATATTAGCATTGATAGCATTAATAGCATAATTAATAGCATTAATAGCATTATTAATAGCATTAATAGCATTATTATTAGGATTAATAGCATGAATAGGATAAATATTAGCATTAATAGCATTAATAGCATTATTAATAGCATTATTATTGGCATTAATAATAGCATTATTAGCATTAATAATAGCATTAATAACATTATTAATAGCATTAATAGCATTATTATTAGCATTAATAGCATTAATAATAGCATTATTAGCATTAATAATAGCATTAATAACATTATTAATAGCATTAATAGCATTATTATTAGCATTAATAGCATTAATAGCATTATTATTAGCATTAATAATACCATTAATAGGATAAATATTAGCATTAATAGCATTAATAGCATTATTAATAGCATTAATATTAGCATAAATAGCATTAATAATAGCATTATTAGCATTAATATTAGCATTAATAACATTATTAATAGCATTAATAGCATTATTATTAGCATTAATAGCATTAATAATAGCATTATTAGCATTAATAATAGCATTAATAAAATTATTAATAGCATTAATAGCATTATTATTAGCATTAATAGCATTAATAGCATTATTATTAGCATTAATAGCATTAATAATACCATTAATAAGATAAATATTAGCATTAATAGCATTAATAGCATTATTAATAGCATTAATAGCATTATTATTAGCATTTATTTATTTTATTATTATTTTTATGTAATTATTTATTATTTTTTATTTATTTTTTTATTATTTTTTAATTATTTTTAAATTATTATTTTTTTTTTTTTATTATTATTTTTATTTAATTATTTAATATTTTGTATTTATTTTTTTATTATTTTTTAATTATTTTTAAATTATTTTTTTATTATTAAATTTATTTATTTTTTTAAGTGAGAGTGAGACACAGTTCTCATTCAGGTCCGCATTTTTTTTTTTTTTTTATTATTATTTTTTTGAATTATTTAATATTTTTTATTATTTTTTTATTATTTTTTAATTATTTTTAAATTATTATTTTTATTATTTAATTTATTTATTTTTTTAAGTGAGAGTGAGACACAGTTCTCATTCAGGTCCGCAGTTTTTTTTTTTTTTTATTATTATTTTTATTGAATTATTTAATATTTTTTATTTATTTTTTTATTATTTTTTAATTATTTTTAAATTATTATTTTTATTATTTAATTTATTTATTTTTTTAAGTGAGAGTGAGACACAGTTCTCATTCAGGTCCGCAGTTTTTTTTTTTTTTATTATTATTTTTATTTAATTATTTATTTAATATTTTTTAATTATTTTTTTATTATTTTTTAATTATTTTTAAATTATTTTTTTTATTATTTAATTTATTTATTTTTTTAAGTGAGAGTGAGACACAGTTCTCATTCAGGTCCGCACTTTTTTTTTTTTTTATTATTATTTTTATTGAATTATTTAATATTTTTTATTTATTTTTTTATTATTTTTTAATTATTTTTAAATTATTATTTTTATTATTTAATTTATTTATTTTTTTAAGTGAGAGTGAGACACAGTTCTCATTCAGGTCCGCATTTTTTTTTTTTTTATATTATTATTTTTATTTAATTATTTAATATTTTTTATTTATTTTTTTATTATTTTTTAATTATTTTTAAATTATTATTTTTATTATTTAATTTATTTATTTTTTTAACTCAGAGTGAGACGCAGTTCTCATTCAGGTCCGCCTTTTTTTTTCCCCATTGACATACATTAGCGGTGTGTCGGCGATTTTATGGCCGGCCACCTGGTTCTATTTGTCGGCCCTAAAATCGCGGACACACCGCTAATGCATGTCTATGGGCAGTCAGCTCGAATTCTGATTGGTCGGCGTTCAATCCGAAATCGGGCTGACTGCCCATAGAGATGCATTAGCGGTGTGTCCGCGATTTTAGGGCCGACAAATAGAACCAGGTGGGCGGCCATAAAATCGCCGACACACCGGTAATGTATGTCAATGGGAAAAAAAAGTCGGACCTGAATGAGAACTGCGTCTCAGTTTTGAGGGGCTCTTCTGATTGGCTGAGGGCAGTATACCGCGACCAATCAGAAGAGGGCCTGAGATCTCATTGAGGTAGAATGGGGGATTTTTCTTCCATTCTATCTTAATGAGAAGGAAGAGGACGTCGGAGGTGGAAGATCCCCGGGGCCGGACGAAGAGGCGAAGATGGCGGAAATAAGAGAGAAGACCCCGGGGCCGGAGGAAGAGGACGCCTGGCCGGACGGAGGAGTTGAGGACGGACGGACGGACGATCAGATGACTTGAAGGGATGTAAGTGATCGACGGGGGCGTTAGGTTAGGGGACAGCAGGGGCTTCGGGTATAGGGCCTTAGGTGACAGCGGCGTTAGGTTAGGGGACGGCGGGGGCTTAGGGGATAGGCGGCGGGGCTTAGGGGGTATCGGCGGGGGCCTAGGATACTACGGGGCTTAGGGGGTAGGGGCTTAGGGGCTGCTGCGGGGCTTAGGGGTAGGGCCTTAGGGGCGGCGGTGGCTTAGGGGGTAAACGGCGGGTCGGGGGTTAGGTGGTCGCGGCTTAGGGGATAGGGGCTTAGGGGTATCGGCGGGGGCTTAGGATGCTGCGGGTCGGGGGTTAGGTGGTCGGGGCTGCTGCGGGGCTTAGGGGGTAGGGGCGGCGGTGGCTTAGGGGGTAGACGGCGGGGCTTAGGGGGTATCGGCGAAGGGTTAGGATGCTGCGGGTCGGGGGTTAGGTGGTCGGGGCTTAGCGGGGTGGCGACTTAGGGGTAGGGGCGGCGCAGGTGTTCGGGGCTTAGCGGGTGGCGACTTAGGGGTAGGGGCGGCGCACTGAGGGCGGCGGTGGCTTAGGGGGTAGACGGCGGGGCTTAGGGAGTATCGGCGGGGGGTTAGGATGCTGCGGGTCGGGGGTTAGGTGGTCGGGGCTTAGCGGGTGGCGACTTAGGGGTAGGGGCGGCGCACTGAGGGGGTGGCTAAGAGCATGGGGCTGTAGTGTACACCGCTATGGTATACTACAGTCCCATGGCCATACGCCTGTCAGGTGTAAAGCGTATGGCCATGGGACTGTAGTATACCATAGCGGTGTACACTACAGCGCCGGGCGGCGGGGCTTAGGGGGTATCGGCGGGGGGTTAGGATGCTGCGGGTCGGGGGTTAGGTGGTCGGGGCTTAGCGGGTGGCGACTTAGGGGTAGGGGCGGCGCACTGAGGGGGTGGCTAAGAGAATGGGGCTGTAGTGTACACCGCTATGGTATACTACAGTCCCATGGCCATACGCCTGTCAGGTGTAAAGCGTATGGCCATGGGACTGTAGTATACCATAGCGGTGTACACTACAGCGCCATGCTCTTAGCCAGCCCTGGCTTTGTTAGCGAAGCGACTCGCAATGCCCGCAATGCTTCGCGGGCATTGCTTCGCAAGACTGCAACGACTCGCAATGCCCCGGCCACGGGGAGAGTCCAGGAAAAGCAGCTCGCTCGCTAATAAAGCCACCGGAAGTTGCGCCGCTCCGACGGAAGTCACTACGGCAATTATATAATAGATATATGTTATATATATATATATATATATATGTGTGCGAATAATATATATATATATATATATATATATATATATATATATATATATATACTTGCAAAAAAATGAGGCTGCAGCACACAGTTTGGAGTGATTTCCTTGCCTTTATTGGCATATAGGCATAGTGAGGCGACGTTTCGGTCCTCAGACCTTCTTCCAGCAGTCACTTAGGACAAATGCTGGGAACTTTATACATTCTCCAATATCAATTATTATTATTCAATTTACAGTGCTATAAGTGTTTTTGTTGTGCATAAACAGTTTCCCTTTACAATGGGATTAACACAGCAGTTAATATACCTACATATATGGTTGCTTATCTCATTAAAACAGTGAAATTCTCTCTACTTACAGTTATATTTCCCTCATAGACCAATTGCAGCTCAGGTGTCCGCTTGATTACTATTAATTATTAAATGATTGTAGCAACATATGTTGCTCGCCATGTGCGGTCCTTCCCTGACCGCGCGTCGCCATTACGGCGTTGTTTACAAACTACTGCGCCTGCGCGTGTGCGATACGCTTCCCTAGTTACAGCTCATTGCCGGAAGCGATTCCATCGCCATCTTTGAGATCTCGCGCATGCGCTGTGACATCCAGCGTTTGTTAGTGCGCGTCTTTGGACATTCTCTTCCTATGTCCACATATTTTGTCATAGTGTTTTCAAATTACATTATAAAGTTGATGGAATTAATTTATGTGTATGTTACGTGCCAAATATGTATTATAAGTATCATTATTTGATAAAAATTCTACTTCTGACTCTAAAATTCAATTTAAAGTGACAGTGCTTTATGATATGAATATTTCAATCATTTATTCTTTATTGCTATATATCCTAATCTTTTGCCTCACAAATTATTACACTAAAGCTTTCCACACTATATGTTCCATACCCGGGTTTTCTTATTATGTGGATTGCTATATGCAAATTACACCGTGGCTATTCGTGCTTACTTTGGGTAACCTGTTTAAAGTGCATCCCATCCTGGGTTATAGCACTCCCCTGTCAGTACAGTGTTCAGGGAGATCTCTCTCAATTCACACTACCTGCCCAAGGTAAAAACAGGAATTTCCCATCCATTTACCATTTTTCAGCCATTAGTGTTGGTTTATAACCATTTATTTATTGCTGAGGCAAAAAGAAAAGAATAGAAACCTTGATTTCAAGCAATTATTTTTTATTTTATTTTTAAAGTGCATTATAAGTGCTTCCTCAGTGCTTTGGTAAATAAGTGCATAAATAGTGCAGATATATTATTAATTGTCTAAAAAAATCAATTATTATATTTATAGAAGAAAAACATTTTTCATTTGTGTAAAAGGAAGGGAATGTCAATTTTTAAATTAAATTACGCTTGGTCTGTGTAGTTTGTTCTTGAATGTGTCAAATAGCGGGCACCCGGTATGCAAGTGTTCTATCTTCCATAACATCCTCCTATATAATAGGAAAAAGGAAGATAAATAATTATTAAAATCAATAGTTATAAGAAACCATAACTCAAGTCGTTACACAGTATATCATGACTACAGTGCTATATTATACTCAGTGATAGTGCATCAAAGTGACTAAGAACACAAATACTTAAATAAGAACCAATTTTTAAAGGGCTGTATGTAATTTAAAATCTACGTTGAGTCCCTCCGGTTTTAGGGTTTGCAACCTGTGGATCCACTCCAATTCTTTGGTTTTCAATAGGCCAACTCTATCTCCACCTCTTCTGGGCATTGGCACAGTATCTATTAGCCTAAACTTTAAATCCTTTTCCTTGTGGTTTGCCTCCGCAAAATGTTTTGACACTGGTAAATTCATGATCTTTTTTCGTATCGTATAACGGTGGTGGGTAATTCTTACTTTAAAGTCTAGAGTGGTTTCTCCTACATACAATAAATGACAAGGGCATTCAAGAAGATAAATAACGTGGTCAGAGTTACATGTTAAAAAATGTTCGATTTTGTACTCTTTACCTGTTTTGGGATGGGTGAATTTGTTACCCTTAATCATGAAGGAACAGTTTATGCAACTGATGCAGGGATAGCATCCTGTTCTTTTTTCTCTGGTCAATGTGATCTGTCTTTCTCTTTTCATTGTACCTATGTCAGACCTGACCAATAAATCTTTAACATTTTTCCCTTTTCTGTATGAAATTAAGGGGGGATTTTTGTACTCCTCAATCTGGGGTAAACATTTCTTTAACATTGTCCAATGTTTTTGGACAATGCCTACTATATTCTTCGTTTCTTCCCCATATGTTAGTACTAAAGGGACTCTCTTTGGTTCGTCTATCTTCCCTCTTATATCTCCTTTGGTCTCTCTGTTAGCCAATTTTCTCTTTTGTTGTTGCAGTATTTTATTCGGGTACCCTCTGTGCTTAAATTTTTCAATTAATTTGTCTATTTCTACCTCCCTTTCCTGCTCGTTACTTACAATTCGGTTTACTCTGATCATTTGTCCAAGTGGAATAGCCTTTTTTAGGCTACTTGGATGACCACTAGTATAATGGAGGAGTTTATTTTTGTCAGTGGCTTTTACAAATAGCGTTGTGTCAATCTGACCCTCCTTCAGAAGTACTTTAACATCAAGGAATTGCATTTCTGTTAGGGAATGCACTTCCGTGAATTTTATTGTATCATCAACCGTATTCACGTATTTGTAAAAAGACAAGAATTCATTTTCAGTTCCTTTCCATATGATAAAGATATCGTCGACATATCTCCACCACCTCTCCACATGGGAGAAGTGGTGAGATGTGTAGACGAACTTTTCTTCCAAGAAGACCATGACAGCCCCTGCATATGAACATGCCATTCGAGCACCCATAGCGGTCCCCATCAATTGTAGGAAGAACTCATCACCGAACAAGAAATAGTTTTGTTTAAGTACTATCTCTAATAAATCCATAATCAGTTGTTTACATGGGTCTGTGTAGTCTCTTGTTTTTAGAAAATCTGCAATTACCTTGATTCCCATCTCATGTTTGATAGACGTGTATTAAAGATGTTACATCAAAAGAGGCCAATATGTACTCTTTATTCCCCATAAATTTGGTTTGCTCCTTAAACCTTGCAAGTTCCTCAAGGAAATGTCCCGTGTCTTTGATGTAAGACTTCCCTCAGTGGCAAAAGGACTCATGACTTTCTCCAAAAAAATCCCAATGTTGTAAAATATGGATTGTATTCCTGCCACTATGGGCCTCCCTGGTGGGTCAATTAATGATTTATGAATTTTTGGAACCAGGTAGAGTACTGGTGTCACTGGATTTTTTTCAAACAGAAAGTCATGTAAATTTTGGTCAATAATTCCTCCTATCAAGGCAGTACCCAGTACTTTTTGTATGTTTTTTTGTATTTCAAATTTGGGATCATTCTGTAACCTCTTATACACCTGGTTGTCATCTAACTGCCTATAGACCTCCTTCAAATACGTCTCCCTGTCCATGATGACGGTTGCTCCCCCTTTATCCGCAGGTTTTATTATTAAACCGCCATCATGGACAAGATCTTGTACTGCCTGGATCTGTTCCTTAGTTACGTTCGTGGTTGATCCCCATCACAGGGACTGAAAAGCACTCGGCATATCTGCTGTAAAAGAAACGCTGCTCATTAACTTTTTTCATTGTTATATATCTATATGAGATTGAGCGCTTCTTCAATATGGAACCAGGCAAAGGCTTTTACACAGAAGACGATGAGAGCCGGATTCTGAAAGGAGCTGAAGGAAATACAGATTTTTTGAGTATACCCTCAACAGTTTCTTTGAAACGCAAGTATGAGAATGACTCTAAAAAATTATTGTCTTTGGAAATGCACCTAGTCATGCTTGGTCAGTATTATAAAAGTAAAGAAAATTCCTCGGGTTTAAGGTCTAATATAAATCCAACGTTATTTTTAGAGGATAATGATTTTTGTGCCAAGTTTGTTGCTTTATCAAACAAGTATGCAATGGAGGTGATGCTTTTAAACATGGAGCATATACAATTAGAAACAATCAAGATTAAAGATAACATCAAAGATATAGAAAATGAACTTTTGGGTATTTTGAAAGATGAAGAACTTTTAAAGTTCAAGGAATCAATCAAGATTAAGTTAGATAAACAGAGAAAAGACACAGAGGAAACGAAACGACAGAAATGGGCACGAGACACGGAGGATTACCGTGTAGGATTGGTGTACAACTGGCAGAGAGAAGGACAAAATAAATGGCAAAGGAGAGGTCGTTACAAATACTACTCTCACACAAAAAAATCAAAACACCTGTTTTTTCATATAACCTGTCTAACCTTCATTCATGTAGACCGAGACCAAAATCTGGAGGACGAAGAGGAGGGAGGAAACAACACCGCCAGCAGAAAAAAGAAAGAAAAACCGAAAGGACAACAGTTCAAAGGGAGCCGGAAGAAGGATCACAACTGACTGTTAATTTGTCTGGTAAAGAACTTTCATGTAGTCAAAAAGAAATTTTGAACAAAGGCTTGTCTTACAGTATGTCGACACATGTAAACTGGTTTACGGTAGAAAAGGAAATGTACCAATTTTTTAGAAGTGTACGTTTAAAATACCATTTTCATAATAAGACCGTAGAAAAGGGACAGAATACTAGTGAACTAAATTTACATAAACTAGGTATCCAACGTAAAAGTGACTTTATGCCAAATGATGATATCCCCATAGTAGAGGCTTTTGAACAAGCAGTAAAACAAGAAATAAAAATTTTGAGAAACACAGCTAAAAAGGAACTAACAAATCCGAACGTAACTAAGGAACAGATCCAGGCAGTACAAGATCTTGTCCATGATGGCGGTTTAATAATAAAACCTGCGGATAAAGGGGGAGCAACCGTCATCATGGACAGGGAGACGTATTTGAAGGAGGTCTATAGGCAGTTAGATGACAACCAGGTGTATAAGAGGTTACAGAATGATCCCAAATTTGAAATACAAAAAAACATACAAAAAGTACTGGGTACTGCCTTGATAGGAGGAATTATTGACCAAAATTTACATGACTTTCTGTTTGAAAAAAATCCAGTGACACCAGTACTCTACCTGGTTCCAAAAATTCATAAATCATTAATTGACCCACCAGGGAGGCCCATAGTGGCAGGAATACAATCCATATTTTACAACATTGGGATTTTTTTTGGAGAAAGTCATGAGTCCTTTTGCCACTGAGGGGAAGTCTTACATCAAAGACACGGGACATTTCCTTGAGGAACTTGCAAGGTTTAAGGAGCAAACCAAATTTATGGGGAATAAAGAGTACATATTGGCCTCTTTTGATGTAACATCTTTATACACGTCTATCAAACATGAGATGGGAATCAAGGTAATTGCAGATTTTCTAAAAACAAGAGACTACACAGACCCATGTAAACAACTGATTATGGATTTATTAGAGATAGTACTTAAACAAAACTATTTCTTGTTCGGTGATGAGTTCTTCCTACAATTGATGGGGACCGCTATGGGTGCTCGAATGGCATGTTCATATGCAGGGGCTGTCATGGTCTTCTTGGAAGAAAAGTTCGTCTACACATCTCACCACTTCTCCCATGTGGAGAGGTGGTGGAGATATGTCGACGATATCTTTATCATATGGAAAGGAACTGAAAATGAATTCTTGTCTTTTTACAAATACGTGAATACGGTTGATGATACAATAAAATTCACGGAAGTGCATTCCCTAACAGAAATGCAATTCCTTGATGTTAAAGTACTTCTGAAGGAGGGTCAGATTGACACAACGCTATTTGTAAAAGCCACTGACAAAAATAAACTCCTCCATTATACTAGTGGTCATCCAAGTAGCCTAAAAAAGGCTATTCCACTTGGACAAATGATCAGAGTAAACCGAATTGTAAGTAACGAGCAGGAAAGGGAGGTAGAAATAGACAAATTAATTGAAAAATTTAAGCACAGAGGGTACCCGAATAAAATACTGCAACAACAAAAGAGAAAATTGGCTAACAGAGAGACCAAAGGAGATATAAGAGGGAAGATAGACGAACCAAAGAGAGTCCCTTTAGTACTAACATATGGGGAAGAAACGAAGAATATAGTAGGCATTGTCCAAAAACATTGGACAATGTTAAAGAAATGTTTACCCCAGATTGAGGAGTACAAAAATCCCCCCTTAATTTCATACAGAAAAGGGAAAAATGTTAAAGATTTATTGGTCAGGTCTGACATAGGTACAATGAAAAGAGAAAGACAGATCACATTGACCAGAGAAAAAAGAACAGGATGCTATCCCTGCATCAGTTGCATAAACTGTTCCTTCATGATTAAGGGTAACAAATTCACCCATCCCAAAACAGGTAAAGAGTACAAAATCGAACATTTTTTAACATGTAACTCTGACCACGTTATTTATCTTCTTGAATGCCCTTGTCATTTATTGTATGTAGGAGAAACCACTCTAGACTTTAAAGTAAGAATTACCCACCACCGTTATACGATACGAAAAAAGATCATGAATTTACCAGTGTCAAAACATTTTGCGGAGGCAAACCACAAGGAAAAGGATTTAAAGTTTAGGCTAATAGATACTGTGCCAATGCCCAGAAGAGGTGGAGATAGAGTTGGCCTATTGAAAACCAAAGAATTGGAGTGGATCCACAGGTTGCAAACCCTAAAACCGGAGGGACTCAACGTAGATTTTAAATTACATACAGCCCTTTAAAAATTGGTTCTTATTTAAGTATTTGTGTTCTTAGTCACTTTGATGCACTATCACTGAGTATAATATAGCACTGTAGTCATGATATACTGTGTAACGACTTGAGTTATGGTTTCTTATAACTATTGATTTTAATAATTATTTATCTTCCTTTTTCCTATTATATAGGAGGATGTTATGGAAGATAGAACACTTGCATACCGGGTGCCCGCTATTTGACACATTCAAGAACAAACTACACAGACCAAGCGTAATTTAATTTAAAAATTGACATTCCCTTCCTTTTACACAAATGAAAAATGTTTTTCTTCTATAAATATAATAATTGATTTTTTTAGACAATTAATAATATATCTGCACTATTTATGCACTTATTTACCAAAGCACTGAGGAAGCACTTATAATGCACTTTAAAAATAAAATAAAAAATAATTGCTTGAAATCAAGGTTTCTATTCTTTTCTTTTTGCCTCAGCAATAAATAAATGGTTATAAACCAACACTAATGGCTGAAAAATGGTAAATGGATGGGAAATTCCTGTTTTTACCTTGGGCAGGTAGTGTGAATTGAGAGAGATCTCCCTGAACACTGTACTGACAGGGGAGTGCTATAACCCAGGATGGGATGCACTTTAAACAGGTTACCCAAAGTAAGCACGAATAGCCACGGTGTAATTTGCATATAGCAATCCACATAATAAGAAAACCCGGGTATGGAACATATAGTGTGGAAAGCTTTAGTGTAATAATTTGTGAGGCAAAAGATTAGGATATATAGCAATAAAGAATAAATGATTGAAATATTCATATCATAAAGCACTGTCACTTTAAATTGAATTTTAGATTCAGAAGTAGAATTTTATCAAATAATGATACTTATAATACATATTTGGCACGTAACATACACATAAATTAATTCCATCAACTTTATAATGTAATTTGAAAACACTATGACAAAATATGTGGACATAGGAAGAGAATGTCCAAAGACGCGCACTAACAAACGCTGGATGTCACAGCGCATGCGCGAGATCTCAAAGATGGCGATGGAATCGCTTCCGGCAATGAGCTGTAACTAGGGAAGCGTATCGCACACGCGCAGGCGCAGTAGTTTGTAAACAACGCCGTAATGGCGACGCGCGGTCAGGGAAGGACCGCACATGGCGAGCAACATATGTTGCTACAATCATTTAATAATTAATAGTAATCAAGCGGACACCTGAGCTGCAATTGGTCTATGAGGGAAATATAACTGTAAGTAGAGAGAATTTCACTGTTTTAATGAGATAAGCAACCATATATGTAGGTATATTAACTGCTGTGTTAATCCCATTGTAAAGGGAAACTGTTTATGCACAACAAAACACTTATAGCACTGTAAATTGAATAATAATAATTGATATTGGAGAATGTATAAAGTTCCCAGCATTTGTCCTAAGTGACTGCTGGAAGAAGGTCTGAGGACCGAAACGTCGCCTCACTATGCCTATATGCCAATAAAGGCAAGGAAATCACTCCAAACTGTGTGCTGCAGCCTCATTTTTTTGCAAGTATTGATGAAGGTGATGGTTGATCCCCATCACAGGGACTGAAAAGCACTCGGCATATCTGCTGTAAAAGAAACGCTGCTCATTAACTTTTTTCATATTTATATATATATATATATATATATACAGTATATATATATACATACAGTGTTGGCCAAAAGTACTGACACCCCTGCAATTCTGTCAGATAAAGATAATACTCAGTTTCTTCCTGAAAATGATTGCAATCACAAATTCTTTGGTATTATTATCTTCATTTAATTTGTCTTCAATGAAAAAACACAAAAGCGAATGAAGCGAAAAGCAAAACATTGATCATTTCACTCAAAACTCCAAAAATGGGCCGGACAAAAGTATTGGCACCCTCAGTCTAATACTTGGTTGCACAACCTTTAGCCAAAATAACTGCGATCACCGCTTCCGGTAACCATCAATGAGTTTCTTACAATGCTCTGCTGGAATTTTAGACCATTCTTCTTTGGCAAACTGCTCCAGGTCCCTGATATTTGAAGGGTGCCTTCTCCAAACTGCCATTTTTAGATCTCTCCACAGGTGTTCTATGGGATTCAGGTCTGGACTCATTGCTGGCCACCTTAGAAGTCTACAGTGCTTTCTCTCAAACCATTTTTCTAATGCTTTTTGAAGTGTGTTTTGGGTCATTTTCCTGTTAGAAGACCCATGACCTCTAAGGGAGACCCAGCTTTCTCACACTGGGCCCTACATTATGCTGCAAAATTAGCTGGTAGTCTTCAGACTTCATAATGCCATGCACACGGTCAAGCAGTCCAGTGCCAGAGGCAGAAAAGCAACCCCAAAACATCAGGGAACCTCCATCATGTTTGACTGTAGGGACTGTGTTCTTATCTTTGAATGCCCTTTTTTTCTCCTGTAAACTCTATGTTGATGCCTTTGCCCAAAAAGAGAGAACATTCTTCCAAAACGTTTTAGGCTTTCTCAGGTGAGTTATGGCAAACTCCAGCCTGGCTTTTTTTATGTCTCGGGGTAAGAAGTGGGGTCTTCCTGGGTCTCCTACCATACAGTCCCTTTTCATTCAGACGCCGATGGATAGTTCGGGTTGACACTGTTGTACCATCGGACTGCAGGGCAGCTTGAACTTGTTTGGATGTTAGTCGAGGTTCTTTATCCACCATCCGCACAATCTTGCGTTGAAATCTCTTGTCAATTTTTTCTTTTCTGTCCACATCTAGGGAGGTTAGCCACAGTGCCATGGGCTTTACACTTCTTGATGACACTGCGCACGGTAGATACAGGAACATTCAGGTCTTTGGAGATGGACTTGTAGCCTTGAGATTGCTCATGCTTCCTCACAATTTGGTTTCTCAAGTCCTCAGACAGTTCTTTGGTCTTCTTTCTTTTCTCCATGCTCAATGTGGTACACATAAGGACACAGGACAGAGGTTGAGTCAACTTTAATCCATGTCAACTGGCTGTAACTGTGATTTAGTTATTACCAACACCTGTTAGGTGCCACAGGTAAGTTACAGGTGCTGTTAATTACACAAATTAGAGAAGCATCACATGATTTTTCTAACAGTGTCAATACTTTTGTCCACCCCCTTTTTTATGTTTGGTGTGGAATTATATCCAATTTGGCTTTAGGACAATTCTTTTTGTGTTTTTTTCATTGAAGACAAATTAAATGAAGATAATAATACCAGAGAATTTGTGATTGCAATCATTTTCAGGAAGAAACTGAGTATTATCTGACAGAATGGCAGGGGTGTCAATACTTTTGGCCAACACTGTACACACACTACTCGAGATATAAAGGGAACAGTTAAACAACATAATGCAACTTCAAGTCAAACTAACGTCTATGAAGTTGACGCACCCAGGGTTCGATGAGGTATTCGGTACCAGGGCCTGTACTTTGGGGAATGCTGTCTCGGTGGCTGGTGCCCAGACCAGTAGCCCTGGGGAATCTGTTAAAAGTGGGTAAAAATAATAAAGAGTTCTCGTGACGCCACCTGTGATTTCTGGTGTATGCACCAGCGCTGCTGTGGGTTTCGAGGATAATGGACGGGCAGCCGGTTGGTATAGCTTCCCACATGCGGAGCAGGGTTGTAGTGAGGTGACAGGGATGGATGCAGGGAGTTGGCTATGCTGCCGGGCAGTTGAGGCAGTCTTTGTAGTGGACAGGGTCAGGGACTGAGGAACTGACACACGCACACCGTAAGTTGTTTCTGTACCTTTACTGGTGGAATTGCAGGTATGTCCAGGGTACTCTTCAGTGGTTGGGAAACACTTCTGGATCTCCACAGTGAGTGATGGATAAGGCCTCCTTGTGTCTTTTACCTTGGTGAAGCCCCTGACCTGGCCCCTGACCTGGCCTCCTCTGCTCTTCTGTCACCTGTGTGTTGTAGAGGGAAACCTTCGTATGGACTACCGCTATATCCTCTCCTACGGTGCCTGGCTCCCTTCTTGGTTGCTACACAGATGCCGGGGAGACTGGAGTCTCCTTGGTGAACCGGTATTTCTGCTGGGCTAAATGCTCTCCTGCAAACTTGATCTCCGGTGTCTGGGTGGCTTTCTGGGGTGAACCGGTATGGCTCCTCTGCCCCCAGTCTGCTGTTTCTCTGTTACTTAATGCCTTGCCTTAGGCCCCTGCACTGGCTAGGCTCCTAACTGCTCAGTTGTCAACTGGCTCTGGCAGGGCCGGCGTCAGCACCCGGCGTACCCGGGCAAGTGCCGGGGCCCGACGGCTTGGAGGGGGCCCACCGGGCCCCTGAGGGCTATGGTCACACTTGTGTTGTGACCCTAGCCTGACGCAAGTATTGTCTGCTGCAGCGCAGAGCGTTTAACGCTATGCGCTGCCAGCAACTGAGCCCATAGAAACCCGCAGTTTACATTGACAACCATTTGGTTGTCATGGTAAACATCGGGTTTCTATGGGCTGCCTCCAGCTCATAGCAGCGTTGCAACATACAATACTTGCTTAAGGCTAGGGTCACAATGCAAGTGTGACCCTAGCCTCAGGGGCCCCTGAGCACTGCCACCACAGCCAGAGCCATATCCAGGGGGCAGCTGGGGGGTCATTTTCAGGCTCCTGCAGGCTGCAGCACCGGAGGGTCTCCCTCCTCCCCCCTCCACTGGAGCCGACAGAGCTGCAGTGCACACACTGTGCTAGTGTGCTTACAGGACCTGTGATGATGTCAATGGATGGGGAGGAGTCAGGGGTCTCATGATCAGCTCCTCAGTGTATCCAGGACAGTGCTGGCCATGAATGATGCTCAAATAAGGTGAAGTTTGTGTGTGGTCAGGAGGCATTTACAGTGTGAATGTAGCAGAGGTGAGTGTGTACTAGGTGCATGGCAATTAGGTGAAGGTTATGTGTGGGGTCAGGAGGGATTTACAGTGTGAATGTAGCAGAGCCGAGTGTGTACGAGGTGTACGGAGCAGAGCCGTGTGTGTACGAGGTGTACGGAGAGGAGCCGTGTGTGTACGAGGTGTACGGAGCAGAGCCGTGTGTGTATGAGGTGTACGGAGAAGAGCCGTGTGTGTATGAGGTGTACGGAGCAGAGCCACGTGTGTACGAGGTGTACGGAGCAGAGCCGTGTGTGTACGAGGTGTACGGAGCAGAGCCGTGTGTGTACGAGGTGTACGGAGAAGAGCCGTGTGTGTATGAGGTGTACGGAGCAGAGCCACGTGTGTACGAGGTGTACGGAGCAGAGCCACGTGTGTACGAGGTGTACGGAGCAGAGCCGTGTGTGTACGAGGTGTACGGAGAGGAGCCGTGTGTGTATGATGTGTACGGAGAAGAGCCGTGTGTGTATGAGGTGTACGGAGCAGAGCCGTGTGTGTATGAGGTGTACGGAGCGGAGCCGTGTGTGTATGAGGTGTACGGAGCAGAGCCGTGTGTGTATGAGGTGTACGGAGAAGAGCCGTGTGTGTATGAGGTGTACGGAGCAGAGCCGAGTGTGTACGAGGTGTACAGAGCAGAGCCATGTGTGTACGAGGTGTATGGAGCAGAGCCGCGTGTGTATGAGGTGTACGAAGCAGAGCCGCGTGTGTACGAGGTATGTGTACCAGTGGTAGCCCCCTGTGGATTCTCTCCTATAGTCTCAGCCACCTTTGCCAGCAGCATTCTTCTCCAGAGTCTCTTCTGCCGCTGTCTGCATTCTGCAGCTCAGCATGGAGGGGCACGATGTCATCACTGTGCTGATATGTGCAGAGCGACCGGAGGAGACCGGAGCGGCTAGAAGAAAGGTGAGGAGAAAGAGGGATCCAGACGGCCAGACACTCCGCCTGGCTGCGGTGCCACCATATGGCAGTGCGGCTCCATTGAGCTGCTTGCATTATTTGTGTGCTTGAGAATGCTCGTGTATATACCAAACATCCTCAGACGCACAAAAATGCAACATTTTGCATTTGAAGGGTATTTTTAAAAGGCGCAAGGGAATGCAATCGCATTTTAGCCCGCTCCTAACAATGTGTAATATACCGTATATACTCGCGTATAAGCCGAGTTTTTCAGCCCAAACATTGGGCTGAAAAGTACCCCCCTCGGCTTATACGCGAGTCAGTGCTGTATACCGATGTATACATCGGTACATACCGATGTATAAATCGGTATACAGCAGCCCCCGCATCCCCAGTAATGCAGGGCCCCCCCAGCCTCACTCCGGCCACCTGTAAAGCAAACTATACTTATCAATGTCCCGCTGTCCACGCCCGCTCGCCGCTGCCGTCCACGATCCTCCATCTTCATGCGTCTTCTTCCTGTTTCTGTGCTCGTCGCAGGCAATGACGTAATTCCCTGCGACGAGCACAGGAAACAGGAAGAAGACGCATGAAGATGGAGGATCGTGGACGGCAGCGGCGAGCGGGCGCGGACAGCGGGACATTGATAAGTATAGTTTGCTTTACAGGTGACCGGAGCGAGGCTGGGGGGGCCCTGCATTACTGGGGCTGCTGTATACTACCGCTGGGGCTGCAATATACTACTACTGGGGCTGTATACACTACCACTGGGGCTGCGTCTATACTACCTATGGGGCCCTGTATACTACCACTGGGGCTGTATATACCTCTGGGGCCCTGTATACTACCACTGGGGCTGTATATACTACCACTGGGGCTGTATATACTACCACTGGGGCTTTATATACCACTGGGGCTGTATATACTGCTGGGGCTGTATATAGTGCTGGGGCCCTGTATACTACCACTGGGGCTGTATATACTACCACTGGGGCTGTATATACTACTAGGGCTGCGTCTATACTACCACTGGGGCTGTATATACTTCTGGGGCTGCTGTATACTACCACTGGGGCTGCTGTATCTACCTCTGGGACTGCTGTATACCACACTGCTGGGGGCTGTATACTTGTGCTAGGGTCCACCCTCGGCTTATACACGAGTCAATAGATTTTCCCAGGTTTTGGGGGCAAAAGTAGGGGGGTCGGCTTATACACGAGTATATACGGTACTCACTGTCAGAAACAGCTCTTGCTGGATTCGGCAGTCACTGTTCCTGTAAGGCTGCCTTCACATAGGAGTTTTTTTTAAAATGTGGCAGTTGCGGTAAAAAAAACCCCGCATCTGCCGCATTTTCCGTCTAGCGGCTGCACTTGCTGCACGTTTGCGGCAAGCCCCATGCATTGTCTATGGGGCTTGCGGTAAGTGTGCGGCAATATATATATATATATATATATATATATATATATATATATATATATATATATATATATATATATATATATATATATAGTCCGCAATATGTACTTAAAGGGGGCCCACTGAGACCTTTTCGCCCGGGGCCCACAGAAACCTGGAGCCGGCCCTGGGCTCTGGCCTAGTGTGGCTCCCATACACCAGGACGTCTTCATAGTTCTCCTAGTGACTGCACACTCTGACTAACTCCGCCTCCAACACCTGTATTTATAGGCGATCTTGCTTAAAGGCAGCAAGTGGGGCTCCCCCTACAGGTCTGGGGTTGGAAGGTGTTGTATGTGTTTGGGGTACCCACTGTGGAAATCCATCCATGTTTTCGGTGGTCATGTGGCTACCTGTACTAGCAGGGTGCCACAAAGTCAAATCAACCAGGCCAGTGATGAAGTAACACTGTATGTGAATCAATTTTTCCTGATGTACAAATAGAACAGACAACAGATAGACATGATAGATGATTTGTAAGATACCTACTATTAAAGAGTTGTTCTGCAGGTGGTGACCACAGACCATTTATCTGTTACAATCCTTTTTGGCTGTTGTTTTAGTTACTTTTGCATTTTCTCATTGCCCCTACCCCTAGAGGTGGTCTTTACAACCCACAGATGTTGCTCAGGTTGTGCAGTTCATCCATGATGACACATTAATGTGAGATGTGGCAAAAAGGGTAGCTGTTTCTGTCAACATAGTGTCCAGAGCATGGAGCAGATACCAGGGGTTAGGCCAGCACACCAGGAGATGTTGAGGGAGCCGTAGGAAAGCAACAACCCAGCAACAGGACCACTATCTTCTCCTTTGTGCAAGAAGGAATAGGAGAGCCTGTGAAGGAAAAGAGTCTTAGCTCCCTTCTTGTTGAATATGTCCACAAATTGCCTATAGGCCAATGGTAATCTCAGCAGGGCACATGGGAACTGTGAGAAGTGAACCAGACATATGAGCTTATAACATATGTCATGGCAGGACTGGTCCCATCATAAAACGTCCCCAGAATGTCAATCGAGAAATGGTTCATGGATTCCTGGATTTCTATCCAAGTAAGGCCGAGCAGAAACGGATGTGAAAGATTGGGTAACCCACAGCATTCAATCTTGACTTTTTGAAGAGCTCCTATCTGTGGTGCCACTTCCTCAGTGACAACCAGAATGGACTCCTTCAAGGGTCACCCATCCACAGAAGTGAGATGTTGAGGATTTTAAAGGGGAATTACTGATACTCATAAGGATTAAAGACAGTCTGAAGTATAAAATTCCCTGCAGACTCAGAGTCCAGGGAAGCTATTTCCTAGAACCGTACTCCACCAAAGATCACATGTACAGAGAAAGTCAAAATAAATCATTTCTCTTAAGTACCTTCACACGCGGTAATAATGCTAGGCAATTTCACTGGCAATTTGCTGGTTGCAGTGAAATCATGGACTCATTGTTCTATTTTGTTGCTGTGTACTAATAGAACAATGTGTCTATGATTTCACTGCAACCAGCAAATTGCCAGTGAAATTGCCTACCAATATTGCCGCATGTGAAGGTACCTTTAGGGAAGCCTCTATTACCAGTCCTAGGAAGAGGAGTTTTATGTTCTCTTGTGCAGGAACAAAGAAGATGTGTTGTGGTACCACATTAGGAACAGGCTTGGGCGAGTCTCTCTTTACAGTGTTGCTGGCCATCTTGACACGATCAACCTGCATAGGTTCAGAAGCTGCAGAGGAAGAGGAGATGGATGGTCAAGATGTGAGTGCCTTGTGGAAGGAGGGAGTTAGACAAAGAAGTCTCCTCTAACTAGCTGACTCCCATTGTATGCTTTTGAAGTTGAGAATAATCGATTTGGGTAGTAAGGGATATTAGTTATCCAAAGTTGAAGATATGTTGCGACTTTCATGCTTACCCTAAATCCTTTCAGAGAAGCTCCACCAGAGGCTCTGACAAATCCCTCATTATTCTAGACAAGCTCGGAGAACAAGGTGCGGAAACTAATAGTGTACTGTCCCATAGTGATAGTCCTTTCATGAAGTTTAAAAATAGATTCAGTAGCAAATGCAACTTGACCTGGCTCAATGATTTTTAGAACATCTCCAGAAATGTCTGCAAGTGAGAGAGGATGGAATTATTTCTTTCATAGAGGGGATTGGTCCAAGTTCGGGCCTATACTTCTGGGTGGGAAACCAAAAAAGCTACTCTTATTCAGTCTGTGGGTCATTGCTGTGGTAGCTGCTTAAAGTGAAGTAGGCACTGATCTCAGAAACCTCTACAGAGTTTGGGATCTCCAATGTACTTGGACGCTTGCACAGGCAAGGTGATGAACTATTATCAGATGGTAATGGCTAGCGGTGGTTGACAGGTATGAATGGTCACAGCAAATTGTGATGGCTGGCAGTGACTGGCAGGGTCAGATGAGCACAGCTGATGGTGATGGCTGGCAGCACTAGCAGGCAAACATGAGCACAACAGATGGTGATAGCTGGCAGCACTAGGAGGCATATAAGCACAGCAGATGATGATGGCTGGCAGCAATAGTTGCACAGATGAGCACAGCAGATGATGATAGCTGACAGCAATAGCTGCACAGATGAGCACAACAAATGGTAATTACTAGCAGCACTAGGAGGCACAGCAGATGGTGATGGCTGGCAGCACTAGCTAACAAGGATAAATAATGACAAATTAGCACAAGCAAACAAGGCACATAGTACAAGGGGACTTGATAACTAGCTAAAAGAATAAAACGCTAACTAGACACATTGACCAGGCACCTCCTAAAAGGGAAGGGTGCTTTAAATATTTTGTGCCCCTCTGCAATAGACTGACCCTTTAAGATTGGGCTGAGTCATGCGGCCACACGGTAAGCTCGCTCCTGAGAGCCCTGCGGCACATGCACAGTTCTCAGGAGCCAAGAAAAGAGAAAGAGGATGCGTCAGGATGGAGAGCAGCATGAGGAGCAAGATGGTGCCCCTGACACATAGAGACCATGGATGTCAGAAAAGAGACCGGTATAGGGGCATATTAGGAAACAGCACATACCAGAAGAGAGGCACACCAGAGGTAAGCAGCATGAGCATAGTGTATAACATGAAACAGAAAAAAATTGCACCATACAATTTCTTGTTCAATTCTTCCTGAGTACAGATATGTGGTGGAAAACGTCTGTTTTAACGCACAGCAGAAGTCAGAAGAGAATAAACGCTATTTGACTTTTCACACTCAAAATTGTCTGTAATCACTAGCAGGTGCCATGTCAATGTCTGGAGAGTTCCCAATGTGCCTAAACAGTGGAAATCCCCCACAACATTTTGGAAACTATACTCATTAAGGGATTTATTTGTACAGTGAGCACTTTGAACACCTTGTGCTTCAAGGAATTTTATAAAATTGAGCCTTAAAAATAATTTTAAAAAATTCTCGTAGAAATGTTTTAGCCACAAATTTTGTATTTTCACAAGAGTAAGAAGAGAAAATGCATCATGCAATTTGTTGAGGAATTTCTCCTGAGCACATTGATATGTGGTGTAAAACTACTGTTTTGGCACACAGCTGGTCTCAGATGGAGCTCTATTTGAAGTTTACAGTGCCATTTTGGAAAGAATATATTGTGGATGCCTTGTCACTTTGATTTGCCCCTGACATGCCAAAACAGCAGAAACTCTCTACAAGGGATTCCATTTAACACACTGCACCTTAGAGAATATATCTAGAGGCGAAGTGAGCATATTGACACCACACGTGTGTCACAAAAATGTATACTTTTGGATGGTGAAGAAAATAATTATTACATTTTATCCCCAGATTTAAAATTTTCACAAAGGAAATAAGTTAAAAAATCCCAAGAATGTGTTACATAGTTTCTCTTGAATGTAGCAATATCCCACTGTACAGTACTGTTAAGCCATACTGCAGTGCTCAGGAGGGAAGGAGCACCACTTGATTATGAGGCACAGATTTTCCTAGAATAGTTTGCTGAACCCCTAAACGCCAAAACATCAGAAAAGCCCTTAAGTGACCACATTTTGAAAATTACACCTCACTCGGAATTCATCTATTGGTGTAGTGACAATTTTGTCTCTGGTGAAGTCAAATGCAGTGAATGTTACAGAAAGAAAAAATGCAGTTATGTCCTTTAGTGCCCAGTACATTGTGCCAAGTGTGCTTCCTCACTACAACAAATATGTGGACATTATCTATGGTTTAGACATTGTGGAGCTCAGAAGGGAAGGGGCATTTGGATTTTGGAACAGATAATTTTCATTTTCTGGTTTCTTTTTTGGGGGAGCCATATTGCTCTTCCAGAGCATTTGTGCTACCAGTAACATGGAAGACATGGTATTTCCATTAACAGATGGTTAACCTGAGTGGAGACTTGTTTTTTTGTGGGTTGAGTTGAATGCTATTGGTAGCAATTTAGGGTACAGAACATTTTGGAACAGTTCACATTAATTCTGTGTTCTATGATGAGCATATACATTAGGGTTTCCCTGTACATCTCCAAAATTCAATATTCAGGTGAAACCCCAAATGGATCCATTAACTATTCACCATATAGCTTCTGTTCAGTGGTGTAATTCTTTGCAAAGACACAAAACTTTTGTTGACCACAGGTTTTGTTTACAGTTAAAAATATGCATAAAACGTTGGTCAACCGGACCACAGGCCAGATAAGAATTCAAAGTGACTCCTTTTTTCTCAATACAGTGAATTTTTCATTGGGAATTTTGTCATAGTTACATTTTTCAGAGATTTAGGCTAGGGTCACACTTGGCATGAGTTTTTTTAGTGCCTTAAAAAAAAGCATTTGATCTGCATGCTTTTTTCCATTTCTGCATGCGTTTTTTAAGGTGTCTGGAGGCACCTTGCATTTTTGCATGCGTTTTTAAATCAGCACCAAAAAAAGTGCATGCACCATTTTTTGGTGCTGTTTTAAAAACGCATGCAGAATTAAGAAATCACCAGTCACCAGGATAGCCAGGGAGGGTGAAAAAAAGTGTCTGTGTGTGCTTGTCTGTCTGTGTGTATGTCCCGTCTGTGTGTCTGGATGTCAGTCTCTGTGTCCCCTTAGGCTAGGGTCACACTTGGCATGAGTTTTCTAAGTGCCTTAAAAATCAGCATGCGTTTCTGCATGCTTTTTTCATTTCTGCATGCATTTTTATAGGTGCCTTTAGGCACCCATGCGTTTTTCCATGTGTTTTTGAATCAGCACCCAAAAAAAGTGCATGAACCTTTTTTTGGTGCTGATTTAAAAACGCATGCGTTTTTTTAGAAAACTAATGCATTTTTTAATATGGGTCCCTATGGGAAACGCATGCGTTTTTGGATTGTACTAAATGGTACTAATGTACCATGCGTTTTTGCATGCGTTTTTGAAGGCAGCTATTCACATAAGTGCAAAAACTCATGTCAAAAACGCATGCATTTTTGGATGGTACTAAATGGTCATAATGTACCATGCATTTTTGCATGCGTTTTTGAAGGCAGCTATTCACATAAGTGCAAAAACTCATGTCAAAAACGCATGGCACTTTAGACATGCGTTTCTGCTATTAAGGCATGCGTTTTTGCTATTAGTGCATGCGTTTTTTGCATGGGGGCCTATTGGTGCGTTTTTACATGCTTTTTTAAAAACGCAGGTCTCCAAAAAAGCATGAAAAAAACGCAAATGTGACCCTAGCCGTAGTTGTAGAATTTGTTTTATTACTATTCTAATTCTCTACACCTTGCAGTATGGGTGATACGTCAGCTTTATTCCTTAGGTCAGTACAATTTCAGCAATACCGAATTTATATTTCTTTTGGTGGGGCGTTCGGGTGGCTGCTATCACACTAAAAAATGCTATTTTTTTGTTTGTTTTTACAAAATAAAGGTGCTTTGCATCATCTTAGGCTAGGGTCACACTTGGCATGAGTTTTTTTAGTGCCTTAAAAAAAAGCATGCGTTTCTGCATGCTTTCTTCATTTCAGCATGCATTTTTTAAGGTGTCTGATGGCACCCTGCGTTTTTGCATGCGTTTTTAAATCAGCACCCAAAAACAGTTCATGCACCATTTTTTGGTGCTGTTTTAAAAACGCATGCGTTTGTTAGAAAACGCATGCGTTTTTATAACATGGGCCCCTATGCAAAACGCATACGTTTTTGGATGGTACTAAATTTTACTAATGTACCATGCGTTTTTGATGTCAGTTACTCACATAAGTGCAAAAACTCATGCCAAAAATGCATGGCACTTTAGACATGCGTTTTTACTATTAAGACATGCATTTTTGCTATTAGGGCATGCGTTTTTTAACATGGGGGTCTGTGGGTGCGTTTTTACATGCTTTTTTAAAAACGCAGGTCTCCAAAAAAGCATGAAAAAAACCGCAAGTGTGACCCTAGCCTTATTCTGAAGGCTATAATTTTGCTATAGCAATGAGGCTGAGCTGTGACCTGAGGTTAACCTGAATGTTACGTCACCCCGCTCACAGCGTTACCGGAAAATCAGTCAGTTTCCTGTCTCACCATAATAGGACTTTGCAGAGGATGGTGAATGGTGTCCATGGGAGTATTAAAGATAGAAATCAGGATTTTTATTGTGTTCTTTTTTAAATAAATTATATTTCACGTTGTGGTGTATTATTTACTATTTACTTAGAGGTTCCTAATGGCCAGATCTAACATTGGCACGACATTATAAATTTCAGGCTTAGCGCCAGTTGGCAATACATAGCTGTCATTAACCCCTTTATTACTCAGTTTGCCACTGACACCAGGGCAACTGGAAGAGCTGGGTACATCACCAGAAAATGGTGCATATGTGAATGCGCCATTTTCTCTGGTGGCTGTGGGCTGCAATTTGCAGGGGGGAACGAAATTATGCTACTTCCCCAAACTGAGAACTCCAGCCCCCAGCTGCCTAGCTGTACCTGGCTGTTGACCGAAAATACTACAAAGTGTATAACTATTTTTTTCCATTATTTTTCTTTAAAGTAATCTGACATCAGTTTGGTTGCCAATCACAGATGCCAGCAGAGAGGGTGGGCAGGGCTAAATCTGACTTTAACCAATCAAGAGGGGAGAAGAAGTGACATTCATAAGCAAGCCGAAAAGCATGGTGACAGCGGCACGGAAGCTTGGCAAGTAATACTTTAGGAAGCTAATGTCTGTGTAAACAGCAGGGCTCCACTGTAAAACAGTTTACATAGTAACATAGTAACAGTAGCATAGTTTTTAAGGTTGAAGGAAGACTTTAAGTCAATCTAGTTCAACCCATAGCCTAACATGTTGATCCAGAGGAAGGCAAAAAAAAACCATGTGGCAACACTAAGCTCCACATTGGGGAAAAAAAAATCCTTCCTGATTCCAGATATGGCAATCAGACTAGTTCCCTGGATCAACGCCCTATCAAAGAATCTAGTATATATAACTGGTAATATTAAAGTTTTCAAGAAAGGCATCCAGGCCCTTCTTAAATGTTAGTAGTGAGTCACTCATTACAACATCATGTGGCAGAGAGTTCCATAGTCTCACTGCTCTTACAGTAAAGAACTGTGTTTGGCACCTTTTGGGTCCATATGAAAGTGTTTTTTAGGCCATTGATTTTGCATCTCATTGATTTGAATGGGGTTTGGAAGGTCAGCAAACAAGTCGGCAAACATATGCCCGTTCAGCAAACTCGAACTTCAAAAGGTTCGCTCATCTCTAGTAGTAGATCTGCACAAATAAAAAAACTTGGATCATGTGCCAATTACAGTGCATAACCTTAAGTTAGCTTTTATTATCTTTTACCAGTCTTAGGCTAGGGTCACACATAGCAATCCGTTTTTGGAAGTGATTTTCATGACCAATCCGTTTTTTGTTGGGTGCTGTTTGAGCTTCCGGTACCCCTGAACGTTTTAGGACTTAGTCATTTTTTGACCAAAATTCTAGAAAAAACTGATCCGTTTTTTTAAGACACCAAAAAAAAAACGGATCCGTTTTTCCATAGGGCCCATGTTAAAATTTTTTTTTTTTTTAAACGTTCCTAGCAATGTTTTTAGGTGCAGAAAAAAACAGATAGGGTTTTTATTACATCTGAAAAGTTTTTCTATCAGTTTTTGGACTTAGAAAAAAAAAATCAAAAATCTGATGTGAAAAATGGACCAAGGGCTTATGTATGACCCTAGCCTTATGTTTTCTTGTGTTCTGTTTTTAAATTACATTTTTTTATAAATGTTTCAATTTGTATACAAAATAGTTTGTGTCAATGTAAAATATACAGTAAAATAAAAAAGTGGATATAAGGTGTATTTCAAATTAATACTACACAATTCTCAACATCTTAAGGAATGCACAAAATGCTGAACTTGCAAGTAAAAATTAGCAAATTACTTTGCGTAAACCCAGTCCATGATCAAATTAAGTGCTGTCTGGCTGAGTTCAAAAGCTGTGCAAATTCCCTGAGTTTCTGAGTCCTCTAGTAATGTGTTTGAGTGACTAGCCTGACATCATATTATCTGTGCAACAGCCAAAGCTGTGATCCCAAAAGGTGAGGAAATTCATGCCATTTCTCTTCAAGGCCAGAGAGCCCTAAACCTAGACTAATGGTATGGACACACTGGCGTGACAATCGGACGAGTGCAATGCGAGAAAATCTTGCATTGCACTCGGACCAATGTTACAGATTGACTGAGAACAGATTAATGTGTGTTGGATGCTTTTTTCTCATCCAGAAGTGGATGAGAAAAAAGTTGCAACATGCTGCAACAGTTTGCGAGTCATGCGCGAGACTCACCAATGCAAGTCACTGGGTCTGACAAAATCACGGACAGCACACAGACCATCCCAGTGGCATCCATTTTTTTAACCAATACATTATCATTCTGTAGCTCATAACACTGTAAAATGTTCCTGTAAATGATTATACAGTAAATGGTTGCAGAGAAAAAAGACGGATTGCAACGGACAGCACACGGATGCCACAGGATGAAAAAACGGATGTCACTCGTCCAGCTCTCTTTGATAATAATCTGACTGTTTTTTTTAATACCAGTGTATTTTCACCCTAAGGAGCAGGGTTGTGCAAAGCATTTAACTCATTTCTACCTATAAGCATATAAATATGTTAAGTAAATCACCAATAAAATAGGTCCAAAACAGCAGCAGAAATGTCAGGCATGATTTATAGTCAGAATATAGGCAAAGGTCAAACAACAGGAAGTACTTGCACGACAAAGACAAATGCATGTGAACCAGACTTATAAGAACATTAACCGGCAATGGGGAACAAGAATTGAGGACTTAGGCTAGGTCAGACTTGCGTCTGCCACTGAGCCTGACCAATCCATCAGAAACTTAGTTTCTGCACAGAGCAGCACATAGCGTTTACAGCATGTAACACTATGCGCCGCTAGGCTATGCATCTCTATGCTAACCGGATGCTAAACGCAGCCGCCGACTCCACAAAGATCTCCAGGATATGCGCTTTTGCAGAGCGCACAGGAAAACAAACAGCGTTTCCTTTGCGCTCTGTAAAAGCACATATCATTGCAGCCGGCGGCTGCAGTAAGTGTCCAGTTGCCATAGGGATTAATAGAAAGGCGGTGCATAGCGTTACCTGCTGATAATGCTATGCACTACTCCGGATCCTGCAGGCTCAGGGCCAGATGCAAGTCTGACCCTAGCCTTAAGTAGCAAGCAGTAGCCCATCCCAGGGTTAAGTGCAGCAAACCAAAGCATGACAAGTCATAGTGAATCGCACTAACCTCCACATTGTCGTACCATGTTGCCTGTGGTACATTCAGTGGAGCTTGGTGGTTCAAGCAGAAACAGAGAAAGCGGGCACCATTAGCAATGTCTCACATATTGACCAAAAATGGATCTAGCCTCTTGAAAAAGAAAAGCACAGACTGCTTTTTATGTAGGTAAAAAAAAATGTGTGAAAAATTCCCTAGGAGTGCAACAGGGAACACTTTGACGTGGTATTTTAGAAAAAATATCATAGCATTGTAACACTTATTTACATTTATACAAGTTTATACAAGTTATGCGATACAGTTTACTTTTACATATTGTATGTTGTGTTACAAGTTTTAAGTCAATTGAATGATGGTTACAAGACAGTACAATCAGGATCTTAATAGTGCTGATACATATCTAACATGTTATAGAAGCACACACTATACGACTGTCTTATATTTCTCCTCTTAGCCACAAACAATGATTTCTCAGATTGTTAAGCTGCCAAGTTGACAACATAATTATTATATTTACTTTTCCCAGAAGTACTGATTGTCAGAAAGAGATTAGAAATCTAAAAAATCCTTCAGGGGATTCTTGTCAGTAAACTGCTATGATGTATTTAGTGCTGCATTAAGTATTATTCCCTTTATCTAGGAAAATGGATGCATTAAATTATTGCTCCATTCCTTTCATGTAATTATAACACTCCAGTTATATTAGGTTTTGTCATGTTGCAGTGGTTGCATTTTTCAGTAGTTTGTTCCTTAAATTCTATACTCTATACCTCTTATGTAATAATTATAAAATGGCATGTAAAATGATAGTTCTTTATATACAGTATGGTGCCAATTTTCTCTTTATATTATGTGCGCTGCAAGAATTCACAGTTCCAAAACTAGGAATGGACTGCAATTATGTGGTATGCATGTTCCTGGCCAGAGGCCCCGAATAAGGGGCATGGCCTAGTTAAAAAAAGTCTATGGAGCAAGGCCATGCCCACTAGAAGGCTGCTCCCACTAGTTGGACACACCCTCTCCATAAATTTTTATTAAGCGACGCCATGCCCACTGTTGTTGCCGGGAACAAACATACTTCATAATTGCGGTCCGTTCCCGGCTAAGGCTAGGGTCACACATGAGTTTTTTAAGGTGCTTTTTGGCAGCCTGTGTTTTTGCATGCATTTTTGCTGATAGGTGTGGGGTATCCTTAAAAAACGCATGCAAAAACGCATGTACCATTTAGTGCCATATAAAAACGCATGCGTTTCCCATAGGGCCCCATGTTAAAAAAAGCATGCATTTTTGAAAAAGCACCAAAAAATGCTGCATGCAGTATTTTTTGGTGCTGAGCCAAAAACGCATCCCAAAAATGCAGGGTACATTTAGACATGTGTTTTTGCTATTGGGGCATGCGTTTTTTGCATGGGGGCCTATGGATGCGTTTTTGCATGCGTTTTGACAAAACACAAGTCTCAAAAACGCATATAAAATCTGCAAGTGTGACCCTAGCCTTAGAAACCAACAAATCCTCGCAGCACACAGTGCGGTTGCCTGGAGGATTGATAACTCTCCAGTTACATAGAGTCACATAGAGTGACTGCAGAATTATCCGCTTAGACCGGATAACCTCTTAAAATTCCCGCAATGAGTATTTTGTGAGCTTTTGACGCTGCATATTTTCATTGAGCAAAACAAAGTTTCTAACGGTTCCAGGAAGGTGGATGGGATTTACAGAAATTTCCTGCCCACTGTGCTTTTTTTATGCTGTGTAAACTTTTCATATGGCTAGGGTCACATTTGCAGTAGAAAATGCAGATCCTAATCCAGTTTTGAGTATGCAAAATGCTCAAAACTGGATCAGGATCCGTATCTCCTTAGGCACCCATTATAAATCTGGGTTGCCTAAATGGCAATGCGATTACCGCATCCGGATTTGCAGCCTGCGGGAAAAATCCTGCATGCTGCATTTATAGACATTGCATAGGAGCCCATTATGAATCCCTGTAGTAGTCGGATGCTTTGTTCATCCCTGCTGCTGCTGGGATGAACAAAGGGTTAATGTTAATAATAGACGTGGGCAACCTGTCTGTAGGGAGTGCCCACCCTCCCTACAGACATGTTCTCCACATAGATCGGCATGTTAAGGGTTAATTTCTAAAATGACAGTATTGCCGGCTTTTGTCGGCTTGTACTATTTGTAATGACAGGTGGCGGCTCCTTCTGTACAGGAGTTTACAGTATGCAAAGTGCGTAAGCATATTACAATGCAGCATCCTCAATGAGGATGTCAAAGTTTTGTCAAAGTCAAATACTAAAAAGTATCAAAAGCAAATAATATTTATTCATATACCACTATTAATTCCATAGCACTTTATATACATTTGCAACATTGTCCTCATTGAGGCTGACATTGTTCTCAGCAACATCCATACATCTTTCAAGTGTGGAATGAAACTTGAGAACCCAGAGCAAGCCCACACAAACAAGGGGAGAACATACAAGCTCCTTGAAGACATTGTCTTTGGTGGGAGTAGATCCCAAAACCCCAGCACTACAAGGCTGTAGTGCTAACCACTGAGCCACCATGCCACCCTAACATACCAGCTTTAAAACATGAAATACAAAAATGACACAAAAACCTCAATGTAAAAACTGCATTAAACGTAAATCTTTAAAAAATACAATTAAAAAAACTCAGATTATGAAATTTGCCCAATAACTTTATAAATACTACAGGAACATAATAACAAGAAAAATCTACGTCTGGCTTCACACTGCAGTTTTTTCACTGATCAGTGTCCATCCAGTTTGTGTGCCAAAACCAGGAGTGTCTCCAAAACTCAGAACAGGTGTCAATCTTTCAATTATAGTTTTTCTCTGCAAGTTCCTCTCCTGGTTTCTCTCTGGGTTTTGGCACACAAACTAGATGGATACTGATAAGTGAAAAAACTGCAGTGTGAAGCCAACCTTAGGCCGGCTTCACACTGCGAGTGTGATCCAATCCGTGGCTGTCAGGGTGAACCTGACAGCCCCGGACCGGATCAGCACACAGAACCGATGGGCTAATATGCCCTCCGGTCCGGTGTGCAGCCGAACACAGCTGACGTTGCTGATGATTTAGGACAGTGGCTCCCAGGGAGCTAGACGCGGTCCTGAAATAACTGCGGCATGCAGCCTCAGGTGTCCGGTTCCCGGATTCTCCCATATTGGGGCAATCGGGCCCCATAGGCTCCCATGTTAGGGAGCGCCGGATTGCCCCAGATCCAGGAGAATCCGGAAGAAGGAAATTAGGGGAGATTTTTCTTCTCGGACACAAAAACGTTGCTTGAAAAAAATCTGATTTCTCCCGGATTTTCCCGGAGAGATGAAAACCAGATGGCAGAGAGCTGTCATCTGGCTCCATCCGGCCCCATAGGATACTATGGTGCCAAAATCCGGTCCTGGGCTATCAGGTTCACCTTGACAGCCACGGATCGGATCACACCCGCAGTGTGAAGCCGGCCTTACAAGTACTAAAGGCCCAGTTACACACACAGATAATTGTGCAGAGAATGTTTGCAGATCAGTGAAATCATGGACACATTGTTACATTTGTACACGGCCACAAAATGGAACAATGTGTCCATGATTTCACTGCAACCAGAGATCTGCGAACAATCTCTGCACAATTATCTGTTTGTGTAACTGGGCCTTTATTGTTGGAATGTAGCCTTAAGGCCCAGTTACACACACAGATAATTGTGCAGAGATTGTTCGCAGATCTCTGGTTGCAGTGAAATATACACGGCAACAAAATAGAACAATGTTGTGACAGTTTCTGAGTTGTATTTGACCTATTGTGATGCTTCAAACACAGAGAGCAGAGAGGAGAATACAGCTCCTCCCCTCAGTGATCTCCTGTACAGTAATGTGGTGTGAGTATGGGACATGCTTATTCATGCTATGGGGAGTGGACAGCTGAGAACTAAGTGGATCATTCACTGTGAGTCACAGATGAAATTAATCTCTTTATTTGAAGTTTACAGAAGATAGGACGGAAATATAAATAAAAGAAATGCATAAATAGAGAGCGTTTAGAGCGAGAAATTAGAAAATAATTTCAGTTACATAAGGATTTTTGACCTGACAGTTTTCCTTTAAGCGTTTCTTTGAAGCGCTCACACAACCCATTAGCTTCAGGGTGGTAGGAGTTGGTGCATATAGGGCGGACTCAATGTTTCTTCCAGAGGGTCTGAATTTTGGAACTGGACCCACTGGTCAGTCAATGCCTCCTTGCAGAATCCCTACTTGGCTAAAGATGTTCACTAGAACTTGAGCCACATACTCTACATCTATGGAGGATAAGGCAATGCCCTCTGGGTAGCGGGTGGTGGTCTACAAGAATGAGAATGAACCTTTTTTTCGCTGTGACTGTGGATAGCTAAGGGACCTATTAAATCAATGGCAACTCTCTGGAAAGGTTCTCCTATTAAAGGAATGGGTTGGCAAAGGGAACGACATGTAGTGGACAAGAGGCTCTGTATTTTTGCACTTCTTGAGAGATCCTTGGCCAAAAAAAACTACACAGCAGGTGGTTGGCATTTCAATTGCACTGCATAATTCTCCTCTGAGTGATGTAGACAGAGGGGGTAGAGGGAATTTACATTTAATAGCAATCCACATACTAGTACAATGGGGGCCCTGAGCAGACTGGTGAAAAATAATGACTTATCAAACATGAGTTGTCAAACAAAAGACCAATACGTCTGGCAAAATTAAGAGCAATAATCCACGGTACACATTAAAAAAGGCTATGTCGTCAGTGGTATCAGTGGAATGCAAAATAATGATGGGCGAGGGGGGTGGGGGGGAGGGTGAAGAGGGTGGGGGGTGCACCAGACCGGCCGGCTACTTACCGCTGCCTCCGCCGGCGCCGGCTGCAGACTCGCTCCTCGAGTCTCTGCTGCTTTTTCAAGAGATTCCCGAACACTGACAGAAGCAGTGAATAAATTAACTTCCGTCACTGCTCGGGAATCTCCGGAGCAGAGCGAGTCTGGCTGAGAGCAGAGTTCAGCTCAGGTCATAATGACCTGAGCTGAACCCTGACTGTTTAGTCAGTTCTCAGCTCTGCTACATCCCTGTCTGTCTAAGCACAGACAGGGATGTAGCAGAGCTGAGATTGTGTTTTGGACTACGTCGGACGGAAGAGGATTTTTTTAATTAAAGATTGAGTCCCTAATGGCTTTCTTTTTTATTTCTAATAAAAAATGTTTTCTCTGTGTTGTGTTTTTTTTAAAACAATTTAATAGAAATTCATGGCGGTCATGTCTAATATTGGCGTGACCGCCATAAATTTCGGGCTTAGGGTCAGCTGATAATACAAAGCTGGCCCTAACCTCTTTATTACCCAGTGAGCCACCGCACCAGGGCCACTAGAAGAGCGGGGTTCAGCGCCAGAGGATGACGCTACAATGAACGCGCCATCTTCTGGGGCGGCTGCGGGCTGCAATTTGCAGCGGGGGGTGCCCAGAAAGCTTGGGCCTCCCTGCACTGCAGATTCCAGTCCCCAGCTGCTTAGCTGTACCTGGCTAGACATAGAAATTGTGCGGAGCCCCATGCATTTTTTTTTTATTATTTCATGAAATTCATGAAATAATAGAAAAAAAGGGCTCCCCTATATTCTTGTGTCTGGCCAGGTACAAATAGGCACCTGGGGGTTGGGGGCAGCCCGTCGCTGTCTGCTGGATTCGGCTGGTTCCAGAAATATGGCGAAGCCCACGTCAAATTTTTTTCTGACAAATCCATAAAACAATATAAATAAAAGGGACTGCATCTTTATTAACCCCTGGACCATGGGTGAGGGGTTAATAAAGATGCAGTCCCTTTTTTAGGATTGTTTTATTGATTTTTCAGAAAAAAAAATAACGTGGACTTCGCCGTATTTCTGGAACCAGCCGGATCCAGCAGGCAGCGACGGGCTGCCCCCAACCCCCAGGTGCCTATTTGTACCTGGCAGGCACAAGAATATAGGGGAGCCCTTTTTTTTAATTATTTCATGAATTTCATGAAATAATAAAAAAAAAATGCATGGGGCTCCGGGCAATTTCTATGTCTAGCCAGGTACAGCTAAGCAGCTGGGGGCTGGAATCTGCAGCGCAGGGAGGCCCAAGCTTTCTGGGCACCCCCCGCTGCACATGGCGCCACCACTACCCCCACACAGCTCCAGTCCTGCAGCTGTGCCCTCACCTTCTGAAACCCACCTCCAGCCTCCCCACTTCACGACCACAGCCCCCCTTTGGTAGGCTGTGGTGGGTCCGGGGGGGGATATATATACACCAAGATGGGGTCCTGTGCAAAGGATGGGGGACCATATATACAGGATGAGGGACATATATATAGGATGGGGAGACATATATACTGGATGGGGTACATATATACAAAATGGGGGGCATATATACAAAATAGGGGACATATATACCAGGTTGAGGACATATATCCCAAGATGGGGACATATACACCAGGATGAGGGACATATATTCCAGGATGAGGGATATATATGCCAGTATGAGGGTTATATATACAAGGATGGGGGACATATTTACCAGGATACCAAGATAGAGGATATATATAGCATGATGGGTGGGACATATATGCTGATTGTAAGATGGGTACTGACATTATAAGATGAATCCCATTTAACATTAAAAAAAATCTCTTTTCCTTCACCAATTTGGGGTGCATCTTATAATTTGGTGCATCTTATAAAGCGAAAAATACAGTAATTAGTTTTTTTAAAAGCTAAACACTAGGTTGAAACACAATTAAGTGCAATATGAAATGCACTAATGGGTGCAAGCTTACAATATATAGGATGGTGGTACATTACATAGCTATTTCACATCTATCATTCTATGTATCTGTAAATCTATTTTGTATATCTATAATTCTATCTCTACTTTACATCCATCTATGCATCCATTTATCCATCCACTCACCTGAACAGCTGAAAAGTTAAGTAATCTTTAAAATCTCTAAAGATTAGATGCACCACTCTTGACGCTTCACCACTGCTCTCCTTCTGTCCAGGTGCATCGGCAAACAGAGTACTGGTAATGGTATTTGGAGTTGATGCCAGCTGGGTAATGTTAGTTAGGGGAAAGATCATTGACTGCAACCCCCAGTGTGACAAGTCATGACTTCCCTAGGTTTTCTCAGGTTAGAGTGTATCATAAATGCAAAATCTCCAGCTCCATTTCTCGGTTTAAAATTTACAGCTTTATTCAATGGTTAAATTGTGAATGGGTACATCACATAAAAAACATTATTCTGATGGTATGGAGCCACCATAGGCTACAGCGCTATTTTGCCAGACAAGGTTAAATTAGACAGCTGAGGGCAGGTATTCTCAGCAGGCTGAGGGCCCATTGTTTTAGTGCCCATAGCTATCCCTGAAAATGTAATGCCATTTCCACTTTACCAGGCACTTTACCAGGCTCTTTCAGTGGCTGCAGTGGTAATGGCAAGCTGGGGAATAAGGTGTTAATACTAGTTTTGTATTGCAAGCTGATATTAAACCCTGAGATTCTTAATGCCTTTTCTCTGCTTGACACACACCTTGGGTCACTCATCGCTTACCATTCCGCAGGTCTCTGCTCACTCATTTAATGATCAGAGACCACGGAGATAAGATGCACTTTTGTCATCTCCACGGTCTCTGATGTAGCAGAGCTGCATGTAACAAGCAGAGTGAAGATTGTTGAGGGGTATAATGGTTAAGGGGTTAATAAAGATGGTGTCATTAAATGTCTCTCTGTTTTTATTTTATTTTGCATTGGCTGGCAATGAAGGTAAAATTATGCAGCTGAGAGTGGCAGCTGTCCAAGTTCTCTGTCAGCCAATCAGATTGGCCAGATCGCTCATTGGCTGGCAGTGCGGCCACATGACAAACCCATGTGACCGCGAGCCGCATGCTGATTGGCTGAAATCTCACAGGTCCTTCAGCCCATCTTCTCCCGGTGATCTGAGGTCTTGTGACGTCCGGAGGTCTTCGGTACCGGTCCCGGTACATAAGGTACAGGCCCCACAAAGGTGAGCATGAATGTTTATTGTTTTTAACCCCTTAGATTAACTTTTAGGGTACTTTTGTAGTGTATATGTATAGATACACTGCAAAAGTACAGGGACTCGCTACCCCCGAGTAATTCCTAAGGAAACTTGGCGAGTAGCGAGTCAGCCGAGACCGCTACTATTCGGGCGAGTCCCGAATAGTAGCGAGTAGATTCGCCCATCCCTAACAAAAACCTTAAAGAGCGATTCTGGAAACAACAGCAGGAGACTGGCAAACAGAATCTACCTATTTTACCATCTATCTATCGATGTATGTACAGTATCTATCTGATTTTCTATCTATCTATCTATCTATCTATCTATCTATCTATCGTAACTTAACAGCATGGGATTGACCATGTAATAAAAGCATGTCATAAGCATGTCACATTTATGACATGCGCATGAAATACGGATGCTAAGTGTGGTGAAACGGCACACTGGCATGTCATATACATCACATCCGCATTTAAATGTCAAAATGTATGACACCTGCATGACACTCTGATACTTTTGGCACTGGGATCTGGAGCCAAAAATAAAGCAGATGTGAGCGTACCCTAAGATGAAGTCCAGTTCCCAAACAGAACTTTGTGTTTAGTCCCACCAAACCCGATGAACTCGAGCATCCACATGTCTGCTCATCACTAGTCAGGAATCTGCATCTCAGCTCCTATCTCTAACCACGTCTCTTGGCCTCTCACAGATTTCAACCTCTGAGACACACAAAGACAGTAACACCCTTGACCTGGTCTTTGGCTAGGGTCACACATGCATATTTCACTTGCTTTTTTGAGACCTGCGTTTTCTAAAAACGCATGTAAAAACGCACACATAGACCTACATGCAAAAAACGCATGCCCCAATAGCAAAAATGCATGCCTAAAGTGCCATGCGTTTTTGGCATGCGTTTTTGCACTTAAGTGAGGAGCTGCCTTGAAAAACGCATGCAAAAATGCATGGTACCGTTTAGGCCCCTTTCACATCAGCGTTTTACACTGATTGCAGAAGTTGCGGTGAAAAAAACGCAAGTGCCGCGATTACAACATAACGGTCGCACTTGCGGTTCACTTGCGGCAAGTCCCATGCAATGTCTATGGGGCTTGCGGTTAGTGTGCGGCAGGTGTGGCAGGTGCGGCAAGTGCGGTTTTGGCACTTGCGGCAGATGCGGCCACGGGAAAACTGCGGCTGACCTCGGTTTTTTCACGGCCACAAGTGTCGAAACCGCAACTGTACCGCACTTGCCGCACCTGTCGCAAGCCCCATAGACATTGCATGGGGCTTGCCGCAAGTGAACTGCAAGTGTGGCCATTATGCGGTAATCGCGGCAGTTGCGTTTTTTTCACCTCAACTGCCGCGATCAGCGTAAAACGCTGACGTGAAAGGGGCCGAAGTGCCATATAAAAACGCATGCGTTTCCCATAGGGGCCCATGTTAAAAAAATGCATGCATTTTTAAAAACGGACCAAAAAATGCAGCTTGCAGTATTTTTTGGTGCTGATTCACAAACGCATATAAAAATGCAGGGTGTCAAAAAACACCTTAAAAAACACATGCAGAAATGTAAAAAAGCATGAAAAAATGCATGCTTTTTTTTAAGGCACCAAAAAAACGCATGGCATGTGTGACCCTAGCCTTTGTCTGGCTCTGCTCAACCTCACTTCTTCCTTTCTCTGACCACAACATTCTCTCCTTCACGCACACAAATCCTTGCCCACCACTTGTCACACATCCAGAAATCTACAGGCCATTAACCCTCATACATTCACAGACTCTCTCATCTCATCACTGTCCCCAATCTCCTCATTTTCCTGTCCCGATCTGGCAGTAAATCACTACAATGATACTCTCAGAAGCACCCTGGACCAAGTAGCGCTCCTCACCTCAGAACCTTCAAACATAGAGTAAAACAGCTTTGGCTCACATTGCAAACTTGATTCCTCCAGCGATGCTCTAGGAGTGCTGAACGTCTATGGAGGAAAGCTCGCTACCCAGAAAGCTTTATCCATTATAAATTCATGCTAAAAAGCTCCAACTCTGCACTTCACCTTGCCAAACAAACCTACTTCACCACCCTGATCTCCTCACTATCCAACAATCCAAAAAAACTCTTTGACACCTTTTACTCTCTCCTCATTTCTAAAGTGCAGGCCCCCATCACTGACCTCTGTGCATATGATTTGGCTTCTTACTTTACAGAGAAAATAGAAAACATCCGCCAGGAAATCAGCTCCCAGGCTCCGAGCGCTGCTACTCCCAATTCTTCCACACATTTCCTCTGGATCACTCTCCATATTTGACCCAGTCACAGAAGAAGTCTCCAGGGTCCTCCCTACCTTTCGTCCTACTACATGCACCACTGACCCCATTCCCTCACACCTACTCCAGTCCCTTTCTCAGTCATTACCACTCACCTAACCAAAATCTCCAACCTCTCCCTCTCTTTTGGTATCTTCCTCTCCTCCTTCAAACATTCTATCATTACTCCATTATTAAAGAAATCTTCTCTTGACCCATTCTGCACAAATAACTAGAGACCTATTTCCAATCTACCCTTCATCTCAAAACTCTTGGATCACTTGGTGTACACAAGCCTCACCAGTTACCTCTCCACTTACTCTCTTCTAGATACATTACAGTCTGATTTCCGCCCCTACACTTTACAAAAACTGCCCTAATCAAAGTGACAGCAAAACATAATGGTGACCACTCTCTGCTATTCTTCTTGACCTCTCTGAAGCCTTTGACACTGTTGACCACCATTTCCTAGTCTTTATGCTGCACTCCATTGGCATAAAGGACACCGCTGTCTCCTGGTTCTCTTTCTATCTTCCTGACCGTTCATTTAGTGTATGATTTGCTTGTTCCACTTCCTCCCCTCTTCCTCTCACTATTGGGGTCCTTCAGGGTTCAGTCCTTGGACCTCTTCTCTTCTCTTTCTACACGGCCCCGATTGAACACACCATCAGCAGATTTGGCTTCCAGTACCATCTCTATGCTGATGACGCACAATTATACACTTCAGCCCCTGACCTTACCCCTGCGGTTGTAAAGAACGCAAATGCCTGTCTAACTTCAGTTTCCTACATCATGTCTGCTCTCTATTTGAAACTCAACCTTTCCAAAACTGAACTTCTTCTGCTCCCACCCTCCACTAAGCTCCTTAAATCTGACATCTCCCTCTCTGTGTGTGGCACCACGATAACGCCTAGGAAGCAGGCTCGCTGCTGTTATGTTTGACATCGATCTCTCCTTCACCCCCTATACAAAATCTCTCATCTGCTCTTGTCTATGGCACCTGAAAAACATCTCTAGTGTCCACCCCTTTCTCACCTTGGAAACAGCAAAAACCCTCACCGTGGCCCTAATCCATTTCCGCCTTGACTACTGCAATTCTCTATTAATCGGCCTCCCCCTCTCTAAACTTTCCCTTCTTCAATCAATCCTTAATGCAGCAGCCAGAATCATCCATCTGGCCAATCGTTACTCAGATGCCTTCGCTCTGTGCCAGTCACTGCACTGGCTGCCCATACACTACAGGATTCAATTCAATTGTTCTCACCCACAAAGCTCTTCACAGTGCAGCACCACCCCACATATCATCCCTCATCTCTGTCTATCACTCCACCCATTCTGTACGTTCTACAAATGACTTTCGACTAACATCTGCACTAATCTTATCCTCCCATGCCTGGCTCCAAGTCCAAGACTTCTCCTAGCTGTACCAATTCTATGGAATGCTCTACCCCAAGAAATCAGGACTATCCACAACTTGCATAGCTTCAGATACTCCGTAAAAACACATCTTTTTAAGGCAGCCTATCATGCTAACTAATAGAAGTCCTTTGTACTGTATATAGCCCATTCACTATCTCTCTGGACATAACTCTTGTTCAAACTTTACCAAGCCCAAAAGCTCTACACAGATTGTCTCGTGACCATTCATGTAACTTTATTTCTATCTCCCACTTCCTCAAGAAGCCTTGACTATCATTGTAATAAGCCCCTGTACTTTGTGTAACCCCTATCTCACTGTAGATTGTAAGCTCATTTGAGCAGGGTCACAGGGAACTATAATTCAGTAGGTCCCAGGGGGGTGGAGCTTAGCAGAGTGGGAGACATGAGTGACAGTTGACACACAAGTCAGTCAGACGGTGACAGAGAGACAGAACGGACGGACGCAGGGGACCCTGCTGTCCTAAGGATAGGGCATCTTTAAGGAGCGTAGGTGACCCAGACAAGAAGGGGACACTCCAGGTCAGGTAGGAGCCGTCTGGAGTGCCCAGGTCATACCGGTGAAACTGGAACCGAGGTGGTTTGATTTGGTTTATCCCAAACCGCAGACCAGCACGTTGTGGGCCTTGACAAGGGAGCCATGACACCCACCAAGGAACCTAACCTCCGTCCTGTAGCTAGGTCCAAGACACCAAGAGATAACAGAGATTTAAGGCAACAGACCTGGGGACTAGTGACCAGACTACAGCGTGGGAGGGCAGAGAGCCATTGTACATAGAGGCCAAGAAGGAGAATTGAGTGACACCTCTGACGGACAGTGAATCCTGAAACCTGTGACTATAATCACAGGCTGTTCCGTGTACCTTATCCATCTCGTACCAGTAAAGCAACTGTTGAGCTGATTTGGTGTCTGGCTCATTTATCCGTCATCCGAAAGGTCTCTGCAGCACCACAGAGATTTGGGACTACTACTCCCCTCATCCACCCCGCCGCGCTGAGGAAAAGCTCCGCCTATGGGGAGCTGTACTACCTCTTCTGCACCACACCATCACCTCAGCACCCGGCAGTGCTGGTAACTGCTTACCAGACACCACAGGTGGTGTCACATCTAATTCCCCAATCACCCTTCCCACTAGCCAGTGAGTGCCAGGGCACGGAACCGGGACCCGACCAGCCGTGATTCCCCACCAAAGCCACCGTCCCAGTATCCGACTAACCCCTTCCTTGCTAGCCCGACTCATTTTCCGGCGTCACAAACAGGATCCCGTGCCCGCTAAAACCGGGTACTGTGTGCTTTAAATTGGACTTTATTGACTAAACTTTATTTTACTGCGTGGGCCCAAAATGGCGGGCCTGGAGATGTGACTGAAATGTGCTGGCCCAAGGGCGTGACTCGGCTCCTAATCCAAGGAGAGCCATGCAAGAGGCGCCAAACTGTCTCCCTGCCCCCTTGCCATCAAACAACCAAGGGGGTGTGTTGGGAATCGGACCGCACCAGCTTGGGGATATAAAAAGTAAACATGATGCGGCCGGAGAGCAGAACAAGACACATTGGCCACTACCAGACTTGCTACCCAAGCACGGCCCAGATACAATGGCAGTCATAAGACTGAGAGACCTGGTCCGTGAATTCGAGGAAGACCGGAGGACAGACACCGGAGCCCCAGGGATGCCGACACTTGAAGATGAGGGTAACGATGCGGCCCTCTGGAGAGCAGCCCTCGCCGATTTGCGGGCCCAGGTGATGGAGGACGTGGAGTGGACGATCCGGAGGCGAGCACCCGGTGGCCGGTGAGGACGATGCCCCCACAGTGCCGGACTCTATCCCCGCTAAGGATATGGAATCACTCGAGAACAGAAATCCACTGCCCAGTCGGGAGAGCCACGAGCCCGATGCCAGCGATGACCGGGCTGACACAAAGCCTGTCGAACCGGAAGATCTGATCTGATTCTCCGAGGAGCCCGACCTGGTTGTGGAGGAATTTGAGGAAGAATGATCTACCAACCAGGCGAGTTTCGGGGAGGAGGACTTAGAGGAAGAACTAGTTGGCGGTGCAGAGGCGTCTGAGCCCCACGAGTTATGGTGGACCGATCACCTGGAGCAATCAACATCACAGGTTGGAATGGAGATGAGGCAATTTGGAAGCCAATCCATAGCACCGGCCCAGTACTCCTGGCAACCCGTTGGGAGGCCAGAGATTGCCCAGGATGACGAGGCGAAGCGGCAGAGGCGGCGAGAAGCATGGCGGACTAACAAAATGGAGACCAACCAGGCCCGCGCCTTTGCCCGCACTCAACCACCATTACCCGTGGACCAAAGGAAAGAAAGGACAATTAGAGCCTTCAACCTGAGTACCGGGTACGGCTTTGCCCGGGAAACAGGCCTCTATTCAGACTTCTTCGCGGGGAGGAAAGATGTCAAGCCCCACCTCCTGCAAGGCCACCCGGACCAGGATTTGTACCGGGGTGATGTGATCACATATGAACGCTATGCAGGACCCCGAGGCTGGTGCACGATCTGAATCAGTAAGTATTGAACGATTAAGATATCCCTGTTTCATGCTAAATGTAAATAGTTAATTGTGTGATTCTCCTGATAAACCTGTAAAAAGACTCACATGGACTTGAATGTGAACTTTTGGTGTCAGATTCTGATTGAACTTAAATCATAGACTCAATACCCGGCCCCCGTTGGGCCGATGTGGACTAGAATAAGCCCAGTTCCTCCCGCAAGCAAAGAAAAGAGAAAAGTATATTGTTGTTGTTTTGTTATGTTCCTGTTTGGTATTAACCTGGTTAATGAAAATAAAAATAAAAAATTTAGCTCATACCTGGTCTGGTTGTAACACCTAGACACTCGCGGACAAGTGTATAAAACTAAGGGGGAATGTGGGATGCCACAGGGAGGTACTGCGCCCCAAAAGAAAGGTGTAGTATCTCCGTAGTCAAAGGTGGAGGAGGGGAACTACAGAGTCTGTCCACCAAACCCACCCACAAACACCCTAGCACAGGGGACTGTAATTCAGTGGGTCCCAGGGGGGTGGAGCTTAGGAAAGCAGGAGACGTGAGTGACAGTTGACACACAAGTCATTCAGATGGTGACAGAGAGACAGAACAGACCGATGCAGGGGACCCTGCTGTCCTAAGGAGAGGGCACCTTTAAGACTCCAGGTCTGGTAGGAGCCGTTTGGAGTGCCAAGATCATACCGGTGAAACTGGACCTGAGGTGGTTTGATTTGGTTTATCCCAAACTGCAGACCAGCACGTTGTGGGCCTTGACAAGGGAGCCATGACACCCACCATGTACCTTAGCCATCTGGTATCAGTAAAGGAACTTTTGAGCTGAATTGGTGTCTCGCTTCATTTACGTGTCGTCCGAAAGGTCTCTGCAGCACCATGGAGATTTGGGACCACTACCCCCCTCATCCACCCCGCCGCGCTGAGGAAAAGCTCCGCCTGTGGGGAGCTGTGCTGCCACTGCTGCACCACACCATCACCTCAGCGCCCGGCTGCAGCGCTGGTAACCGCTTACCAGACACCACAGGTAGCGTCATGTCTAATTCTCCAATCACCCTTCCCATTAGCAGTGAGTGCCCAGGGCACGGAATTGGCACCCGACCAGCCGTGATTCCCCACAAAAGTCACCGTCCCGGTATCCGAGTAACCCCTTTCCTGCCGGCCCGACTCATTATGGATGACATTTACTATGGTCATAGACAGATTGTGTGAACATGACATTTTATGCTTACAAGACAAGATTACAATCAATTAGGCGCTAAACATTTTTATATTTTTTTGTATCATAATTTCTTTCATTGTGTCATCTTGAAGAAAGCACAAACATATCGTATACAAATCTATTTGTTTTAAAGTGCAATACTTTTCTGCAGAAGTAATGAAGCCGTCCAGGCATTACTGGAAGGAAGACAGCATTTCATAAAGAATCATTATAAATTCAGAACATCTCCAAGAGATAGCTATTTAAAATACAAGACGGACCCAAACTGTCATGCTCAAATGGGTTTTGTCATCTAACAGAACTAAATCTGCCATGTTGCAAAATGAGTGCTTTAAAACGTGAACATAAAATATAATAATGAAGAGGAGGAGATAGACTGATTCTGAGAAGTTGATGCTTGCATTTGATTAGTTTCTTAGTTTGTCACAAATTTTAGACAAGATCTAAGTATTGTTTCTATAAATTTATAAAAACTTAGTTGATAAAAAGAGATGGAGGATTGTTATTATAATATGGTTATTCATCAGATTTTTCACTTAACTTTCTGTTTTAATTCCATTTGGTTTTCAGGACCTCGATTTGCTCTCTTCTATCGGCCACTCTTATGTCCAGCAGATATTAATCTTTGCTGATCATATAATAGATGAATACGTCCAATTATGCCAATCATATTCCGGTACAAGGAGAAAGTCAGACATGTCCACCGCCCTATAGAAATAACACTGGTTTGAATGCAATGCTTTCTCTGATTGCACACAGAGCATAAATACTCTTGTATGACCTTAGGTTAAGGACACAGAGAGATAAATGGCACATACAAAAATTTAGATTTATGTATCTGAACAGGATTATCACCCACAACTAATCAACACTGAGTGTCAATGGGGAGAGTTATGTATTGGTGATTTAGGATATAGGGCTCATTTACTTGATCTCTTGTTTCACCTCTTACTGACTGACTGAGCACCTCCCCATTGTATCAGCCGAAAAAGATGAGTCACCTCCCCTGTGTCACCCTTGATTGATTGAGCACCTCATCTTTTCTCCTCTTTACCAACTGAGCCCCTCCAACGTACCACTCTTGACCGACTGAGCCTCCTTCCCCTGTTTAATCCCTGAGTGACTGAGCTCTTCTCCCTGTTTCATCCCTGACCAACTAAACTCCCTCCACCTAAATCACCCCAGATTAACTGAGTTCACTCCCCCTGTAACCCCCGTACTGACTGTGCCGCTTCTTCTGTAATACTGCTGAAAAGATGAGCCCCTCCTTACACCATTTTGGAAAAATGTGTACCATCGTGTTTTTATATTATATTACAATATTAGCACAATCTGATATGAATTGTCCTGAGGAAGAAGTTTGTGGTGGCTTCAAAATGCATTGACTGAATAAATAATCTATGATCTATATTGACTGATCTGATATTATTCCTTGGTAAATCAGCAGCGCGAGTTTATACCCAATTCATCACCCTGCACTGAAGTCACCCAAAAGAGGAGCCGAGTGGACTTGGATACTAGAGAAGATTGCATTGGTGAATATATTGATCAATGAACACTATAAAACATTTACATACACAGGATTAGGGAGGAAAAAATGTTTTGGGGAGTTTTTCTTTAATTAAATATAATGATAACATGGGTTTTACAAAGCTTAAAGGAAGTATATAGTCTCGATATTGATGATGTAGCCTATAAAGGTTTCAAACAACACCTTTTAGAAGTTATTTAAACTTCATGTCCACTGAACAATTGATTTTCCAAAAAGTGTAAATTTTTTAACTCATGGAAAACTTCATAATGGAAAATGTACAGTTTTTGTAAGAAAAAAAAGACAATATTATTACCGTACTTTCTATTTACCTTCCTGAGGCTGAAAACCTCTGTAATCTTCTGTATTTCGCAGATCAATAACCTTGGTTATATACAGTGTCCAGTAAGCTAAAACACATGGACTCTAGATATGTAAATTTTACCAACACATACCTACAAGTGCATCTCAATAAGATAAGTTGTAAGATAATTTATTTTAGTAATTCAATAAAATAAGTGAAATGCATATATTATATAGAGTCATTCCAAACAGTGAACTCTTTCAAGTGCTTATTTCTGTAAATATTTGTGATTATGGCTTACAGCCAATGAAAACCAAAAACTCATTATCTCAGAAAGTTAGAATATTATATAAGACCAACTGAAAAAATGATGTTTAACTCATAAATGTTGGCCTAATGAAAAGTATGTCCAGTAAGTGCACTCATTAGTTGGTCAGGGCTTCTTTTGTATGAATTACTGCATCAATGTGGCGTGGCATGTAGGCGGTTAGCCTGCAACACTGCTGTGGTGTTATGGAAGCCTAGGTTGCTTTGATAGCAGCCTTCAGTTCGTTTGCATTGTTGTGTCTGGTGTCTCATCTTTGTCTTGGTGTGTTTGCTAGCTAATCAAGGTATTGGTACTTTTGAGAAGAAAAAAGATATTTTCCAGGGCCACTGGACCATACTGACAGCAACTTTATTAGAACATATTTAAAAACACTTACATCCCGTCGTTGGTACTTTTGCCCATGTGAACAGGTACCAAGTCCTGCTGGAAAATAAAATTTTCATCTCTAAAAAGCTCATCAGCAGAAGGAAGCATAACGTTCTCTAACTTTTCCTGGTAGACAGCAGCGCTCACTTTGGTCTTGATAAAACACAGTGGACCTACACCAGAAGATGACATGGCTCCCCAAACCATTACTGATTGGGAAACTTAACACTAGACCTCAAGCAGCTTGGATTGTATATCTCTTCACTCTTCCTCCAGACTCTGGGACCTTCATTTCCAAATGAAAATGAAAGATTTACTTTCATCTGATAACAACACCTTGGACAACTGAGCAATAGCCCAGTTCTTTTTCTCCTTGGGCCATGGAAGACACTTATTGCATTGTCTATTGGTCATGATCTGCCTGGCACAAGAATTGCGACAGTTGTAAAACATGTCATGAATACATCTGTGTGTGGCGGCTCTTGAAGCACTGACTCCAGCAGCAGTCCACTCCTTGTTAATGGCTAGGGACACATATAAGCCCTTGATCAGTTATTGTCATCAGTTTTTTAACTTTATTTTTCGAAGTCGAAAAACTGATGCTAAAAACGGATCCTGGGATTAAGTGTGACTGCATTGTTAATAAAAGCTTTTTGTTTTTTTACTGGACCCCGAAGAAGCTGCAAGCAATGTTTTTGGGTGCAATAAAAAAACTGATCCATTTTTTAACATGGGGCCCTATGGCAAAATGGATCAGTTTTTTTGGTGCAGTAAAAAAACGGATACGTTTTGGCTAGCATTTTTTAGCAAAAAATGGCAAAGTCCATAAAATTAATAGCTGCACCGGAGACTGAAGAATCAGCCAAGAAAAAAACGGATTTGTTGTTGAAACCAGTGGAAAAAACTGATTGGCATGTGTGATCCTAGCCAATCTCCCACAAGTTTTTGAATAGCCTTTTCTTAACAATCCTTGCAAGGCTGCGGTTATCCCGATTGCTTGTGCACCTTTTTTACCACACTTTTTCCTTCCACTAAACTTTCCATTAATATGCTTTGATACAGCACTCTGAACAGCCAGCTTCTTTAGCAATAACCCTTTGTGGATTACCCTCCTTTAGAAGTGTGTCAATCACTACCTGCTGGACACCTGTCAAGTCAGCAGTCTTCCCCATGATATTGTAGCCTACTGAACTAGACTAAGGGACCATTGTAATTTGTTAGTAAGCCTCTGCAGGTGTTTTGTTTCAATCATTCTAGTTTTGTATGATATGATATTTGGGTTTTTATTTGAAATACAAAAAATATAGAGAGGCGCCTTTGTGTGCACCTGGTGGTCTAAGGAGAATTTTGGGGAGAGGGGTTGGGTGATCACTCACCTTTGGTGGTTGTGCACCCCTGCACAACCACAGTGTGGGCCTCTGGTGTGTGTTTGTGCACGAACCTCCAGCGTTCAGGCTGGGCCGATCACGTGGGATGTGTTGGTCAAGTGGGATGTGACATAACTGCAGGAGATAGTGAATAATAGATAGTGAATAATCACCTGTTTTTATAATTGGTTATTAATTGTTTTGAATTGTTTAAGCTATATAAACGTTGTCTGCATCCTTCTATCACCTCATGAAAGCATTGACCTACCGAAATGCATTGTGAGAGCCACAATCTGTGAATAAAGAAGAATAACTAACAGATGATCCCTGCTTTGGATGCTGTAATCATGTGCTCTAGCAAAACCGCAAACATTAATTATTGTTGTTTGAGATTTTATTGGCTGTAAGCCATAATCATCAACATTAGCAGAAATAAAAAATTGAAATAGATCACCATTTGTAATGACTCTATATATTATATGCATATCACTTTATAAATTGAATTACTGAAATAAATTACTTTTTAATGATATTCTAATTTATTGAGATTTAGGAAAAAATTAACTGAAACATTTATCTAGAAAAGGATTCTTCTACAGCCTTGTGCTGGATTACTGTAGAATAAATAAAATATTCTATTGTTAACTGAGAAGTTTGCAAATTGTTTCTGAGAAATGAGAAAATTCTGAACAGTAGGAGAACAGTCAGAACAGATTTATTCTGTAACAAAGATAATATCATTCTATGGTGAGCTTGTTTAATTAAGGTTTTCACTTAAACTTTTTCGCAAACTTCTGAAGCAAAAAAATAGAAAAAAAGCTAGTTGTTACTCTTTCAGTTTTATAATGTTTGCGAATAGACGCCCCTGAGGTAATTTTCTTTGATTTTTTTTTTAGGATATTTTGTCTTTAATCAAAATTTCATCTACGCAGGGATAACTGAGATCAATATTTCTGTACTAAAGTATTTTGGTATCGATGCTGCTTGACTTCATGTGAAAATGTGTGCATGCCAAAGGGAACTGAAGTTTACAACTTTCTATCATTAAATACTAAAGAAAGGACAATGTTTTTGGAAAAAGATAAAATGTCAACTCAGACCCTTTTAATAAAATTGATCATTAAACATTAAATCATTAAATTTATATTAAAATTCTCTAAGTTGTAATCATATCAAATTATGTTAAGTATTGCAGTGAAACTAGCTCTGTTTTCTTTTTTGTTCAGCTCAATTCACACCAATGTTTCTTGATATTGCTCTCATTAGAGCAGAGTATATTGCATTTAATGAAAGTGCTGGATCTGTTAGGCGATGTGCACACTGGGCTTCTGTGATCTGTTTTTGTACTGCGTTTTTGCATAAAAAAGTGTCAATTTTGTCATCCCAGCAAAGTGTAAGGCCTAGTTGCGATGCATTTAGTTAGCGCAGGTGCAAGCGCAGGTACTATCACAGCCCAGCGCTTTGGCACACAGATGCAGCACAGTGCACTAGTGCCGCCTTTATCTTCTATGGCCGAGCACATGAGACCACATCCCGGAAACGCAAGTGTGACAGGTCCTGTGTTACAGCGCATGCGCTTGTCCGAACGCACTGGAGTCAAGTCATGCGACGTTTCCGTTGCGTCCGGGATGCAGTCTCCTGCACTCGGCAATAGAAGATAATGGCGGCGCTAGCGCAATGCGCTGCATCTGTGCGCCGATGCACTTGGCTGCGTGGGGCTGTGATAGCACTGCACTTCCACCTTCGCTAGTGCAATGCTTCTAAATTCATCAGCGCGTAGATGTGCAGTAGGCCTAAGATATTGCTGAAAAGCTGTGCTGATGGCTGCGTCAACGCTCACCTCCCGGCAATCCCATGGCGAGCTCCAGAGAATTCTTCCTCTGGCACTGCAGACATGGTGTTTATCGATCTTCCAGTACCTTGTACTATGTAACTCAGCCTGTCTATGGTTCGCAGGATCTGGAGTACCAAAACAGAATTAAGAAATCACCGTCACTGGGAATAGCCAGGGGGGTGAAAAAAAGTGTCTGTGTGTGCTTGTCTGTTGTGTGTTTGTATGTCTGTCTGTGTGTATGTCCCATCTGTGTATCTGGATGTCAGTCTATGTGTCCCCTTATTTAGGATTCACTTGTATGTGCACAAACACAGGACAAATGCAGCTGCAAAGTGATCTGTTTGTTCTGCTTTTTTTTTTGAAAACTGATTAGATTTCATGCAGAATTCTCTTGAGCACAAATGGATCACTTTGTGTGTGTGTGCACAGAGCCTTATGGCACTTTACACGTCCAACATCAGTCGATATTGGATCCAACGCGCGGGAGCGCGCTTTTTCTGGGCAGAATTCAAGATCGCATAGGAGATGTCACACAGCGCGATATCGGCAGCCAACGCAACAGCAATGTGTATGCCCCTTGTACGGCCGACCCAGGAACGACAATTTAACATGGAAAGAATAGGGAAGTTGTACCCCACATCGTAGTTGGGCTTTTACACAGCACGATCGGCCACAATGTCCATCCAATATCGGGCCGTTGGAGAGCCGGCTCATTGGATCCCGATATCGTTTTGGCATCGTTCGTGCATCGTATTGGACATTTATACCATACAACGCACGAACGATATCGGGGCCAACGCACGAACCACGTGACTTTTTATCAGAGTTGGACGCGATATCGGGATGTGCAAAGTGGCCATTAAAGAATGGACGCCAGCAATTAAGTTAAAGGCTGTGGTCAGACAGCCGTAGATTCTCTCATACGATAGAATCATGTCCGTTACACAGGTCTGCAAGCGTAATATGGTTTGAAAAGTAAGACATGATCTTTATATACTTTCAGTCATGAAATTCAGTAAAAATATTTTTAAAAAATGTTTCACATACAGTTTTTCTCACAAATATTAGCATCATGGTTGTTTTTTCTTGCACCATACTTTGACCCCTTTTTTTGCAACTTTTGGTGAATGAATTTGGTGTCATTAAATTGATTAGAAATAATTGACGCTGTGCTGTGACCGGCTGCTGTGGACAGAGAAGACTTTCCTAACCCAGCTTCCAAAGAGTGCAGTGTTGTCTATGGCAGACTTCCCCAACACCAGTCCTCAAAGCCCACCAACAGTTCATTTTTCCAGAATTTCCTTAGCATTTGACAATTGGAATCATCACCTTATGCAGGACATTATATTAAAAACTGTAAAATGCTAAGGAAATCCTGAAAACATGGGTGGGCCTCGAGGACTGGAGTTGGGGAACACTGGGGAATACTGGTCTATAGCATCCAATAATAATATATCTTTCATTTTACCTGAGCAGTATAAAAAATAAAAGCTGCCTTGTAATTGGTTGTTATGAGCAGTAAAGAAAGTTTTCTTAAAGTGATCCTGACCCCATAACACTACCCCACATCCCCTTCTTACCTACCCCTGCAGCTTGGTATCCTGATGCCTTCCATCTCTGGTTCTCCACACACCGTGCTGGCGATCTTTATAAATCACTATTTTATTATATCATTACTGCGGCTTCCTAGTATCGAGGAAGCCGCAACAGGCGGGGCTGTGTGCAGCTCACCCCCGCCTTGACAGTAATTATGCACGCCCCCATGTGCGTGGTAAACATCCGAGAGGCTGCTTGCTTCGTAGTAGGGGGTTGAAGCCGGTATGACGTAATACGCGTCATATCCGGTTTCACATACATCAGTACACTCATTTGGGTGTACTTCTGGCTTCGCACAGCTATTGCGCATGCGTGGGGTTCACGGCAGCTTATTAGAGACCTAATAGACCCCCATAGATCTAATGTTAATGGTTACAGGGATGAGCAAAGTATACAGTAACCGCATTGCTCAGGATTACACATCCTGAGCAATCCAGTTACCGCATTGCAGTTGCCCGGAAGCGCTCCAAAAGATCCGAAGCCGTTAACCGGATTGCATGTAAAGCAATCTGATTACTATAATGGGCTCCTATGGGGAGCGTTTCCTGATCCGGTTTTGAGCTTTTTGAAAGCTCAAAACTGGATAAGGATTTAAAAATACTGCCGCTTGTGTGACCGCAGCCTATTAAAATCCCAGGAATACAATTATAGTTAGGATATGTGATATATCAGGACCTACAGACACAAAATGACCATATAACAATATACACCTTGTTACAATGACAAGTGGGGATAAACCCTTTTTGAGTAATTTAATACAGAAATGGACATAACCATTGGCCTTCATGCTGCCCTAGGCACTTTTAATGGTTACTCCCCTTACTGACAAATCCCACTGTGAGTCTGTGCACATGACATATACAGTATTTAAGGTAGATCTACTCAGTAATATGCTTAAATTAATGTGCTATTTAAACATTAAGGCTAGGGTCAGACTTGTGTCTGCCCCTAGCCTGGTGGATGCGCTTGAAACTTAGGCCGGTTTCACATTGCAATTTTCGGTCATCCGATTGTATCCATTTCAAAATGGATACACTCAGATCCAAAATCGGATCCCATGTCGCCCTATGGGAATCGTATTGGATGTGCCACTACTGGCATCCGATTTTGGCACCATCCGATGCTGTCCGATTTAATCACGGGCACAAAATCATAGCCTGCTGCGATTTTTGTGTCCGTGACTCAAATTGGACAGCATCGGATCAGTGCTGATCCGAGAGCACACAAAATGTGAGCCTATGGACATTGGATCCGAGTTCACCTTAGATCCGATGTCGGCTCCGTGGTCCCTGCCTCTTCCTGTCTCTCCCTGCATGTTCCTTCCCCCATCTCCTCCCTACCTCCTCTATTCTGTACCCCCCCGCTATTCTATTCTGTCCCTCGCTCCTCTATCCTGATCTAATCCCTATCCTGTCCCCTGTTCTTCCCCCTGTGTGTTTAAAAAAAGAAAAACTCCTCCCGGAGGTTACATCACCTTGTCACCGGCTCCCAGGATGCGACACCATAGGGGCTGAAGGTCCTGTGGTGATGTCACAGAGCCGGTCAGCTGATGCGTCATGTGATCGGCTTTCTGACATTACCACAGGTCCTTCTGCCCCAAAGGTGTCGCATCCTGGGAGCCGGTGACAAGGGGATGTAACCTCCGGGAGAAGTTTTTCTTTTTTTAAACACACAGGGAAGAGAACAAGGGACAGGATAAGGATTAGATCAGGATAGAGGAGCCAGGGGACAGAATAGAATAGCGGAGGGAAGAAGATGGAGGAGGCAGGAGCAAGGAGAGACAGGGGACCACAGGATCCACACGGATATTGCGTAGAATCGGATTGGATGGCTATTTGCCATCCGATTGCAAGGATCCGTGTGGATATGTGGCTGTCCGGGGGATCCTGTAAAAACTCAGATCCCACGGACAGCCACAAAATCGCAATGTGAAACTGGCCTTAGAAATTTGCAGGCTGAGTGCATAGTGTTACCCGCATGTAATTCTATGCTCCGCCTGTGTATTGATCCCTATGGCAACCAGCAGCCTCACACACACACGACGGCTCCACACAAATCTCCAGGATATGCACTTTTGTTGAACGCACAGGAAAACGCTGCAAACAGCATTTCCTGTGCGTTTATCAAAAGCGCATATCTGGGAGTGGTAAATGGAGCCGCCGGGTGCATGAGGCTGCTGGTTGCCATAGGGATCAATACACAGGTGGCACACAGAGTTACATGCCGGTAACACTATCCACTCAGCCTCCAAATTTCTAAGTTTCAGGCATATCCACTAGGCAAGGGGCAGACACAAGTCTGACTCTAGCCTAAGGCCAGATCCACATCATGTTCTCCTCTGCATTGGCATTCCATCCAGACAGATGCACTTGTCATCATCATTAACGCATAGTAATGTCAGTGTTCACTTGTGTTAACGTTGCCATAATGATGCATTGGTGAACGCATGGTGAACACATCCAAATACAAGCACAAAAGTGGTTGCGTTTTAAAGTATGTGTTTTTTTAAATGCACAGCTAAACACTGCATTGCTATGGCAACGTTAACGCAAGTGATTCCTGATGTTACTACATGATAATGATGATGACAAGCGCATGCAACTGGAGGAATGCCAAGACAGAGGAGAATGTGATGTGGACATGGCCTTAAAAAATGAATGTTTGCACTTGCTGCTCTCATGTTTAGTCTTTTAAGCTTCTTTTAAGACTGCTTTCACACTGCTTCATTTTAAAAGCCGTGCGGATCCTTAAATTTCAAGGACCACATGGACAGGCATGGATCTGTGCCAATGGATGCCAACTGATGTCTACGGACCTTTTTTAACGGATCTGTCATAACTTAGCAGAGACAGAGGTGAGAGGAGCTGTACCTTGCTTCTGAGCATGCTCAGTACAGCAAAACGGATTAATGGAATGTTTCATGGATTCATTTTTTTCATGGATCCTTACAGATCCATCATCCATAGATCCCCATGATATTTGATGCTGACAGATACGGATACGTGTTTGTCCATTGGTGTCAGTGTTTTTCAATGAAGTTCAAAATCGGAGCAGTCTCCGATTCTGGGTGCGTGAGAAAAACTGACACCAATGGATCTGTGGCAAAACTGACACACACAGATGGCCACTTTAGGACCAATATGTGCCCAAAAGATAACATGGGAAGCCAAAACTGATCCGTGATTATCTGTTTTAAAACGGATAAACATGGATCAGAAATTAGCAATGTGAAAGCAGCCTAACACCTTCAGGTTTGCAAAGATATCAAACAGTTGAAATAGGTAAAGGCTAGGTTAAAGACCCTGTTAAGGCCACTTCACACACAAGGATATTGTTAACGATATCCTTAGAAAAGTCACGTGACAGAAATCGTACGAACGTTATGGAATTATCGTTCATGCGTTGTCACAAACAAAGAGATCGCTAACGATATCCATTTTGGCAGCGCACCGCATTGAAACTCTGGTGCGCTGGCTATACTTATTAATGCTGAAGCGATCAGCACCATGGACAGATACGGGTACAGTGCGCATTTAGCATTAGTACCTTTGACAGCTTCCTATTCAGGAAGCTGTTTAGCAATTGTTCACTGTAAAATGACAGGAGCCGCAGGCTTTTTATGAATGGATGTAGCTGATCCAACAGTGTGCGGCTTCTAAAAACTAAATGATTCCACCACTGCCCTTGCAGGGTTTTATGCTACATGGCTCAAGGGAGTGTGGGCACTCTCTGGGGCTATGTGTGGGCACTCTCTGGGGCTATGTGGCACAATATTATTAACCGGTTAAGCACCGGGTTCATAGCCGCTCCTGCACCTCTGTGCCGACATGTAGCACAGACCTGCTGAGCGGCTTTAATTGTACAATGGAGACAGAAAAATGTATTTATTAACAGATTTCTAATAAAATGACAGGAATAGAAGTCTTTTGAACGATATCATTCAAAAGGCTTCACACTGAACAACGTTCGGACGTTAATTGGATGACAAACGATAGATTTGAGGTCAGGATCTCAAATCTTGGATGAACGATCCAACGATCTTTCCATCCTATATCGATAAGTTACACGCAATGACGCCCGAACAATATCTTTTGAATTATCACATATCTGTGACATTTCAAGGATATCGTTCAGGATATCCTAGCGTGTAAAGCCACCTTTACACACACAGATAATTGTGCAGAGATAGTTCGCAGATCTCTGGTTGCAGTGAAATCATGGACAAATTGTTCCATTTTGTGGCCATGTACAAATGGGACAATGTGTCCATGATTTCACTGCAACCAGAGATCTGCACAATTATCTGTTTGTGTAACTGGGCCTTAAGGCTAGGTCCACACTTAGCATGATACTTATGTTTCCTGGATCCAGTAACTGCAGAGCCCAGCTTGCAGTAATGGCCAGCGTTAACGTCAGGTGCTTTCTGTGAACCTGATGTTTACCATGGATGCAGCCACACAGCAATGTTTTCCTGTACGCCCGGCAAAAGCGCAGTTCCTGGGGCTTCCTGTGTGGCTGCATCTATGGTAAATTGCGGGTTACTATGGAGCAGCATTCACAGACAGCCCCCAACGTTAAAAGTGTGCGTTCCTGCATACTTTAGTCTGCAGTTACTGGACCCAGTTAATGTAAGTGCTGGGCTAAGTGTGGCCCTAGCCTAAGACTATTGTTACTCCCTGAGTTCAGGGGGTTCCGCCTGAAACTTTTAATTTTTCAGCATTAGCGCAGTGTTACTGGAAAGGTAACATTGAGTTGATGCTGTCAATTCATCCCTATGGCAGACGGAACACGAGCGCATTGCAAACATCGTCTTTACACTGCCAGAGTTTCATATGTCATGCTTTTTCCAAGTGCATCAAATGACTCGGGCTCCCACATCATGTGGTGCACTTAGAAAAAGCACGAGATTTGAAACCCGGCAGTGTGAAGCCGGCGTTTGCAATGCGCTCAGGTTCCATCTACCATAGGGATGAATTGACAGCGTTAACGCAATGTTACCTTCCTGGTAATGTTGAAAAATTATAAGTTTCAGGCGGAACCCTCTGAACACAGGGAGTAACGCTAGTCTGACCCTAGCCTCACCTAACCATTTTGCAGGCTGCTACCACTAGGAAGTTGCTGACTTACTAGACTTACTTAACACAATTACTATGTGACTTAAAGGGATCCTGTCACCTCCAAAACGCCTCATAAGCTATCAAAACATGTCCCTGCAGGATCCCATCACTAATCTCACACTCCTTTTGTCTCCTAAAAGCATCCTGTGAAAGTGCATAAAAACGTTTTAATACTTACTCATTAGTGATTATAATTAGCAGGGGCTATATTCTTTAGTCACCAGGGCAGGCTGTTTTGCAGGCTCCAGAATCCACCTTCTCTCTCTGTGCTGCTGTGATGTGGAGCTGAAGGCAGGACTAATGATTTGCAGGGAGATGACAATCCAGTATGTCCAATTTGAGACTGTAGATTCTTTTGTTCTCAAAGAGATGAGCACATAGCTAGAGATGTCTTATAGCAACTCTCATAGAGAACACAAGACCCTTCAACAAAGTGAGCACATCAGTGTATGGGAGACTTAGCCAACATAGATGGGACAGCTTTTTATAGTGTATGGGCTTAAATCAGATACTTGTTTAACTGACATCACCTCATTTAAACAGCTATATTTTTAGTTTGGCACACTGACCCTATAATGACCATCTATCAAATCTAATAAATTGAATATTGCTATAACCACATGAGTTTATCACCAGAACCACTGTCAGCACAAAACTACATCATTAGAAGTATTGTCAATACAAGATTACATCACTAGAACCAACCTCAATTCACGACTATATCTCCAGAACCACCGTCAGTACATGACTACATCACCAGAACCACTCCCAGTCCAACATGCAATCATATTGCATGAAACTGCATCTCTTAGTATGTCTAGCAATGGTAAGGAGATACTGACTGGGAGTTGTTATTATCAGCAAACACACTGCTGACCATGCAGGAACCACATGGCACTGATCAGATGCAGTCAATAGCACTATAAAACATTTAAAAAAAATTCCTTAGCTTTTGGGAAATAGCTTGTTTATTTTAGGTCCATTAATTCTGAGCATACTGGTATGGCTCTGGGTCCTGAGAACCCTACAGATTGCTCAAACGACCTCTTAGAAATGCGCAGCTCAGGAGACAGGACTATAATTTTCTACTGCATTCACTCTGTGTGAGTGACCTTCTAAAAGGACACTACAGCTGTGGTTAGGGGTCTCAGGACCAGATTACCCACTAATTTGCTTAGAATTATTGGGCATAAAACATAAAACACTCAAGAAAATTTAGTTACTCTTTGATGTGTATTTACAATGCTGCTAATAATCGAAAAACCAATTATTGATCTAATTAAACAGACTATCAAATCACCCAATGCCCAAGGTGAAATGATTTTGTTGCTTTCGTAATAGGAGTCTGTCACCCAAATGCCAATTAAATTGCATAAACATTAATACAGGGAATGCATCCCAACAAAAATCATGTACAGTGTACCTAAAATGGCCAGTCTGGAATGACACGTCTGTAGTAATTCTGTGTGACTGCAGACTTGTAAATTCTCCAAGCGCATGCACTGTGAACTGCAAGGATTGGTGGGTGTCTGTGCCCAGAACGGTGGTCAAGTATTTGATATGTAGACTCCTACTCCTACATACCATTGCATTGAATCAGATCTCTTATCTGCACCTTTCCAAGATATTTGCAAAGTAAAAGTTTTTATCCCAGATCAAGTTTCCCTTTGTGTGCATGGAGTAAATCCAGCAATCGATCCAAGGGTACAAAGAAACGTCCAGCACAGGTAGGTAAAACTCCTAATTTTTATTCCAACTTTGATAAAATCATGGGTAGAAGAGGCAGTACAGGCAAAAGTTAACGTGGTATAGGGATATACCACAAATCTACCCATGATTTTATCGATATTGGAATGAAAAGTTGGAGTTTTACCTATCTATGTTGGACACTTCTTTGTTGCCAACACTGTCAGTGTTGTCTGGCAAGCTTGTTACCTGAATTAGGAAAATGGAGCTCAGAAGAGTCACAATCAACTTTGGTCCTGTTTTACAATAAGCTATGGAAAGCAAGGGCATCAATCGTGGCTAGTTGTGACTAAGTGTAACCAGTGTCAGTAAAATTTATTTCAGAAGCTACTGATTCAATATTGTTCCTATAGCACAATAAGCTATGAAAAGCAAAAGCCTGTATCGTGGCCAGTTGTGCTGGAGTAAAACCTGTGTCAGAAAAATGGAGTTGAAATGCCACAGAATTAAAATATTTGTCATCTTTAGCAATAAACTCTGGAAAGCCAAAAAACTATATCATGGCTAGTAATGCTGGTGTGAAATCTGTTTCAGGAAAGTGGAACTGAAAAGCCACAGAATCACATTTTTGTCCCCTTTGGTAAAAAGCTATGGAAAGCAATGGTCTCTTTCATGGCTTCTTGTGATGCTGTCTAATCAGTGTCAGGAAAATTAAGCTCCGAAGTGACAGATTATTTTAGGGACTCTTTTAAACCGTGCTGTGCATTTGAGGTGCACTCAGCACAACCCTGAGGACATGTGTCTAATCCACAACGAGGCAGATTGACAGCTTCCATAATGCTGAACATGTGTCATGCTTCCACTTACGGCACTGGCCTCAACTGGGCAGGGAGGTTGGTGCCCAGCACATAGCTCTATATGGTCTGCCTATTCTGCTGTCTTTTTTCCCACACAGGGTCACAGGGCACTTACCCAGCTCGCGGTTCAGATACATGATTAAGCCCTCCGCCTTCTCAACCCGAGCATGCAATCACTGAATGGGACTTCCAGGACCTCCCTTAGGCAAAGCCCACTGAATCCTTCTTTCATTTAAAAGGGCCAGTACGCCCTAACCTAGAAGTATCTATCAGTCTATTGCTGAGAGGCTATATGTTTATAAGGCATTGTTTCCTTTAGGGAGGTGCCTTGGCCTCTTTTCCTGTCCTCAGTCAGGTTCATTTCCTTATACCTAGTCCTTGCATTATACCTATTTCCTTGATATTGCTAATACTTTGTCTTGCCTTAGTACCTGCCTCAAGTGAGTCTTCTATGCCAGTCTGTCTGCACCTGCCTTAAGCGAACATGCCTAGTCTACGTATTGACACATGTCTCCAGTGAACCTGCTACGCCAATGTAACCTGACTCCATCATCGGTGAGCCTGTGCCACACTCCTACCAATCTGCGTTGGACTCTGCACCTGCTACTACATGTTTGCATCAAAAGCTGTTCCTTCCAAACAACAGCCTACAAGCTTCAGTAGAGACTTGGTTCTTGCCAGACCATGGCTGCTCCTGTGCGGCAATACAAATAAAGATTTAATATTTACTCAATTCACTGCCTGCCTGTTCCTGTCCTCATGGTCAGCTTTCACAGACCATCTGTGGTCCAGTGGGTCTACAACCCATGCTCACGCCATGGTAAGCATAACCGTTTGCTCAGGCCATGGACCCTGCTGACTCCACCTTCTCCGCCCAACAGGCAGTGGCTCAATCCCACTACAATGGCTCAAATTGCAGGACTGCAACAGGAAATAACTTGCCAGCTGCAGACAGAGAACCACATGCTGAATTATCTGGTCTCTGTGGAAGAACGGCTAAATTCCTTGCAAGAGACAGTGACTCTAGCTGTAATCCTGCTTCCAGTCTCTTACACTGTGGAGGTGGCAGCCCCCAGCACTGAGCTCTGTGTATGCAAGCCATCCAGTTACTATGGAGATCCCAAACTTTGTTGGGGATTTGTTAACCAATTTCTGCAACATTAAGTTATTGCCTCAACAATTTTACTCAGACTCTGCCTGGGTAGCTTTCCTGTATGTGAAACAAGAAAATAAATTGTGGTGTTTGTTGGAGCGCTAAGGCACACAAGGGGCAAAGATTAAAGTGTTTAAGCGCAAACCTTTATTACAGGCTCAGTATATGCCACAACATGTTTCAATAGCCAACTGCTATCTTCTTCAGGTGGTATACCCAGGGCCAGCTCCAGATTTTTGTGGGCCCTGGGTGAAAGATTCTTAATGGCACCCTTTTACACTCTGCCCCCGCCCCTCCTTGCTGCTGCACATCCGCACCTTAAAGGGAACCTGTCAGGTGGTTTATGCCCCTCCAGCTATTACTATCTGTGCCTGCAGCTTCATTAAACTATTCTAATCATCCCTATTTGAGCTCACAGTGTAATGTGAAAGGTGAAAAAAGCATTTATACACTTATATTTCAGTCTACACCTTGGAGGAGGGAGACTGTCTGGCAGTATAATAGTTAACTCACTATTAATTTGCATGGCTAAAGGACCTGTGTGATGTAATGATCATGTGACCATAGTGGGCGGAGCTAAGCCAGCAAACATATTATGTTATAGGGACTTAGCTCCACCTATTGTAGTCACATGGTTATGACATCACATCAGGTCTCCCAACATGTTGTAACATAAGGCTGAAATGTTAACTATTAACCTGCCAAACAGTCTTCGTCCTCCAAGCTGGAGACTGACTGCCTCATTACATAAGGAAATGTAAATGTATAAATGCTTTATGTCACCTTAAATAATACACTATGAGCTCAGACAGGGATGATTAGACTGGTATTATAAAGCTGCAGCTACAGACAGTGATAGCTGGGGAGGCATAAACTAGCTGATAGGTTCCATTTAAGCTGTAACCCAGGTATAGACTGCAGAAAATAAGATTATTACTATTACCCTTATTATTAAGTGAAGCTTCCCCGGCGGTGTAAAAGGAAGGGGTCATTTGCACGAATTTTAATGTACCAGGGTGGAATATGGAGGAAATAGATCTATAGTTAGTGTGTTATTATTGTTATTATTATTATTATTATTATTATTGTTATTATCTTTCTGAAAATTATACATGACACACACAGCTCTGATACATGCCCATAGACATAGATGGCTCTGCTGCATGCACATGTAGACACACAGTTCTGCTACATGCACGCTAAACATAGCACACACACACACAGCTCTACTACATGAACATACAGATACACACACACAGCTCTGCTACATGCACATACAGATACACACAGCTCTTCTACATGGACCCTACATAACTAGCACTGCTACATGTGCAATACATGCACATACAAACACACACAGCTCTGCTCACGTGTACAATACATGTACATACAGATACACACAGCACTGCTACATGCACATACAAACACACAGCTCTGCTGCATGCACAATACATGCACATACAGACACACACAGAGATTAGCTACATGGACACTACATGCACACTACACACAGATCTGCTACATGTACAATTTATGTACATACAGATACACACACAGCTCTGCTACATGCACATAGAAACACACAGAGGTCTGCTACATGCACATACTAACACAGACAGATTTGTTACATGGTTAATACATGCATGTACAGATACACACAAACAGATATACAAACATACAGATACATACACAAATACAGACACACGCATACAGATACACATACATACACATACAGACATACTGTACACATACAGATACACACACACATACCGTACATACACACATACATACAGGTACACATATACATATACACACATATAGATACACACACACATACATACAGGTACACACATACAGATACACACACACATGCAGATGCAGATACACACATACATATTACAATATCCACCTGATCTTGATTGGTGCAGAGCAGGAAGAGGAGCCGCTGGAAGCTGCAGGAGGCTGTAGAAGCAGTTTCTTTCAGGACCTTGATTTCAGTCATGTGATCAGTCACATGACTGGAACTGCAATGTCCTTCAGTCTCGGTTCAGCACCTGGTGCTTTCTCTCCTGCTGTGTACCGATCACCATCTGTGCAGAGCAGGAGAGAAGAGAGGGAGAGAGGGCAGCTGTCTGTGAGCGGCTCCTCACTGCTTCTGCTCACAGAGAGCTGTGCCGGGTGCAGACGCCGGGCCTGGGTATAGCCTATACCATATATACTCCACAAAAAGACTGCAGCACTCCAAATAAGGGGTATCATATGCCTTTATTAGGCCTTCAGGGTGACACTGCGAAGTTCAGCCTCAGTGGGCATTTTTCTAGGCTAGAAAAAAGCCCACTGAGGCTGAAACGTCGCAGTGTCGCCCTGAAGGCCTAATAAAGGCATATGATACCCCTTATTTGGAGTGCTGCAGTCTTTTTGTGGAGTATACGAAGACTAAAGGAAGGTTGGTCTGACTGATTTGCACCCATCCACTAGTTGTGCTGCTCTTTTTTGCTACACTATACCATATATATATATATATATATATAGGCTATACTACCTGGGGAAGATAGCAGTTGGCTAATGAAACATGTTGTGTCGTATACTGAGCCTTTAATAAAGGTTTGCGCTTGAACACTTCAATCTTTGCCCCTTGTGTGCCTTAGCGCTCCAACAAACACCGCAAAATGTTTCTTCTTATTTCACATACAGTTCCTCCCTGTGTGAGTAAGCTGTGGGAGCTGCTTGACAACACCATTCCAAATTCGGAGTCAAGGACCGACCGTGATGTCAATAGTAAATGCCCATTTTGGTCACGTGGTTGAGTCGTGTGACCGCCACTGGGAGGATCTCCATGCCTTGGCATCCTGGAGCATTCCCTCTGTGTCGGGCTTTCCTCTAACTGCCTTAACCGGGGTTGTGCAAGGTTGCACAACCTGTTGGGTGAGTAGCCACACTTGTGGCAACTTTAATCTTTCTTCACGTCCTTCGCATGGTGAGCTCCTTGTTTTGTTTTTCTTCAATGGGTAGCCTTCCTGGCCTCTCACCTAAAAAGAGAGGCGCCCACCTGGATCAACCCATTATTTGAGAAAAACAACCTCATTGTCTCCCATCTACTGAACTTCTTGGAGACATTCCGGAAGGTGTTCAATGAACCAGGTTACTTTTTCTACTGAAACTCTATTTGATCTCCAGCAGGGCACTCTCACTGTAGGCCAGTATGCTATCCAGTTCATTGCCATCAGAACTACAATGGACTAATGAACCTTTAGTTGATGCATTCTGGCGAGGTCTTTCAGGGAGAATTTAAGACCATCTAGCAAGCCATGACCTACCATCTTCTTTGGATGAAATTATATCTTTTGTCATCATTATTGATTTATGTTTTCAAGAATGACCCTGTAAAAGAATCAAGAGAGGAAATCTCCTCTTCCCATACTATCTTTCCACAGTTCATCACTTACTCGAGCAGTACCGCCGCTGTATCTACCGTACAGGAGCCTCTTGAGATTGATCGTGTCAAGTGGCAGTCCTACCCATTTGCTCCAGAGTTGTTCCAAGAGGCCGGAAGACTACTCCGCCTAGGCCAGGTAAGGGAGGCCTCCCTAGGCAAAAGTGACCTCCCTCTCACTATGTCTGTGCAAGTAGCATTCAGTGGACTACGAATCTCAGAGACAGCCTATCTGGACTCAGAATTGGCTGGTAATTTTATTCAGCAAGCCATCACTACTCAGCTCGAAGCTCCCATGGTTCTCTTCCGGTATCAGGCGACCAATTACCTCGGTGAATGGACAGCCCTTGAAGGATTCCATTTTGGGAATATTGAAGATGTAGAACTACAGATGCAGAACAGAGAACGACAGATGCAGAACAGAGAAGATCCCATTCTATGTTTTACATAATCTTTCACCTCCATTCCTACTCAGTCTTTCCTGGCTGCATAAGCACAAGCCTGTCCTCAGCTGGCCTACCAACGATAACCTGCAATGGGGTCATTCCTGTCACAAAAATTACCTTACAACAACAGGACCAGGTAGCACTTCTAGGCTTCCATCCACTCTACCGGTGCATACCGTCCACTTACCGGATTTTTGCTGATGCCTTTGACATGAAAGAAGGAGAGACCCTTCCTCCTCACAGGCCGTATGATTTCCATATCGACTTCATTCCATATGCTACCCCTCCTAGAGGCTTCATATGTCCGCACTCGCCAGCTGAGTCCAAAGATATGACCTACTACATTAAGGGAGAATCTGAAGAAGGGCTTTATCCAAAAGTCCCCATCTCTGGCCAGACCGGGCTTCTTCTGCATGAATAGAAATATAGTTCTCTGTGACTGTGCATCAATTATCGGGGTCTAAACATTATCACAATTAAGAAGAAGTACCCGCTTCCCCACATCTTAGAGTTATTTGACCAACTTCGTGGGGCCAGACTCTTCTCTAAGCTAGATCTCCGGGAAACACACAGCCTCATCTGTGTATGCTGTGGGGACGAATGGAAGATGACCTTTAATACCCAAAATGGACATAATTAGTATCGGATCATACCTTTTGGCCTAAGTAATGCCACAGCAGTGTTCCAGGAATTTGTCAACAATATATTTTAAAATCTACTGTACTCCTAAATGGTTGCGTACTTGGATGACATCCTGATCTTGTCGCATGACCTATCTTCACACCAATGACATGTCCACCAGGTATTTCTGAGATTGTGAATCAGCTCTATGCCAAGTATGAAAAGTGTCTTTTCTAGTGAAACTCCCTACCCCTCCTTGGCTATATTATTTCATACACAGGGCTAGAGATGGATCCAGAGAACGTATCAGCCATGCTCAGGTAGCCTCGTCCAATCAGACTGAAAGCCATCCAGCAGTTCTTGGAATTCACCAACTATTACTGTTAGTTTGTGCCACACTTCTCTGCATTGGTCTATCCTATCATCGTCTTGACTTGCAAAAGGGTGAATTCCAAGTCATGGACTCCGGATGCAGAATCCTCTCTACTCGCCCTCAAGCAAGCCTTCACACCTGCACTTCATTGGACAGAAGTCAACAAAAAAATTATTTCTGGAGGTGGGCAAATTCTCCACCGATGATTGTGCTGTGCTCACACAGAAGCTACCCACCAGTAAGATGGTGTCCTGTGGTTTCTCCTCTAAGGAATTCACAGCTAGCAAGTACAAGTACTCAATTGTTGACCAGGAATTGCTGGTCATAAAACTGGCCTTAACAGTGACAGTTTTCTTGCTCTACATTTTGTCAAATCCAACACTGAACCTGTTTCACGAAATTTGGAAAGCAGTTTGCTAACTGTAGCATGGGAAATGGGTGGTCTTGCAGGGTGTCTTGCATTGAAATCTGCTGAAATGACGCGAGTACTGCGTTCACCAGACATCAACACAATTTCTATCTGCTCCTCATATGTTAACCTTTGCGACATGTCAATGGCTGTCAATTGAGAATACATGCAGATCATGATTGTGTATGCATCACACACTATCACGTTTTGGCAGTTTGCAGTCACATAGGGTTGTAATATTCCATTTAATAAAAGATTTCTTTCAATGGAATATAATACAAACAGATATAAATGTTGAGTATACAGTAGGAAAAACAGTATTTAGTCAGCCACCAATTGTGCAAGTTCTCCCACGACGAGAGATGCCTGTAATTGACATCATAGATACACTTTACCTATGAGAGACAAAATGAGAAAACAAATCCTGAAAATCACATTGTCTGAGTTGGAAATACATCTTTTTTCAAATTTTGGTGGAAAATTTGTATTTTGGTCACCTATAAATAAGCAAGATTTCTGGCTCTCACAGACCTGTACCTTCTTCTTTAAAAGGCTCCTCTGTCCTCCACTCATTACCTGTAGCACTGGCATCTGTTTGAACTTGTTATCAGTATAAAAGACACCTGTCCATAACCTCAAACAGTCACACTCCAAACTCCAGTAAGGTGAAGGCCAAAGAGCTGTCGAAGGACACCAGAAACAAAATTGTAGCCCTGCACCAGGCTGGGAAGACTGAATCTGCATCAGGCAAGCAACTTGGTGGGAAGAAATCAACTGTGGGGGCAATAATTAGAAAATGGGAGACATACAAGACCACTGATAATCTTCCTCGATCTGGGGCTCCTCATAAGATTTCACCCCGTGGGGTCAAAATTACCTCAAGAACGGTGAGTAAAAATCCCAGAACCTCATGGGGGGAACTAGTCAATGACCTGTAGGGAGCTGGTACCAACATAACACAGGCTACCATCAGTAACACACTATGATGCCAGGGACTCAGATCCTGCAGTGCCAGTGTCCCCCTGCTTAAGCCATCACATGTCTGGGCTGTCTGAAGTTTGCTAGAGAGCATTTGGATGATCCACAGGAGATTTGGGAGAATGTCATATGGTCAGATCAAACCAAAGTAGAACTGTTTAGTAGAAATACAACTCGTCATGTCTGGAGGAGAAAGAATGCTGTGTTGCATCCAAAGAAGACCATACTTACTTTGAAGCATGGTGGTGGCAACATCATGCTTTGGAGCTGTTTCTCTGCCAAGGGACCAGAACGACTGATTCGTGTACATAACAGAATAAATGGGGCCATGTATCATGAGATTTTGGGTGCAAACCTCCTTTGATCAGCAACGGCATTGAAGATGAAATGTGGCTGGATCTTTCAGCATGACAATGGTCCCAAGCACACTGCCAGGGCAACGAAGGAGTGACTTTGTAAGAATCATTTCAAGGTCCTAGAGTCGCCTAGCCAGTCTCCAGATCAAAACCATATAGAAAAACTTTGAAAGGAGTTGAAAGTCTGTGTTCTCCAGTGATAGCTCCCAAACAACACTGCTCTAGAGGAGATCTGCATGGAGGAATGGGCCAACATACCAGAAACAGTGTGTGCCAACCTTGTTATGACATACAGAAAACGTTTGACCTCTGTCATTGCCAACAAAGGATACATAGCAAATTATTGAGATGAACTTTTGTTATTGACCAAATACTTATTTTCCACCAAAATTTGAAAAAAAAAAAATTTCCAAATCAGACAATGTGATTTTCAGGATTTGTTTTCTCATTTTGTCTCTCATAGTTGAGGTCTAACCTATGATGTCAATTACAGGCCTCTCTCATCTTTTTAGGTGGGAGAACTTGCACAATTGGTGGCTGATTAATTACTTTTTCCCCCACTGTATGTCTCAATATTAGGGATGGGCGAGTCTACTCGCTAGGACTCGTTACTCGGCGAGTAGTAAGGGACTCGCAGGACTCGGTACTCTGCGAGTTTCCCAGCGATTACTCGCACAGCAACGAGTCCAATGCAAATCAATATCAATCCTAGTTTTGTCAGACACTCTGACAAAACTAGGATTGCCATTGACTTGCATTGGTCTGATTACTGTGCAAGTAATCGCAGGGAAACTCGCAAAGTAACTGCTGTTACTTTGCGAGCCGAGTCCAGCTGTTTGCTCTGTGCAGGCTGCCGCAGCTCCAGGGTCCTAGAGCCTGCCTGCTCACAGAGATGATGTAGCAGAGCTGAGATTGTTCTCAGTCTGCTCATTCCCTGTGCATAGACATCTATATCTATGCACAGGGATGTAGCAGAGAGGACATCGCGTTTTGGACTACGTCGGACGGAAGAGGATTTTTTTAATTAAAGATGGAGTCCCTAATGGCTTTTTTTTTTATTTCTAATAAAAAATTTTCTCTATGTTGTGTTTTTTTAACCCTTTATTGGAGATTCTTAGTGGCCGGGTCAAACATGGCCTGACATTAAGAATCTCGAGCTTAATACCAGCTTGTATAACAAAGCTGGTATTAACCCCTTTATTACCCAGCGTGCCACCACCACCAGGGCCGCTGATAGAGCGGGGTTCAGCGCCAGAGGATGGCGCTTCAATGAACGCGCCATTTTCTGGGGCGGCTGCGGGCTGCAATTTGCAGCGGGGTGTGCCCAGAAAGCTTGGGCATCCCTGCGCTGCGGATTCCAGCCCCCAGCTGCTTAGCTGTACCTGGCTAGACATAGAAATTGCGCAGAGCCCCACGCATTTTTTTTTATTATTTCATGAAATTCATGAAATAATTAAAAAAAAGGGCTCCCTTATATTCTTGTGTCCGGCCAGGTACAAATAGGCACCTGGGGGTTGGGGGCAGCCCGTCGCTGCCTGCTGGATCCGGCTGGTTCCAGAAATACGGCGAAGCCCACGTGAAATTTTTTTCTGACAAATCCATAAAACAATGTAAATAAAAGGACTGCATCTTTATTAACCCCTGGACCATGGGCGAGGGGTTAATAAAGATGCAGTCCCTTTTTTAGGATTGTTTTATTGATTTTTCAAAAAAAATTTCACGTGGGCTTCGCCGTATTTCTGGAACCAGCCGGATCCAGCAGGCAGCGACGGGCTGCCCCCAACCCCCAGGTGCCTATTTGCACCTGGCCTGACACAAGAATATAGGGGAGCCCTTTTTTTTTAATTATTTCATGAATTTCATGAAATAATAAAAAAAAAAAATGCGTGGGGCTCTGCGCAATTTCTATGTCTAGCCAGGTACAGCTAAGCAGCTGGGGGCTGGAATCTGCAGCGCAGGGAGGCCCAAGCTTTCTGGGCACACCCCGCTGCAAATTGCAGCCCGCAGCCGCCCCAGAAGATGGCGCGTTCAATAAAGCGCCTTCTTCTGGTGCTGAACCCCGCTCTTCCAACCGCCCTGGTGGCGGTGGCACGCTGGGTAATAAAGAGGTCAGGGCCAGCTTTGTATTGTCAACTGGCCCTAAGCCCGAAATTTATGGCGGTCATGCCAATATTAGACATGACCGCCATGAATTTCTATTAAATTGTTTTAAAAAAAACACAACACAGAGAAAATTTTTTATTAGAAATAAAAAAAAAAGCCATTAGGGACTCCATCTTTAATTAAAAAAATCCTCTTCCGTCCGACGTAGTCCAAAACGCGATGTCCTCTCTGCTCATCCCTGTGCATAGATATAGATGTCTATGCACAGGGATGAGCAGACTGAGAACAATCTCAGCTCTGCTACACACAGGAAGAGCAGGCGGGCTCTAGGACCCTGGAGCTGCGGCAGCCAGCACAGAGCAGACAGCCTGACTCCTTACTGTGCAAGTTTCCCAGCGATTACTTGCACAGTAAACGAGTCCAATGCAAGTCAATGCCAATCCTAGTTTTGTTAGAGTCTCTGACAAAACTAGGATTGCTTCAGGCTGAAGCTTCCGAGACACATCTGCGATTTGTAAATCGCACACTACTCGCTATTACTCGCTTCCCCATTCATTAACATTGGATCCGCTAGACTCGCAACGAGTAGCGAGTCCCGGGCTCGGACTCGCTAGAGTCAAGCGATTCCGAGTAATTTAGGACTCGCCCATCACTACTCAATATATCTGCATAGTACAATGTTAGATTCGATAGCTATTTATGAGTTGTATATATTTTTGATTGATCTGTTTAACAAATGCATCTAAAAAGTATATAACAAATAGTTGTAGACCTTTTAAAGCTTATGTAGTCCTATATTTCTATATTTACATCCCAGTGAAGAAAGGTTTCTTGCATATAAATTATTGACATTATTACTGCAATTTTACAAATTATACTAAAGGAGAGACATTTTGATATCAGGAGCACCTTCAAGATGTTTTGAATAGTGAGCCAGAAAAAGAGCAGTCTTGAAGGATATGAGTTTGTTACAATTCTGTCAAAACCGCTAGAGCAGAAGAATAGGTAACATGAAATGTAAGATGTCTCTGATCTTCAGAAATACATTCCAATTAAAAAGAGCAGTCCTTGTTATTTTCTAGATTTGTAGAACAGTCTATGTTCATGTGTCTGTTTCATTATGGTTGTACTTTACTTTCCAACCTCATTGAGAGTGACAGTCTTGTTTTTAGTTAATACTTCTATAACTTACTTTTATGCTTCATGGGCATGGTTGAAGGTATCTTTGTAATACACATCTATCTCAATTCTGTAACAGACATCCAAACACTGAGGCTCAATAAGTCACATATTACTGTTACCAAGAACAACCTCATACATTGTTACTTAAGGTGTAACCACCATTTAAACTTTTATCTAATGATAATGATTATAATAAACTTTTAACTATCAGTAAATAAAATATGGAAGAAAACCTTTCAAAAATCTTCTAAAAGATGTCCACCCTAGGCTGTTTCTCACCCACACATATGCTCATTATCAGGGAAATCCGTATTAAGCTCCACACAAACTAAACACAGCCTTATAAGGGTGGGGGTTGGGCCTACATTCATTATAATTACTTGCACTACGCTATTGTTAGATAATAATAACGCTTTAACTTTAAGTATTGGCACAAAAGCTTTAATAGAATGATATACGGTTATGGAGCAGTGACAGTGCAAACAGAAACATTGCAATGTCACCAAAACATGACGACAAAAAAAAATATTCAGCAAACAGACTGCTGCAAATAACTGAATTCTCAATAATCCGTTGAATGCCACAGTCTTTAGCATCAAAGAATCTAAGGATGCATTATTCAATTGGTGCCTCTATAATAGTATCATGCGGTGTGGAAAGGTTGTCATATGGCCCCCATACATATAGTGAATTTTCTGAAAGTAAAGGCACAAATAATGTTTTTTTTTTCTATCCCACATCCCAGACACCCAAAATAGAAGTAATACGTAAGACAACATAATATCCGTTCACATAACAATGGGCATGTGACTTAATGTTTCTGTAGAACAAAAATAAAAAAATTAATTATGCTATTATTCACCCATTCAGCAAAGAAATCAGTTAGGTATTGTGATATTGTCTAGGCAAATGCTCCACAATGTATCATTCATTCATTAATTCATAAAATATATCTTAAATTAGAGAGATATGCAACAAAGAACTAAAGATACAACAAGAAAGAAATGAAAAATTAGCTAAAAAGTGAATCAGAAGGATTCTTAAAGGCTGAAGTCACACTGACGTGAGACTCGTGCGAGTGCAATGAGAGAAAAATGACAGTATGTCTCCAGTTAAAAATGTGAAATCTGATTGGAACAGACTTCTAGACGAATTTCAACAAATTTAGAGCTCTCAACGAATTCAAAGAAATTATGGCTTGATTTAACACTTACAGAGTTGGCCAAAAGTATTGACACCCCTGCAATTCTGTCAGATAATACTCAGTTTCTCCCTGAAAATGATTGCAATCACAAATTCTTTGGTATTATTATCTTCATATAATTTGTCTTCAATGAAAAAAACTCAAAAAGAATTGTCCTAAAGCCAAATTGGATATAATTCCACACCAAACATAAAAAAGGGGGTGGTCAAAAGTATTGGAACTGTTAGAAAAATCATGTGATGCTTCTCTAATTTGTGTAATTAACAGCACCTGTAACTTACCTGTGGCACCTAACATTGTTGGCAATAACTAAATCACACTTGCAGCCAGTTGACATGGATTAAAGTTGACTCAACCACTGTCCTGTGTCCTTTTGTGTACCACATTGAGCATGGAGAAAAGAAAGAAGACCAAGGAACTGTCTGAGGACTTGAGAAACTAAAGTCTAAAGAAGCATGAGCAATCTCAAGGCTACAAGTCCATCTCCAAAGACCTGAATGTTCCTGTATCTACCGTGCGCAGTGTCATCAAGAAGTTTAAAGCCCATGGCACTGTGGCTGCCTTCCCTAGATGTGGACGGAAAAGAAAAATTGACAAGTGATTGTGCGGATGGTGGATAAAGAACCTTGACTAACATCCAAACAAGTTCAAGCTGCCCTGCAGTCTGAGGGTACAACAGTGTAAACCCGTACTATCCGTCGGTGTCTGAATGAAAAGGGACTGTATGGTAGGAGACCCAGGAAGACCCCACTTCTTACCCCGAGACATAAAAAAGCCAGGCTGGAGTTTGCCAAACTTACCTGAGAGCCTAAAATTTTTTGGAAGAATGTTCTCTCTTTTTGGGCAAAGGCATCAACATAGAGTTTACAGGAGAAAAAAAGAGGCATTCAAAGAAAACAACACGGTTCCTACAGTCAAACATGGCGGAGGTTCCCTGATGTTTTAGGGTTGCTTTGCTGCCTCTGGCACTGGACTGCTTGACCGTGTGCATGGCATTATGAAGTCTGAAGACTACCAACAAATTTTGCAGCATAATGTAGGGCCCAGTGTGAGAAAGCTGGGTCTCACTCAGAGGTCATGGGTCTTCCAGCAGGACAATGACCCAAAACACACTTCAAAAAGCTCTAGAAAATGGTTTGAGAGAAAGCACTGGAGACTTCTAAGGTGGCCAGCAATGAGTCCAGACTTGAATCCCATAGAACACCTGTGGAGAGATCTAAAAATGGCAGTTTGGAGACGGCACCCTTCAAATATCAGGGACCTGGAGCAGTTTGCCAAAGAAGAATGGTCTAAAATTCCAGCAGAGCATTGTAAGAAACTCATTGATGGTTACCGGAAGTGGTTGATCTCAGTTATTTTGGCTAAAGGTTGTGCAACCAAGTATAAGGCTGAGGGTGCCAATACTTTTGTCTGGCACATTTTTGGAGTTTTGTGTGAAATGATCAATGTTTTGCTTTTTGCTTAATTTTCTTTTGTGTTTTTTCATTGAACACAAATTAAATGAAGATAATAATACCAAAGAATTTGTGATTGCAATCATTTTCAGGAAGAAACTGAGTATTATCTGACAGAATTGTAGGGGTGTCAATACTTTTGGCCAACACTGTAGTTGAGAAGAGAAACTGGGCACTGACCTTGTTGCATTGAAGTCCTGTGTGCAGAGGCATTCATGGATCTGGGTTGCTCAGCTGTAGATGTAGGGATCAATTAAGAACTTAAGAAGAAAACAGCGGCACTCCGAGATCCTTTATTCCATGAACAGCTTTGTTCCAAAAAATTTACATCAGTGGGTACAGGGAAAGGAGGACGGAGGGACGACGGTGACCGTTTCTCGTGCGCATGCGAAACGGTCATCGTCGTCCCTCCGTCCTCCCTTCCCTGCACCCACCGATGTAAAAATTTTTTGGAATAAAGGATCTCGGAGTGCCGCTGTTTTCTTCTTAAGTTCTTAATATGACTTGATTTACCTGAATTGGAAACAGCTGAAAATTACATCAGCAACACAGAGTCATGACATCAGATGCAGATGCCCAGACTTATGCCCTGTGCCCACGCTGCGTATTTGGTGCGTATTCGGTGCAGAAAATTTTAATCAAATATGGATGTCTATCCTGAAGCCAACAAAGTTTATGAGAATTTAGAAGTAGAAAAAAAAAAAAAGCCTAAACTAGCTTACCCCCCCAGGAATGTAGTCTGGATCCCATCTGTAGTGAAGGAGATACCAAGCGGATAAGGTGAAGTTCAAAGACAAGAGGTTAATCCAGTGGAGTTTCCATAGATTAAAAAAGAACGGTGACCATGAAAAGGCTATAAGATGAAATGCGTAGCCCCTAGAGGCACTGCCTGTCTTTATTACTATGCCTATTATATGACTACTGAACCTGTCTTTTGAACTTCACAACCTTTTTATACAATATATCAATAAAGGACTCTTTTTTAGTCTATGGAAACTTCAGTCAACTCTAGTTTTTGCTAGATTGTAGAAGGGCAATGCCCAAATTGCATTGTTAAACTTGCGTATTTGGTGCAGATTACAGATGCAGAAAAATCTGCATCATGTCAATTAGTGATTCATTTTTTTTCAGTGTTTTTCAGCTGTCCAGCTATTGACTTCATTCTAAAATAAATGGCTAAAAAAAGGACCAAAAACACGTCAAAAACACAATGTGTTTGAACCATTTTTTTCTGCAAAATTGGATGCAGAATTGATGCAGAAGATTCTGCACAAAATACGGACCACCTGCACAGCGTGGGCACAGGGCCTTACCCATAATGGCTTGCAGCTATCACATCACATGTTCTAGTGCAGTCAACTGGGGGAGACTCACAGAGACTATAAAAATGTGGTCAGGAAAGCACTGGTCATTTTAGGCTTTTGCAAGCTAGGGATGAGGAGTCAGTGCATAAAGATTATGCTTACAGATAGGCATAGAAGGGCCTAAAGGTGTGCGGATTACTACTGATACACATTTTTTCATTCTAATATTTGCTCTATAAAAAGAGAGAGAAGTATAAAATTAATTGATTAAATCAGACTTGTGTTTTTTTTTTTCTTTTTTAATTTTGGCAAGTTATTTTCTTACAAACATTTATTATTAGTATAATTATTATTATTATTATTATTATTTATATATAGAGCACCATTGATTCCATGGTGCTGTACATGAGAAGGGGTTACATACAAACAAGTTAAAAATACAATGAACAAACTGACAGTGACAGACTGACACAAATGGGAGGGAGAGGACCCTGTCCTTGCAGGCTTACATTCTACAGGGCAATGGGGAGAGAGACAATAGGTTGGGTCTGCTCTGGTAGTGGCGGAGCCTCGGGTCTTATCGTAGTGGAGCACCAGGTCTGTGATAGTGGAGCGCAGGTCAAGTGGTAATGGAGCGCCGGGTCCAGTGGTGGTGGAGCACCGGGTCCATTAGTGGTGGATCGCTGGGTCCAGTGGTGGTGGAGTGCCGGCTCCAGTGGTGGTGGAGCAACAGGTCCAGTGGTGGAGGAGCTCTTGGTCCAGTGGTGGTGGACACTGGGTCTATTGGTGGTGGGGTGGCATTGTGGTCATTGCAGGTTGTAGGCTGTTATGAAGAGATGGGTTTTCAGGTTCCGCTTGAAGGTTCCGAGTGTGGAGGATAGTCGGATGTTTTGGAGTGCAAAATTCCAGAGAATGGGGGATGCTCGGGCGAAGACTTGCAGGCGGTTAAATGAGGAACATACAAGTGTGGTGAAAAGATGGAGGTCTTGGGAGGATCGAAGATTACGAGTTGGATGATATCGGGAAATTAGTTCAAAGACATATAGGAGGACAGATTTTGGACAGCTTTGTAAGTCAATGTTAGCAGTTTGAATTGGATATGCTGGGGAATTGGAAGCCAGTGGATGGATTTGCAGAGGGGAGAAGTGGAGGAATAGTGAGGAGAGAGGTCTATTAACTGGGCAGCAGAGATAAGGACAGATTGGAGAGGTGCAAGAGTGTTAGCAGGGAGGCCACAGAGGAGGAGGTTGCAGAAGTCGAGATGGGAGATAATGAAGGCATGCACTAGTAGTTTAGTAGATTGAGGGTTGAGGAAGGGACAAATTCTTGAAATATTTTTGAGTTGGAGGCGGCAGGAGGTGGCAAGGGCTTGGATGTGTAGTTTTAAAGACAAGACAGAGTCAAGGGTTACTTCGAAGCAACGAACTTCAGGTACAGGGCAAAGTGGGATGTCATTTATTGTGATAGATAGGTCTGGTAAGAAAGGTGTGTGAGATGGGGGAAAGATAATGAGTTTGGTTTTGTCTACATTGAGCTTTAGGAAGCGGGAGAAGAAGAAGAAGGATATGGCTGATAGATGCTCTGGGATTCTGGATAGAAAAGAGGTGATGTCTGGGCCAGAGAGGTAGATCTGAGTGTCGTCAGGGAACAGGTGGTACTGGAAAGCCATGGGACTTTATGAATTGTCCAGACCAAGGGTATAGATTGAAAAAAGGAGGGGCCCCAGGACAGAGCCTTGAGGGACCCCAACAGAGAGGGGATGAGGCGAGATGGTTATGTGGGAGTGGGAGACACAAAATTTGTGGTTGGAAAGGTAGGAGGAGATTCAGGAGAGGGCAAGGTCAGTGATGCCAAGGGAAGAGGGTATCTTTAATAGGAGACAGTGATCGACTGTGTTGAATGCAGAGGACAGGTAAAGAAGGAGGAGGACGGAGAACTGTCTGCTAGCTTTGGCCGCGAGTAAGTTGTTTAGAGTTAGTAATTTTGGTCAGGGCAGTTTCAGTGGAGTGGTGGGGGCAGAAGCCGGATTGAAGGTCATCAAAGAGAGAGTTGGATGAGAGATGGGATGAGAGTACAGTGTGGACATGCTTTTCAAGAAGTTTGGAAGCGAATGGGATCAAGGATCTGGGCCGGTAGCTGGATGTAGAAGTGGGGTCAAGGGGTAGCTTCTTTAAGATAGGTGTAACTGTTGCATGTTTGAAAGCAGAAGGAAAGGTACCAGAAGTTAGTGATAGGTTGAAGAGGTGGGTTAGGGCTGGGATAAGTGTTGTGGTGAGGTTGGGGAGGAAGTAGGATGGGGTCCAGTGCACAAGTGGAGAGGAGGTGAGCAAGCTCTTCTTCAGTGATGGAGGGGAAGAGGGTTAGTGGGGGAGAGGAGTGGTCTGGTATACATGGGGGTTGTGGTGGTTGAGTAACAAAGACTTGTCTGATCTGATCGATCTTGTTACTTTTGTTTCAAGAAACAACATATGTTGATAGCCACAATCTTCACAAAAGTAAGTGAGAGGGAAAGGGAGCGACGTGAGGGGGGACATCTTTGATTGTGAAAGGTGGATCCTTTGTTGTTAGCTTCGTATTGAGGTGTTTCTTGTCATTGTATTCCTGCCAGTGTTAGATTTGCAAGAATACTAATTTTATTATTTTTATTTAAGATAATATTAAGAAGAAATATAGCCCATATTTTTTTTTTAAAAAGGTAGCTAACACAAAACCTTTTTTAAACCATTTTCATCTTCTGATGATAGATTACCTTCAAGTCACATCAATGCTACCTTTTGTACTAGAGAAATATTTTCTAACCAAGGGTCGTTTGTCAGAGAAACTGTGCTTCTTGGCTTGTTTGACAGACAAGCCATATGCAAAACCATTTTTGCTTTTATGTTGGTAAAGGCAGGGTGTTTTTATTTTTAAAGAAAACAGAAAAAAATTATTTCTTCCAGAAACTTAAATGAAACTGTATACCTGAGAATGTGATTTTTAAAAAATTGTAATACTTCATTACTATACTCACACACCACCCAAATTCAGTGACTTTTCACTTGTACTTGCTTTTGGGAAGTCAACATTGTTTTTCATGTAAAGTCATTTTTGATAAAGGCATAGTGATTTTTAAAATAAAAATATTTTAAAAAAGAACAAATTTTAAAATTGTTATATATCTACGGAATGTTAATAGTCCAGTTTGGCAAATGTCCACCCGGCAACTATGTTGTGGACTCTTGCTGCATTTGGCTCCTACAATTTGTGGATGATTTATCCTTTTTGGACAGTCTGAATAATCCTACTTAATCAAATTACAACCAATAAAGAAAAAATAAACAGTGATCAATTAATAGAAAATGATTGTACTCTTTTATTCATTTATACAAGTCCTCAAATGGGTAGTAACCAGTAGATCGGCCACCACACATATAAAAACACATTATAGACGCAGCACTGGACATAACAGATAAATAATTCTTAATACAACCTCTATAGCAATATTGCTAATACCTGTCCCAAGATTTATTTAATGAACATTACAAAATCTAATAGATGTAAACATTGTCTGCACAAACCCTACAGGAAAAAAATATATATTTTTGGAGAATCAAAATTATATCAGTGTAATATTATGCCTATTTGATGGGTTAATCCATCAATGAAAAATGCAAAATGCATGAATGGTTAATACCTAATGTAAAAATAATTTAATGTTGCATGGGTGCGTCACAAAGTGCGATGTGCAAAACATTGCAAAAGCAAATATCTGAGTGTGCCTTTCAAAATGGGTTGATCAGTCAACAGGAGAATGCAAAATGCACAGAGGGCTTGCACATAATAAGAAAGTGATACAATGTTGTATAAGCACGTCCGAAGGTGCAGTGTGCAGAAAGTGCAAATGCAATTACCAGGGCCGACTAATGGTACCTTTACACGCAGCTACAGGTAACAGGTTTTCCACAGGTAACTTACTGGTTGCAGTGAAATCATGGAGACATGGTTCTATCTTGTTGCTGTGTACAAATGGAACTATGTCTCCATGATTTCACTGCAGCCAGTAAGTTACCTGTGGAAAACCTGTTACCTGTAGCTGCGTGTAAAGGTACCATAACAGTGTAATAAATGAGTGGACGTTATAAAACCAATGTAGATAATACATATAGTGTTAATAATTGGTCCTGTAGAAAAATGCGTAAACTAATTTAAATCAATAACATAAGTACCATCAGGACCAGGCCACAGCGTAAAAGATGCTGATGATATATCTTCCTGGGTCAGTAATAAAGATGAACGAACTTAACTCGAACATGTTCGCCAATTTAAAATGTGGCACAAACATTATTGATTCGGTTCAATTATTGGAAACCTGAAGACTTTGCCCAAAAGTCGGTAAACCCGGCACAGTTCAGGTAAAAAGTTCAAAAATTATATAGCCCTAAAACTTTACCTGTTTATTTGGGGACAAAAAGCTTACTGGAAGACCCCTGGCTGGGGACAACACTTACGGTTAGCCGCGCCTCCATCCATCTGGTCTTGTGTTAAGATGTACAATTTTTGGAAATTTTTTTAAACTTCCTGGAGTTTGCAGGTATTTTGAAACCTACAGGGTCTGTACTTTAGAAATAGTGTCAGATGTGGCAGCAGCTGGGAAGTGCAGAAAGCTTACACTGTCCTTAAAACATCAGCTTAAAAAATCTTTATATTTTAAGGGATTTTTTTCAATTGGAGAGCAAACCTTTATTATTGCAGAGGGTCAGCAGCATGCGAGACCATCTGTTCTACACTTATCTGAAAGCAATATATAAAAAAAAGCTTATGGTCATTATATGCTTCATATCCATGATCTTATAGGTCTGTTTATACTGATAAAACCGCATAGTATGGCTATTGCTTCTTAAAAATGTGTAATCACTGTTTAATGTCATAATACTACCGTGTTTCCCCGATAGTAAGACCCCCCCGAAAGTAAGACAGGGTGGGGGGGGACAGGGGGTCTGCTAATGTAAGACCCCCCCGAATGTAAGGCAGGGTAGGGGGGAGGGGTGGTCTTACTATCGGGGAAACACGGGGGGGGGGGTGTACATACATACATACATACACACATACAGACACAAGCATACACATATATACACACCACACACAGTCACACACACACATAGCACCGCTTCTTACCGGGTCCGGTGTGGGGTCCCCGATGGTCCTGTGCCATCCTCTGTGCTCCGGTCCCCGAGATAATCCGCTGCCGTCCGCCGTGTTCCGGTGCCGTTTTGCACCGGTATTGCTGGTCCTAGGCTCCATGGTCCCTGCTCTTCCGGAGTTCAGGCCGCAGCTCCGCCCAGGTCATAGTGTGGGCCAATCAGCATAGCGGCGCTCAGAAGCAAGCGTCATCGGGCGCTTGCCTCTGACGTCAGTGCTGCTATGCTGATTGGCCCACACTATGACCTGGGCGGAGCTGTGGCCTGAACTCCGGAAGAGCAGGGACCATGGAGCCTAGGACCGGCAATACCGGTGCAAAACGGCACCGGAACACGGCGGACGGCAGCGGATCATCTCGGGGACTGGACCGGAGCACAGAGGACGGCACAGGACCATCGGGGACCCCACACCGGACCCGGTAAGAAGCGGGGCTATGTGTGTGTTACTGTGTGTGTGGTGTGTATGGTAGTAATAATATTATGTATTCATTTACAGTATTTTTCGCTTTATAAGACACACCGGATTATAAAACACCCTCCCAAATTTGGTGAAGGAAAAGAAAAAAAATGTTTAAAGTTAAATGGGGTCTGTCTTATACATGATTTGTAAGATGGACACTGGCATTATATGTCCCTCATAGCCCTCATCCTTGATATGGCCCCTTAATCTAGATATGGCCCCTTTATATTTGATATAGCCCCCTTGTGCTGGTACACATTCCCTAGTGCTGGCACATGTCTCCTTGTGCTGGCACACAGCCCCCAGTGATGGCACACATCCACCAGTGATGACACACATCCACCAGTGATGGATCATGGCTCCCTGTGATGGCACACATCCCCTGTGATGGATCATGGCCTCCAGTGATTGCACACATGCCATAGTGATGGCACAAGGCAACCTGTGATGGCACATGGCCACCCTGTGCTGAATCATGGCCCCACTGTGCTGGATCATGGCCCCATTGTGCTGGGTCATGACCCCCCTTTGCTGGATCCATGGCCCCCTGTGCTGGATTCATGGCCCCCTGTACTGGATCTTGGCCCACTATGCTGAATCCATGGCCCCCTTTGCTGGATCCATGGCCCCCCTGTGCTGGATCCATGGTCCCCTGTGATGCATCCATGGCCTCCTTGTGCTCAATCCATGGCTGCCTGTGCTGGATCCATGGCCCCCTGTGATGGCACATGGTCCCACTGCGCTGGATATTGCCCCTGCCATTCTGCTGCCCATATTAAAATAACAAACACTTTACTTACCTCTCCAGCGCTGAGCTCCGTGTCTCCCTGCTTGCTGCACTTCCTGAGTCTTGGGGAAGCCAGTCACGTGATCGGCACATTAGAGTGACATCATCTCTGCATGCCCGATCACATGACTGGCTTCCATGAGACTTAGAAAATTCAGCAAGCAGGGAGACGCAGAGCACAGCGCTGGAGAGGTAAGTGTTTCTTATTTTAATTGGGGCAGCAGCATGGGGGGCCATATGCCATCACAGGGGGGTGCAGGTACATATAATATGTGCTGCTCCCCAAGTCCATACCTCAGTGTGGTTTCAGCACCGAGGTAATGGACAGCGGCATGTGTAGTGCATATTACATGAGGTTAATAAGTGGGAGCACGTGACCTCCTGCCACCTCCTACAGCAGTCAGCTTCCTCCAGCCCCCGGACACACTTCAGAGCTGCCCTCACCCTCCCCTGCAGTATCTACCATAGATTTGGATTATAAAATGCACCCCCCACTTTCCGCCAAAATTCTGGGTAACAAAAGTGGGTCTTATAATTCAAAAAATACGGTATATAGCGCTATTAACTCCAAAGCACTTTACATACATTTGCAGCACCGTCCCCATTGGGGCTCACATTTCATGTATAATGCTTAATCAGTTTGTCCTTTCATTCCTGCAGCACCCAGAAGGCTTATTTAGCATTCCAGATGAATTGGTGGTGACTGGTGACTTGAATAAACTTATAGTTTTCATCATTATCTGTCATACTAACATTTTACACTTCACTAATGATTTCAACTAAGTGTCCGCAAGCTCCAACCCATTTTAATAACATTGTGGCCTGATATACCAGTGTTAATTAGCAGCTAGACATTAGGCAACAATAGTGTGCATTTAACTCCAGTACTGATTCCTTGAGTTTGAATCATGACACTCAATCCAAGAAGAGGCATGCCCGTTAGGGAAATAAAACATACTAAAACCCGTGAACCAGTGTCAGCGTCTCCCGCCATCTTACCTCTATCTGCACTCCTAGTGACATGCAGGTACTCTGTCTGGATTCTGCAATACAGTTCTTTGGTTATTTCATGGATCTCGGCAATGCATTGCTGACTTCAACTCAGAGGATGATATAATCTACCTAATCACCCTGGGGTGGAATGTTGGTTGGCAGAACTAGACTCTGAGAGAGAGGAGATGGAGAGTGAGACCTATCAGCTAGAGCTCCACCGCACTTCCCAATTTGGGCATCATCTGCAATGATTCATGTGTTCCAATTCAAGCTACGGACCTGAGGAGCGAGTCCCAGCAGTCAGGAGGCTTTTAACCTATGGCATCCGAGACCAGGAGCACCACATGTCAGACTGCAGATGATCTGGCAGATTGTCTGGGTAGATTCCAGCTGCAGTCAGTGTGACAGACACAGATATTGTATCTCATTCCTCAAGACCACCAGGACCTTTATGGGGAACCCAAGGAAGAGGAGCAATGTTTCCAAGCTGTGTGGATCACCCTCACCAACTCCAGAGGCATTTAACTGGGGTAATGTCATGTGGGGACCCCTATCACCTCTTAGTACCTATCCAAGAAGGCATCAACCACTCCATTCTCTTATGTTATTTGTTAAGATGCTTCAGCATGAAGATGTCATCTCTAAGGACTGGCTATATGAGCCTAAAGCTAATAACTTCCTTGACCACTGCACAAAAGGCAAGGTGGTGCAATTGAAATAGGATAAGAGGTATGGGTTTCTAGTGGAACATCGCAATAAACATGGATGCTATGTCAACTACACGCCCTGCAGCGTGACGATCTTCCCAAAGAATATGTACCATCTTTGTTGGGGATGAGATTACATTCATGAAGTTGCAGGGCATGAAGGGGTGGTTTGCAGTTAGCCCCACTGCCCAATTTGAGAAGTGGCAGAAGGGGACTGACCTGAAGAGAAGTTGGCATCAGGTGTGGCCAAAGTGTCTCTCAGTTGGCCAGCTAAATGCACCCAAAGCAACAAGGAATGTAGATATTCAGAAACATGATACAGATCCTATAAATCCTAGAGGGGATGGTCATACGGTAGTTCCTCCATCATCCTCTCCAGCGGTGCCAATGATGGAGTGTGCTTGAAGGCAGATGGTTGCAGAGAATGCACCTGGAGTAGAAGCCCTGCGACCCCTCAAGACTGTCCAGCAGCAGACTACCATCAGAAACTGCACTAAATACACAGAACATGAATAAAAATGCAGCTAAACATGGCCAGCTAATCTTCCTAAAGGCATGTTGGTTGGTCTGTGAGACACTGAGGCTGGCTTCACACCACGGTATAAACCAGGCAGCCCTGGACCGGTTTTTGGCCCCATAGTAGCCTATGGGGCCGGATGGAGCCGGATGGCAGCTGTCTGCCATTTGTTTTGATCTCTCCGGTGGAATCCTATCCTAGAGAATTTGGATTATTCTCTCCGGGCACGAATATGATGCTTGCATCATTTTTTTGTCCGGGGAGAAAAATCTCCCCAATTTGCTGGATCCCGGATTCGGCCGGATTCAGCCGGATTCGGCCGGATTCTCCCGGAGCCGGGGCAATCAGGTCCTCCCTAACATGGGAGCCTATGGTGCCAGATTGCCCCAGACCGGGAGGATCTGGGAACCGGACACTGGCGGCTGCACGCCGCTGTTCTTTCAGGACCGCGGCTAGCTCCATGCTAGCCGCAGTCTTGCAAAATCAGCAGCTGCAATTACAGCCATCCGGCTGCACACGGGACCGGAGGGCACATTTGGCCCTCCGGTTCGATGTGCTGATCCGGTCCGGGGCTGTCAGGTTCATGCCTGACAGCCCGGGACCGAATCACACCGTGGTGTGAAGCCAGCCTTACTTGGTATTTTGGCCAAACAATGACTTTTTGGACTTTTATTTCCAGTTTTTTGTTGTCATTGACCAATGCAAATGTTTGTGTTAGTTATGTGTATCTATTATCTATATTGTTAAGTTTTTTGGTTTGAGAGTTACAGTCTGTGTAAATAGTAAAGTTTTTCTAGTTTACTCCGTGAGTGCTGGGCCCTTTCTGCAAGCAGGTGCTTTGATAGTGGAGTACAGATACTGGTGAAAAAGCTGCACGTCTCTGGCCTGAAGGTTTGAGTTATGGAACTGCAAGATACTACACCCACTGCAGTAAAACAGGACTTGGCAAGTGCAGTTGTCAAGGGCCACAAACAGTTCATGTTTTCAGGACTGGAATCATACATGATTATTCCAAGTGATGAATTTAGCACCTGTGCAATTACAGGCAGTAGTAGGCAGGGGACAAGAGGAATTCTTGAGTCCTTTCACCACAACTGCTGACTCTCTTAGGTCCTGTTTCCATGGTGTGTTGTTTGTTTGTTTTTTACGCAGATTAAGAATCTTCATCCAAACCTGCATGTTTATTGTGAGGCCAGAAAAGTGTAGGACAGGTCAGGAAAGCTGTGCTCACTTGCTTTTCTGCTTCCTTTAACATGTAGTTCAGATTATTTTTTTCTGCCCCAAAATTTGCAATTAAAAAAAGCACGTTGGCACAGCACTTCAGAAATCTTATAGACTCAAACTTTACTGGCTTCAGGAAAGACATGCAAATTCTCAAAATATGCTAACAAAAAGCATCAAACAGCATGGCGGGGCCACAGTGGGATTCCCTGCTGCATTATGCCGACTGTGTAACCTGACATAAAATAAATAAATAGAAAAAAAAGTGTTGGGCTCCACTCCATTTTTAATTGCCAACCAAGGTTAAAGTAACCACCAGAGGGCTGGTATTCTCAGCGGCATAAGGAACCATCGTTATTGGCCCCCACACTATAGAATAGCATCACGCAGCCACCCCTGAAATTGGTGCTTTCATAAGCAGCTCAAATCCCTGGTGCTTTACCCACCTCTTCCAGTTGTGATTTAGCAGTGGCAAACTGGGTAACAAGGGGTTAATGGCAGCTTTATATTGCCAGCCACCATTAGGCCCAAATCTTAATATGGGGTCAATGTTATACCTGACCATTAAGGATTTCAAGTAAATAGTAAAGAATATTTATATAGGAAGAGGGAATGCACAGCAAAAAGTAAAAAGAGGGTGACACATATTGCAAGATTAAAAGCATCAATCCAGAGAGAAAATGCACACACTGAAATAATATTAAAAAATGACAACTTTCTTACCACCAATTAAAAGAACTTAAAACAATGTGGTTCTGGACTACAGCCACATCTATTGCTGATTGCTTTTTAAGTACATTCCCAATGTTCCCTCACTTATACTTTGCACTTGATGAAATAGGAAAAGTCAACAGTACCTCCCTGCTGTACTGCACTAGAACAGTACCTCAAGACAGTGCTGTAACTTGAAGATCATGGTCCCTAGCCACTAGGATACTCTGAGGCTCTGCAGCCGCTGCAGGAATAGATGAGGTGTGGCAACTTCTGGTGGCTACAGAGGGTACCGCACCTCATCTGCTTTTGCATAGGCCCCATAGCTGTGGAATTTCCTGTCTCTTATGTGCGGTGGTGGGTGCTGTCACACACACATACATACACACACACATGCAGCCACTATCTTTGGACACTCGAGTATAAAAAGATGGTGGTCTGATGCATCCCTCTGCCCCCCGCCCCGTAAGATCACAGTGATTACAGGATTACATCAGAGAGGAACTTGGTGGGAGCTAATAAAGTGGATGATGAGGTGTCTGTCTATTTTGTATGTAATAAAGTATTTCTGTCTGTGTGTGTTTTTTTATCTTACTGAAAGAATTGCAGATGGATGGCTGTCATACTGACATTAGCAATAGGGCTTAACTTTAGCTGCAAAAAAAAACTGAAATAAACCCCTTTATTACCCAGTCTGCAACCACTACACAGCAGCTGGAAGAGTAGGGCAACCGTTAGTTTTGGTGTCTCTCATGGAGGCGCCAATTCTGGATTGGCTGCAATTTTCAGCATGGGGGAGCCAGAACGCTTGGGCCTCATCATACTGAGAATTACATCCCACAGCTGCCTGGGTTACATTGGCTAGCAAACAAAATTTTAGCAAAGCCAACACCAGTTTTTTTAATTATTTATTTAAATAACTAAAAATAATAGGTCTCCTGTCCCTTGTATTTTTCAATGCAAGCGAAGGTAACACAAGGCAGCACGTGCTGGCAGTCAGTAGCTGGTTGGTTTACCCGCATTGGCAAGAGAAAATACAGCAAAGACCTACACATTTATTACCAGAGAATTAAACACTTTAATATTATTAAAAAAAGCTACAGAAAAATGTTTTTACCTAAAAAAAACATTAATTTTGCATACATTGGGAGAAAGCATGGGGAGAGAGACAGCAGACAGGGGTGAGACCATCCCCAGCACCACTCAGCCAGCCCCCATCATCATGTCACTGCATCCCCAATGAGATAGCATTGGGCCCCCATCTAGTTATCATAAAATGATTATACCCCTGCTCCTTTATCAGTTAAGAAAATTGAGACTTCAGTAGAACGCAGGACTTGGGACCACTAGACTGACTACATAGCCAAATGGAAGATTTCTGAGCGAAAGGCCCATAAAATTGTGAGTTTCTTATCCCTGAATATTATGGTAATACCCCTAATTGAGACTTTGGTGTACATCACAATTATAATAAATTTGCACTGGAGATAAGTATAGGATAGGGATCACTAGGGGCAGCCATCAATGAGCGGGGGCGCCAGGTGGAGCATAGGGTAACAACCACCATTGGTAAAAAGGGTTAAATAGGGAATCTGCCCTCCCCCTTTTCCTTATCAACAATTTTAAATTTTTTCAATATATTGTGTGTCTTACATTGTTTTAATTTTTGTATCTAATAAAAAAAAATTCAGTTTAGAATTGTTCAGTAATGCTTGGTATAGGTACACCTTTATTGATATCCAGCACTTTTTTTTACAAATATAACTTCCCACTCTGTGACCTCCAGACAGTATAATGTCCCTTCTGCTGTCCTTAAACAGTCACTCTCTGTGTCCCCTATATAGTACTCCTAGATGGTGGCCCGATTCTAACGCATCGGGTATTCTAGAATATGTATGTAGTTGACATACTGAGACTGACAGAACTTGCTCAGTCAACATGAGTGAACTACATATATATATATATATTTATATATATATATATATATATATATACAGTATATAGCAGCGCTACGGTATATGGTGGTACATTGCAGTACATGTTTAGCAGCACTATAGTATATGGCAGTACATTACAGCACATGTATAGCAACACTATAGTATATGGCATATATGGCAGTACATGTATAGCAGCGCTATGGTATATGGCGGTACATTACAGTACATGTATAGCAACGCTATAGTATATGGTGGTACATTATAGTACATGTATAGCAGCACTATGGTATATGGCGGTACAGTACAGCACATGTATAGCAACGCTATGGTATATGGCGGTACATTACAGCATGTGTATAGCAGCACTATAGTATATGGTTGTACATTACAGTACATGTATAGCAGCGCTATGGCATATGGTGGTACATTACAATACATGTATAGCAGCACTATAGTATATGACGGTACATTACAGCACATGTATAGCAGCACTATAGTATATGGCAGTATATGTATAGAAGCACTATGGTATATGGCGGTACATTACAGTACATGTATAGCAATGCTATAGTATATGGCGGAACATTATAGTACATGTATAGCAGCGCTATGGTATATGGTGGTATATTACAGTACATGTATAGCAGCACTATAGTATATGGCCGTACATTACAGTACATGTATAGCAGCGCTATGGTTTATGGCGGTACATTATAGTACATGTATAGCAGCACTATGGTATATGGCGATACTCCACTCCCCGCGGCCCCCCGCTCCTCCTGGGCCCCGCTCCTCCACAATAAAAAATTAATTAAAAAATCCTCAGTGAGGATATTCACCTATCCGCCGGCTCGCTCCACCTCCGTCTTCTAGGTCCTACAGGTCTGGGAAACCGATCAGCTAATCGGTCACATGACCGCTAACTGCTGAGGGGACAGGATGGTGATGGGGAGCAGCAGGATTGTGTCGGGGGGGCAGGATGGAGCGGGGCAGGATGGAGCAAGCGGGGCAGGATGGAGCGGAAAGGGGTGCAGGATGGAGCGGGAAGGGGGGCAGGATGGAGCCGGAAGGGGGGCAGGATGGAGCCGGGGGGGAAGGATGGAGGCAGGTGGGGAGGATGGGGCGAGCAGGGAAGGATGAAGCGAGCGGGGCAGAATGGAGCGAGTGGGGCAGGATGGAGCCAGAGGAGCAGGATGGTGGCAGGGGGGGGCAGGGCAGGATGGTGGTGGGTGGGGCAGGATGGAGCCGGCGGGGAAGGATGGAGCCAGCGGGACAGGATGGAGCCAGAGGAGCAGGATGGAATTGGAGAAGCAGGATGGAGCCGGAGAAGCAGGATGGAGCGAGTAGGGCAGTATGGAGACAGGGGGGCAGGATGGAGCTGGGGGAACAAGAACAGCGGGGGGCAGGATGGAGCGAGCTGGGCAGGATGGAGCGAGCGGGGCAGGTTGGAGCCGGAGGAGCAGGATGGTGGCGGGGGGGCAGGATTATGGGTGGGCGGGGCAGGATGGTAGCGGGGGGGCAGGATGGAGATGGGGGGAAGGATGGAGCCGGGGGAGCAAGAACAGCGGGGGCAGGATGGAGCAAGTGGGACAGGATGGAGCGAGCAGAGCAGGATGGAACAAGCCGGGCAGGATGGAGCCGGAGGAGCAGGATGGTGGCGGGGGGGTTTAGGATGGTGGCAGGGGGCAGGATGGAGCGAGCGGGCCAGGATGGAGCCGGCGGGGCAGGTTTGAGCCGGCAGGGCAGGATGGAGCGAGCAGGGCAGGATCAAGCCAGAGGGGCAGGATGGATCCGGAGGGGCAGGATGGAGCCGGGGGAGGGGGCAGGATGGAGGCAGGGGGACAGGATGGAGGCAGGGGGGCAGGATGGAGCCTGGGGAGCAGGATGGAACAGGAGGAGCAGGATAGAGCCGGAGGAGCAGGATGGAGCAAGTGGGGCAGAATGAAGACAGGGGGGCAGGATGGAGCTGGGGAAGCAAGAACAGCGGGGGAAGGATGGAGCGAGCGGGGCAGGATGCAGAGAGCGGGGCAGGATGGAGCCGGAGGAGCAGGATGGTGGCGGGTGGGTAGGATGGTGGGTGGGCGGGGCAGGATGGCAGCAGGGGGGCAGGATGGAGCCGGCGGGGCAGGATGGAGCCGACGGGGCAGGATGGAGGCGGGGGGCAGGATGGAGCCGAGGGAGCAAGAACAGCGGTGGGCAGGAAGGAGCGAGTAGGGCAGGATGGATCGAGCAGGGCAGGATGGTGGCGAGCGGGGCAGGATGGTGGCGGGGGCAGGATAGAGCAAGCGGGGCAGGATAGAGACAGCAGGGCAGAATGGAGCGAGCAGGGCAGGATTGAGCCAGAGGAGCAGGATGGTGGCAGGGGGGGCAGGGCAGGATGGTGGTGGGTGGGGCAGGATGGAGCCGGCGGGGCAGGATGAAGCCAGCGGGGCAGGATGGAGCCGAAGGAGCATGATGGAATCAGAGAAGCAGGATGGAGCCGGAGAAGCAGGATGGAGCGAGTAGGGCAGTATGGAGACAGGGGGGCAGGATGGAGCTGAAGGAACAAGAACAGCGGGGGGCAGGTTGGAGCCGGAGGAGCAGAATGGTGGCGGGGGGGCAGGATTATGGGTGGGCGGGGCAGGATGGTACGGGGGGGGGCAGGATGGAGCCGGCGGGGCAGGATGGAGATGGGGGGAAGGATGGAGCCGGGGGAGCAAGAACAGCGGGGGGCAGGATGGAGCGAGTGGGACAGGATGGAGCGAGCAGTGCAGGATGGAGCAAGCGGGCAGGATGGAGCTGGAGGAGCAGGATGGTGGCGGGGGGGTTTAGGATGGTGCCAGGGGGGCAGGATGGAGCGAGCGGGCCAGGATGGAGCCGGCGGGGCAGGTTGGAGCCGGCAGGGCAGGATGGAGCGAGCAGGGCAGAATCGAGCCAGCAGGGCAGGATCGAGCCAGAGGGGCAGGATGGATCCGGAGGGGCAGGATGGAGCCGGGGGGGTGGGCAGGATGGAGGCAGGGGGACAGGATGGAGGCAGGGGGGCAGGATGGAGCCTGGGGAGCAGGATGGAACAGGAGGAGCAGGATGGAGCCGGAGGAGCAGGATGGAGCAAGTGGGGCAGAATGAAGACAGGGGGGCAGGATGGAGCTGGGGAAGCAAGAACAGCGGGGGAAGGATGGAGCGAGCGGGGCAGGATGCAGAGAGCGGGGCAGGATGGAGCTGGAGGAGCAGGATGGTGGCGGGGGGGGTAGGATGGTGGGTGGGCGGGGCAAGATGGTAGCAGGGGGGCAGGATGGAGCCGGCGGGGCAGGATGGAGCCGACGGGGCAGGATGGAGGCAGGGGGCAGGATGGAGCCGAGGGAGCAAGAACAGCGGTGGGCAGGAAGGAGCGAGTAGGGCAGGATGGAGCGAGCAGGGTAGGATGGTGGCGAGCGGGGCAGGATGGTGGCGGGGGGCAGGATAGAGCAAGCGGGGCAGGATAGATCCAGAAGGGCAGGATGGAGGCGGGGGGCAGGATGGAGGCGGGGGAGCAAGAACAGTAGGGGCAGGATGGAGCGAGTGGGGCATGATGAAGCGAGCGGGGCAGGATGGAGCGAGCCGGGCAGGATGGAGCCGGAGGAGCAAGATGGTGGCGGGGGGGAGGAGGGTTTAGGATAGTGGTGGGGGGGCAGGACAGAGCGAGCGGGTCAGGATTGAGCCGGCAGGGCAGGATGGAGCGAGCAGGGCAGGATTGAGCCAGAGGGGCAGGATGGAGCCGGAGGTGCAGGATGGAGCCGGGGGGGCGGGATGGAGGCGGGGGGGCAGGATAGAGACGGCGGGGCAGGATGGAGCCGGAGGGGCAGGATGGAGCCGGAGGGGCAGGATGGGGGTGGGCAGGATGGTGGCGAGCGGGGTAGGATGGTGGCGGGGGGGCAGGATGGAGGCGGGGGGGCAGGATGGAGCGAGCGGGACAGGATGGGGACGGAGGATCAGGATGGAGCCAGAGGAGCAAGATAGAGCCGGGGGAGCAGGATGGTGGCGGGGGAGAGGGGGCAGGATGGTGGCGAGCTGGGCAGGATGGAGCTAGCGGGGCAGGATGGAGCAAGCGGGGCAGGATGGAGCGAGCGGGGTATGATGGTGATAAGGGGGCAGGATGGAGCGAGTGGGGCCGGATAGAGCGAGCGGGGCAGGATGGAGCGAGTGGGCAGGTTAACGTCGGAGGAGCAGGATGGAGCTAGAGGAGCAGGATGGAGCCAGAGGAGAAGGATAGAGCCAGCGGGGCAGGATGGTGGTGGGGGGGCAGGTTGGAGCCGGCGGGGCAGGATGATGGCGGGGAAGGCAGTATGGTGGGGGGGGCAGGATTGTGGTGGGGGTGCAGGATAGAGCCGGCGGGGCAGGATGGAGCCGGCAGGGCAGGATGGATGTGGGGGGGCAGGATGGATGTGGGGGGGCAGGATAGAGCCAGCGGGGCAGGATTGAGCTGACAGGGCAGGATGGATGCGGGGGTAGCAGGATAGAGCCGGCAGGGCAGGATGGATCTGGCGGTGCAGGATGGAGCTGGTGGGGTAGGATGAAGCTGAGGGCCACAGGATGGAGCCGGAGGGGCAGGATGGAGCTGGAGGAACAGGATGGAGTCGGCGGGGCAGGATGGAACCGGGGGGTCAGGATGGATGTGGGGGGGCAGGATGGAGCTGATGGGGCAGGATGGAGCTGGCAGGGCAGGATGGATGCGGGGTAGCAGGATGGAGCCGGGTGGGGCAGGATGGAGCCGGCAGGGTAGGATGGAACTGGGGGAGCACAGGATGGAGCCGGAGGGGCAGGATAGAGCTGGAGGATCAGAATAGGGGGGGCAGGATGGAGTCGGCTGGGCAGGATGGTGGCGGGGGGGCAGGATGGAGCAAGCAGGGGGGGCAGGATGGAGTCGGCAGGGCAGGATGGAGCAAGCAGGGGGGGCAGGATGGAGAGAGCGGGGCAGGATGGAGCCGGTGGGGGGGCAGGATGGAGGCGCTCCTCCTGCCCCCCTCTGCTCCCCACGGCCCCCCTTGCCCCCCGCTCCCTGCAGCTCTCCCCCGCTCCTACACAGTGATAAAAATAAAAAATTCCATAAGGATACTTACCCCCCACTGGCTCGTCCACCTCTGTCTTGTAGCTCCCAGGACAGGACCTGTCGTTGCCTGGGAAACCGATCAGCTGATCGGTTTCCCAGGCAATGACAGGTCCTCAAGCCCTCTAGAAGCTAGAAGACGGAGCGAGCCGGCGGAGGGTAAGTATCCTTATGGGATTTTTTTATTTTTTCACCGTGGAGGAGCGGGGGGGGGGGTTGGGAAGGGCAGCGGGGAGCAGGGGGGCAGAGGGAGGGGGGCCACAGGGAGCGAGGCGGGCAGGAAGAGCGAAGGGGGACAGGAGGAGTGGAGGGGGGCAGGAGGAGCGGAGGGAAGCAGGAAGAGCGGGAGTGCCGCAGGGGGCTGCAGGGAGCGCGTGCAGGAGGAACGGGGGGCTATGAGGAGAGACCGTGTATCCCAGCCCACACATATTTAACACATTAACCCTTTGCTCATCCCCACAGCAGCAGGGATTAACAAAGTGTGGCACCCCACTAAGAGTGCGTCACAAAAGGGTACTACACCCTTGGCTGAAGGTGTCGTATTCTCTGTTTTAGTAATGATTAGGATAATCCTAAAACTCCAGCACCACATGCAACACTTAGTGTTAAAGGACCAATTAGGCACCCGTTACTAGGGTAACTGGTCCTGGTGGGAGGAGAAGCTAGGTTATATAGCAGTGGGGAAAGCAGCAAGGAGTGAGTCAAGTCAAGTCGAGACGAGGGAGAACCTACAGGGCAGAAGCTGAGAAGCAGGAAAGAGCTGCACAGCAGATGTAGCAGAGTGGAGAAAGAACAGCAAGGAACGAGACAGCTAACAGGGAGGGCACCTCAACCTGGTGACCCAGAAGAGAAAGGGGCCAAGAGTAGAACGAGTAGTTCAATTCCCTTGCCCAGTCCAAACCCGGAGTACCGGCTCCAAAGTGGTCCAGCAGGTTACAACCCTGAATCACCAAACCCGGAGTGGTCGCAGGCTTTACAGGAGCACAACCCACCACCCAAATAACTACCGCAGCTTATACCAGGAGCACCCACCAGTGAGGACCAGGGCCCGCCGAGAGAGAGGCGTCTGCAGCGGTGACCCAACCGAAGGTCCTCAGTGTTCCCATTTGGGTATAGCAGAGCAGCGAAGTGAAGGGACAGACAGTGATAGAGAAGGACACCAGAGGAGCTTCAGAAGGACACTACTCATTGCAAGAACCACCCGGTCCACTACCTGGCAATAAGTACTGCATTACTTTGTATGCTGCAGAATACCAGAGTAAATACCCGTCCAGAGTGACCAATGTGTCAGTGCCTTTTTTCCTTGAACCTTCACCTGCCTTACTCCACAGTGACTGCGCTGCTGTATTCCTCCATTCCTACTTCCAACTCCCGCTTCTCCTGTAGGGAGCCACACCATCCAGCTGCCGCCCATCACCCCGGAGGTTCCCGCAGCGCCGGTGCTATCACCGGAACCTACAGGTGGCATCACGAACAAAAATTATTCTTTTATTTCTTTATTATTTTTCTTTTCTCCTTTTTACATTGACCACTGGGCCCACAGCCTCAGGCACCGCTAACCGTGACCTACAGACTGCGCCTGAGATCTGAGTCCCCTGGCCTGGGTGAGTCAAAAGCATCCGGCAACCGCAGGCATTCACATGTGCCTTACGGTAGCTGGATGAGCTCCCATAGGCGCCCATTATGACACTTCGGCTGCGGTTTTGAAACCGCTCCGATAAACGTTGTCTGCATGATTATTGCTGCAGGCAGGACAACCACATGCGGCAACCAGATTGCATTAAGTGCAATCCGGTTTTATAATGGGCGCCTATGGGCTGCGGATCCTGATCCGGTTTTGAGCATTTTGCATGCTCAAAACTGGATCAGGATCTGCAATCCCGACCACAAATGTGACCCTAGCCTTACCCTTTTGCCATGATTTGCTCTCCTGGTATTTGACTCTGGACTTCTTGACTCCTTTGTCTCATGGCTTTCTATAAGAAGTAGCAATAGCCAACTTCAAAGCTAATTTAGGCAGTCTGAGAATGATCAGTTCAGAGAGGTGAAGTGCGGTGGGGTCATAGGTTGGACTGAAGGATGATAAGTGGAGAAAGAAGCATTTTTAATTTGCTTAATTTAGTGTTCCTCAACTCCATCCTGAAGACCAGCAAACAGATTGTTTTCAGGATTTACTTACTGGTGCACAGGTGAATATTCCATCACTCTTGCAATATTACAGAAATCCTGAAAACATGATCTGTTGGTGTGCCTAAGGAATGGAGATGAGGAACACCAGCCAAACATGTATTTTAAATTATCTCTACATACACCATAGAATTCATTGTGCCATAAAACATCTGTAATAGAGAGGCGTGGCCTGCAGCTCTATGTAGGAGACAGGGATCTCTTGAGCTCCGGTGCCTCACTACAAGCGACAGGGAAAGCTGGCTTTTCAAGTCAGCAATCCCACTCAAAAGCCACAGGATCAACTTTGAACTATTCAGGGACCCTCCTGACCGAATCTCATGAGGCTGCGGTGAGCACAGTTACCGCTAAAGGTCCGGGACCGAGTCCTAATTGAAAGACGGGCTCCATTTTCCAGGCTCCTCATACAACCAGCGCTCCCTGCACGCCCGGGACTTGCTGGGAGAACTGCCGGAGCTTCTTGGCTGAACTCCTGGATTATACCTGCACACCGACGCAACTGATCTGTGTCCACAGATTCCCCGATGCTGGATGCTGTTTTATTCTCCCGGTGAGTGCCCCTCACGCTTGGGAAAGAAGTGACAAGTGTTACCTGCCTCTTTAGACTGTAACCTCTCCGGCGACAGTTGAAGCCCGGGTGAAGTGAAGGCACTGTTTTCCTATCCCTGGTGCGAAGATTTAGAAAGAGTGGGAGGATCTGTGGATAGGAAGGGGGTCCTGGATCTCCTTGCTAGAAATCTCTGATGTCAGCGCCCACAACACAGAAAATTCAACCCCAGGTGTGAAGATAGAAGATCTGGCAGAGATTCCAGCAACGCTCACAAGCTGCGCAGACCTGAACACAGATAAGAAAACTACAGATCTGTGACGAAGGAGACCCCTGCAGACAAGAGGGATTTTACATCCCCACCGTACACAAGCTTCTCAGCGGTGACTCATTATTATAACTAGCTCTCACTCATTACCTACACAAACAGCATGCTAATTGTTTGGGTGAGATAATCCTATTTGTTTACCCTCTAATGGTGGGTTTACACACACCAATTTCTGTGTCCAATACCTGAACAGATCTCTGGTTGCAGTGAAATCATGGACACATAGTTCCATTTTGTGGCTGTGTACAAAATGGAGCAATGTGTCCATGATTTCACTGCAACCAGAGATCTGTTCAGATATTGGACACAGAAATTGGTGTGTGTAAACCCACCATCACTCTGTTCTCTCTGACAGCGCTATTACTACTGATTAAATTCAGTGGTGTGTACACTTCAAGACTAAGGCTGCTTTCACATTATGGATTTTGCATTTCCGATGCTGTCCGATCAAAATCGGACAGCATCGGATCCGAATTTGGCCTCCATGCAGCCCTATGGGCATCGGACCGAATCGGATGTGCACTAAATGCCATCCCATTTGGTCCGATCCGATTCTGTCCGATTTTGTTATCGGTGCAAAAATCGGCGCTTGCTCCGATTTTTGCACCGAAAATAAAATCTGACAGAATCGGATCGGACCAAATCGGATGCCATTTAGTGCACATCCGATTAGGTCCGATCCCTATAACATAGGGCCCTATGGAGAAGGGTCCGAGGAAACATCTGATGTCTCCTCGGACCCCGTTTTACTGTACTGAGCATGCTCAGTACAGTAAAACTGCTCCTAACTAGGAGCACAAGGGTTAAAAAAAAAAAAAAAATGTTATTCTCACCTCTCCACGAGCCCCCGCCGTCTTCCGCCATCTTCTTGGAGGCTCCCGGTGGCTCCCGCAGGCTGCCGGTGTCAGCAGAGGGCTTCCTCTGCCTTATAGGACCTCCACACTTAAAAGATGACATCCCAAGAGATGTGATTGTAAGATACTCATTCTTCCAAACCAAAGACCTAGTCAACAAATAGAAAAAATAAAAGCCTCCCTCCGCCTTTTCACAAGATAAAGGTGTTTACGGATATGTCGAAAGAAACCATGATGAGAAGAAAGAATTTAAAACCGATTACAGACGTCCTGAGAGATAGACAAATAATTTACAGATGGGGACGTCCTTCTACAAGTGTGATATTCACCTTCAATCACAAATCATTCAATATAGATGACGTCAACGACGGTCTGAAGATTCTTAGAGACCTCCGTTTAAATGAGACCGGGTGATTCTCTGTAAGTTTTTCGCAGACTTTAACTAAATGATCGAAGCATGGCACCTATGGCCATAACATTAGCCCTAAGGAAGACCTTCATCGGTTCCCTTGAACCCTTCCTCAATACATTAGTCACTTGCTTCACAACAGTGAAACCTTCTAATTTTCTTTATTCTTCTTTCTTTTAAATTGTAAGCTTAACATTTCAAAAAAAAAACAAAAAACAACTCTATTGTAACTCACCAGGTAGGTCACAGAATTCCCTTTTCCCCAATCTCCTTAAGCACTCCGAAAGTTTAATCTCTCCAAGACTAATTTACTGCATACACAGAAATGACTAACAAATTTATGTCTCTTAACACTAATGGCCTTAACTCTCCCCAGAAGAGATTTTTTGTATGGAAAGAGTTAGCAAGAAATCACATAGACGTGGCGGGCCTACAAGAGACCAGATTCTGTATCGATAACACTCCGAAATTCACCAACAGTAAATTCCCCCACATTTACCTTTCATCTAACAAGAAGAAAAAGGCGGGTGTAGCTATCCTAATTAGAGACACAATCAAATTTGAAGAAGTAGAAGTCATTAAAGATAATGAAGGCAGATTCATTATTCTCATTTGTCAACTAAATGACGTTACTCACACGCTAGTAAATTTATATGCACCCAATAGTGGCCAGATTGCATTTCTAAAAAAACTATTAAAAACCATAAGAGAATCACAGAAAGGCACACTATACATCTTCGGAGACTTCAATGCAGTCCCTAATTCAACTCTAGACTCGTCAAACAAGTCTAGAAACTTAAACACTCAACTTGATCCCTTACTCAATAAGGAGGAATTGTATGATGCCTTCAGATGTGTTAACACCTCGTCAGTTGAGTTCACTCATTTTTCTAATGTTCATAAATCTTTTGCCCGAATAGATTTGATCCTAACAAATATAGGCTCCCTCCACAAGATAAAATCTGTTAAAATTCTCCCAAGAACTTGGTCCGACCATTCACCAGTGATATTCGAAACAATTAGTGGTTATCCAAATAACGCTCCTAAACTATGGAGAGCTAACTCGTTTTTATTTAACCATTCACAATATAAACTTGAAATTCAGAATCTGTTGAAACTTTACTTTAAAGAAAACGACCTTGCAGAAACGTCCATAACTACATTATGGACTGCTCATAAGGCAGTTGTAAGGGGCCTTTTGATCCAGTTGAATTCTCGGCACAAGAAGACTGTTTTGAGAGACACGGAGAACTTACTAAAAAAAATCAAGGACTTAGAGTCAGACGTTACAAAAAACATCAATAACTCTACAATCAAGGAAATACTTAGGCTTAGAGTTGAACTAAAATGTCTACTAACTTCGGAATTTGACAAAATCTCGTGAATAAACAAATCTAACTATTACTCCTGTATGAATAAACCCTCAAAACTTTTTGCCAGACTAATAAAAATTCGCAGAGCCAAAACTAACATCTTACAAGTAAAAAACAAAAATACATCTTACAAAAATCCCCACAAGCAATCTCAGATACGTTTGCTGAACATTACAAGTCCTTTTATAACCTTAAAGAAACTTCTGCTGAGCCCATTCCAACTTCTTCTAAAATCTCCTCCTTCCTAGATCCCATTAATCTCCCGTGTTTATCTAAAGAAGATTTAAACTACTTAAATGCCCCATTTATTGAAACAGAAATCTCTGATACTATTCATTCCTTAAAGAAATGTAAATCCCCAGGCCCTGATGGCCTTCAGAAGAGTATTACTCCACCTTTGAAGAGACTCTTTCGCCATATCTAACCAAAATAATTAATTACCTAACTGACAGTAATTTTTCCCTTCCAAAAGAAATGCTACAAGCAACTATAACGGTAATTTCAAAAAATAAAGGAGATAAAGAAAATGTCACAAATTCTAGACCTATATCATTGCTTAACACAGATCTTAAAATTATCACTAAAACTATTAACACAAGAATTCAAATAGTCATCCCAAAACTCCTACATAATGACCAAGTGGGTTTTGTCCAAAAAAGAGGTTCAGCGGACGCTACAAGGAGAGTTCTAAATTTAATGACCCACACCAAGAAAACTAAAACTCCAATGATTATGGTCTCTGTCGATGCAGAGAAAGCATTTGACAGAGTCCATTGGGCTGTCTGTTTAAAGCTTTAAAGAAATTTGGATTTCAGGGAAACATCACGAATGTCCTTATGTCACTCTACTCCAATCCAACAGCTAGAATACTAACTAGTAATACACTCTGGAGGAATTTCCACTAACTAACAGAACTAGACAAGGCTGCCCATTGTCCCCCTCTTTATTTGACCTATTTATAGAACCTCTAGCAGAAAAATTTGCATGAACCCCCTAATAAGAGGTGTTCATTCCCATCTAAAAGAATATAAAATCAGCCTTTTTGCTGATGACTTAATCTTGACTTTAACAGACCCACTTAATTCTCTACGAAACCTCTTAGCCACTATTGAAGACTTCTCTAGTGTTTCACTCTACAAAATTAATCTTAATAAGACACAAGTACTCCACTTCAACTTAGACTCAGATCTACTTAATGCCCTTAAATTAGGAAAATGACCTTTCATGGGAAAAATGAGAACTTAGATTACCTAGGTATCAAAATTACCAAACTAATTTCTAAGATCTCTGACACAAACTTAAATGAAGTCTTTAAAACCGTACAAGATGATATATCACATACATCAAAGACAGGCATGTCTTGGCTAGGCAAAATTGAGTCATACCTAAAATTTTATAAAATTTTATATCTGTTTTTTCTTTACCACTTCCAATTAAAAAATCCTGGATCAACAGGCTCCAAAGGCCAACTATCTAGATTTGTTTTGGGGGGTGGCAAACCTGAGATCGCAAGAGCTACACTTTGAGAAAGTAGATTGAATGGTGGCCTGCGGTACCCAAACTTATCAGCATATTTATCCATGCAACTATTATCAAAGCTCAGTCCAGACTTGGTGGAGATGAGATGAACAGACCTGGTCTGGGCTACTATGGAAGAATCTAAACAATTTAAAAGATGACTTAACTAGTTAGTTGCTAGATCGTATTTGGTGACAAATCAAGCGACTTTCCAAGAGAACACACAGTCAAAGCAGCTATCCAATCTTGGAGACACTTAATGTCTAAATCATTTGATTGCTTCCCAACTTCACTACCAAACTGGATTCCCATTTTGAGACCATATCCTTGATTTCCCCAAATATAAAGCTAGATTCTTGGACAAAATCTGGAATCAAGTCTTGTTATGGATTTCTTGAATCGAGAGAACCAACTTATTCCTTTCAATACCCTAAGCTCTACATTCAAACTTAAAGACGAAGAAGCAAAGACTTGGGATAAAATCAATCATCTTACTAATAAACATAAATTAAACTTTTATATCCCTCTAAATGTAACTCAAATGATAAAATACCCACATACCCCAGTTTTCTGGGCAACTAAAACATCTATAAAAACATCAACTCAGACGCAACTATCTTAAAGACCAGTAACATAATTACATGGGAAAAAGAACTGAAAATCAATATCCCAACTAGCTATTTAGAAGACACTTTCAAAACCTATATATCTACATATCTGCTCCTCATTAGTCGAGACCCATTACAAAACCCTTATGCGCTGGTATTACACTCCCGCCAGATTACACCAAATTAAAGAAGATATATCTCCACTCTGCTGGCGAAACTGCAATAACATAGGAAATATTTCACATATTTTTTGGGAATGCAAGCATCTCAAACTATTCTGGGGTGAAATCCAATTACTAATAAAAGATATTTCGAACATTGATGTTCATCTCACTCCAGAATTGGTCCTACTCTTAATTGGAATCGAATTAATTCCAAGAAAATTTAGGCCCCTCATAACCCACATTCTCTTAGCAGCCCAAAACTACATAGCAACATTGTGGAAGGACCCTCAACCTCCATTGTTTGCTACATTTTTAGAGAGACTCTCCACTCATAAGCATATGAATTTTCATTTTCAATCAAAAATAAACTACGAAAAATACAAAAGAAAATGGATGTACTGGAATATTAATTTCCCTTCCAGAAATTCTCAGCATTCCCTTCTAGATTAGTATTGGGTAAATAAATTCTCAACAACCCCCTATCTTCCCCACCTAATTTACCCTTCTCCCTTTCCTCTGTGTGTGACCTACCTTATTGTAAATAGTAAAAATATTGTTTTCCATAATTGATTTAGAAATATACGTTGTGTAATTCTTTGAACTTAAAAATTGACTCTAGTCTGAATATGAATCACTAATTGCTTGATTTTGGATTTTCCACAACAGTTGTACTGTATAGATCTTACTACATCTTTATACAATTTATAGATATGTTACCTTTTGTTACTCAAAATCAAATAAAATATATTTGAACAAAACTATCTGTAATATGGATGTTGTTTATCAAGTAAGAATAATCATAGACACAGCAACAAAATGAAAGCAGCCAGATATGATTTTACATAATCCAACTAAATGGTTGACATGGAAACTACTAAATATAGTTTGTACTACATTTAGCTATTTATCACACATGCAGTTAAAAACAATCAGTTTTCATATACTGTATTTTTATATATTACTAACTTGAACTGCAAATAGCAATTTATAAATTAAAAGTGAAGTGCATAATTAAACTGGTACTCCAGTGAAGACAAGTTATTACTTATCTTTTAAGAGGTAATAATAACTTTTTGAACTGTGGGAGTCCGAACACTCGGACACCACTGATCAGAAGAAAAGAGAACTTTTAATCCCCTTATTTTAAAACAGGCCAATGCTCCATTCATGGGGATGCCAGAAAAGCTGTAAACACTGCTCGGGAATTAGTGGAGACAGTCAACCTTTTCCATTACTGCTCCATCCTGACAGGGATAAGTGGTAACTAGGGATGGGCGAATCTACTCGTTAGGACTAGGGATGAGCGAGTCTACTCGCTAGGACTCGTTACTCGGCGATTCTTAAGGGACTCGCCGGACTCGGGAATCGGCGAGTCTTTTAGCGAATACTCGCCGATTCCCGAGTCCAGCGAGTTTGCGACAGGAGGAGGTAAGGTCAGCTTTGACAGCACCCCCCCCCGGTTCTCAAGGCTGCCCGGACCTGACAGCACCCCCCCCCCCCCCCGGTTCTCAAGGCCGCCCGGTCCTGACAGCACCCCCCCCCCCCCCCGGTTCTCAAGGCTGCCCGGACCTGACAGCACCCCCCCCCCCCCGGTTCTCAAGGCCGCCCGGACCTGACAGCACCCCCCCCCCCCGGTTCTCAAGGCCGCCCGGACCTGACAGCACACCCCCCCCCCCGGTTCTCAAGGCTGCCCGCACCTGACAGCAACCCCCGGCTCTCAAGGCTGCCACCCCCAGGGGAAGAGGCTCCAGCCAGCCCCTGAGTCCAATGCAAGTGAATGGCAATCTGAGAGTCCGAATCCTACCGAGTCTGCGATTCCGAGTCCTGTATTCTCTATTAGGGACTCGCGAATCCCTATTCCCTATTCATTAACATTGGACTCGCTAGACTCGCCACGAGTACCGAGTCCTGGGCTCGGACTCGTGCGAGTCTAGCGATTCCGAGTAATTTAGGACTCGCTCATCCCTAGTTAGGACTCATTACTCTGCGAGTAGTAGTGGACTCGCAGGACTCGGTACTCAGCGAGTTTCCAGGAGATTACTCGCACAGTAACGAGTCCAATGTAAATTAAGGGAAATGTCACTGGAAACAGGATTCACCCGAATTGAACCGATCAGGGTGCAATCCGGGGCCCCATATCATGGGGCTCTATGGTCCCTGATTGCAACCTGACCAGGTGCAATCCAGTTTTAATCAGGTTTTCCATTTTTGACCTTCCTGCCTGGATTTTCAAATGAACAGCTGACTCAGGTCAACTGTTCATTTGAAGTAGCAGTGCTGGCAGGGTTCATGTGAGTTCATGCTTGCCTGCATGAACTCACATGAACTTTCCCAGGGTGCACAGCTCTGCTACATCTCTGGTGGAGGTTCTCTACCAGAGATGTAGCAGAGCTAAAGAAGAACCCTGGATTGGACTACGGCGGACAGAAGAGGATTTGTTTTTAATAAAATTGGAGTCCCCTAAGTGTCTTTTTGTTTTTTTCAAATAAAAATATTTTTTCTGTGTTGTGTTTTTTTTTTAAATTCACTAGAAATTCATAGCGGTAATGTCTACTATTGGCGTGACCGCCATGAAATTCGGGCATGGGGCCAGCTGATAATACAAAGCTGGCCCTAACCCCTTTATTACCCAGTGAGCCACCGCACCAGGGCCCTGGAAGAGTTGGGATCAGTGCCAGAAAATGGCGCTTCAATGAACGCGCCATTTTCTAGGGCAGCTGCGGGCTGCCATTCGTAGCGGGGGGTGCCCAGAAGGCTTGGGCCTCCCTGCGCTGCAGATTCCGGCCCCCAGCTGCTTAGCTGGACCTGGCTGGACATAGAAATTGCGCGGAGCCCCACGCATTTTTTATTTTATTATTTCATGAAATTCATGAAATAATAAAAAATAAGGGCTTCCCGATATTTCTGTGTCCAGGCAGGTCCAAATAGTCAGCTTGGGGTTGTTGGCAGCCCGTTGCTGCCTGCTGTATCCGGCTGGCATACAAAAATACGGCGAAGCCCACGTCAAAATGTTTTTGAAAAATCCATTAAACAATCCTCTAAAAATGGACTGCATCTTTATTAACCCATCGACCATGGTTGAGGGGTTAATAAAGATGCATTCCCTTGCATTCTTATTGTTTTTTGGATTTTTCAGAAAAAAAATTGTCGTGGGCTTCGGCGTATTTTTTGTATCCAGCCGGATACAACAGGCAGCGACGGGCTGCCAACAAACCCCAGGTGCCTATCTGTGCCAGCCGGACACAACAATATAGGGGAACCCCTTTTTTTATTATTTCATGAAGTTCATGATATAATAAAAAATAATGCGTGGGGCTCCGGAATTACTCGCAATTACTCGCTTCCACATTCATTTGCATTGGACTCGCTAGACTCACAACGAGTAGCGAGTCCCAGACTCGGACTCGTTAGAGTCTAGCGATTCCGAGTAATTTAGGATTCGCCCATCCCTAGTGGTAACTTGTGATTAGTGATGAGTGAGTACTAAAGTGCTGGAGTGCTCGTTATTTGAATTGAGCATGTCCAACGCTTTGATCTGCTCAACTCAAGTAACACGTGTAATGGAAGTCTATGAGGAACTCGAGCATTTTTCCAGCAGATTCTCCATGGAGGGCTATGAGGGCTGTGGGGGGGCTTGAAAATCACTGAAATGGATGGAAATATAACTCAAATGAAATGGGAACAGCCAGGATACATCTCTGACTCCCAGGTTACTTCTGGAAAGTAAAAAATTAAAAATTTTCAAAGAAAGCATGAAGTACCTCTATTTTTTTAACCAACCAAGGTAAACAGACCTGTCTGCTTTACCTTGGCTAATTGTCGAAATATAGCTGATGCCCACACTGTTATTTTTCGATTATTTATTTATAAATAATTATTTTTTTAAAAATGCTCGGATGCCCCGATCCTGCAAATATCTGCTTTACCTTGGCTGGTAATCAAAAATTAGTGGGGACCCCACACCGTTCTAATTATTTTTTTAGGTTAACTCAAGCTAAACAAGATTTATCCTGGTGTAACCTGATCATTAATTAAATAATTAAACAAAAACAATGGCATGGGTGTCTCCTACATTTTTGATAACCAGCCAATGTAGGCAGACAGCTGCGGGCTTGTATTACTAGGCTAGTATGGCCCATGGCTATTTACCTTTCCCCAACCTAAATATAGCAACCAAAACCACCCCAGAAGTGGCATATTACAGTAAATGTGCCAGTTCTGACACTTTGATTGGCTCTTTCCAATTGCTTTCAATGTTTCCAATTGCTTTGGTGCATTAGAAATCAGAGTAATATGTTAATGGTGTTGTTGTCAGCTGTGAATTGTCAGTTGGCATCAAGCTCTGGTGTTAGTAATGGAAAGGCTTCTATTAGACACCCAAATAATTAACCCAGCAAGTGTAAAGTTAAAAAACTACAAATTTGAAAATATACTCCCCCACACCTCTCGTTCACCAATTGATTATAAAAAATGTACACATGAAGCTCCAATGTAGACCACATTACATCACTGCAGCTCAAATGATTGTGAACAGCAGTAAAGTATAGCTATTTACAGGCAATGGTTACTGAGTACAACGCGCAACAGAATGTCTTTTTGAGGGCAGTTTTGAGCCAGTGACGCTGATAAGCATTGTTGTCACAGCCCAGCACCTGTGAGTAGTTGTATTTTACTGCTATTCAGTTGCTGGAGTTGCAGTCATGGATCGGGGATTACGTCGGAGATTCTTTGGGCAATTTTCTATATCATATTGCTAAACAAGTTGTCATGACAATAAATAGTTAATAATTTATATAAGTTTATTGAAGCCATTCAGAAATCTTCCAAAAGCATGTTTATATGAATTCTTGCACTTTTCTCTAGAATTCTTCTGTCTCAGATTGTATATAATGTTTTGAGTTAGATGTAGCAGTGTGGAAGCTCTTATCAAGATGTACCTGTACCGACTGTACTAATCCAAGACTGAATTGGAATACTAATCCACAGAATGTAATTGAATGTTTTTTTCAGAATAAAATGTACATTCAGCATAATGTGATAGTAAAACCCCTAAGAAATGCCCCTTTAATGATAAGTAATAAAACTGCTAACCCCTCGTAAAATAAATATCTTTGTCATTAAGCTTACTTTGTAAAACAAGAGAAAAGAATGGGGCGCAATGGGTAGGATCCTCCAGACACTTATTAGTAGCATGGGGCAATGGCCACTCACCTGACAGGGTTGTGCTGCCTGCACAACCCGGTTTGTAAGCCTCTGTTTGGTATTTCCTTTGATGCAATGAACGTTCGTTCCTTTCTCACTCGTTCCCGGCTGCTCCAACAGGACTTTTCCGGTCACGTGGTCACCCGAATTCCGGAACTACGTTACCGCATCCACTGGTTACCTAGCAATGCCAGGTCCTTTTTGCTTTTTGCTCCTGCCTCTATTAGGCTGCTCCTGCTGCTCGCCCCCAATAATGGGAATAGATATATGTTACAAGGATGATAAGCGGTCTTTGTGGGAGCGCTCAAGTAGCAGACACCTGAACCGATTTCATTAACAGGCAACTTTATTTCCCCTTAGCTCCACAACATGCTTCAACTGTGCTCTGACAGTCTTCCTCAGGCGGTGTACTTTCCCTTTGTATTATTAGCTGGCCTAAGCCCGAAATTCATGGGGTCACGCCAATATTAGACATGACTGCCATGAATTTCTAGTGAAGTTAAAAAAAAAAAAACACAACAGAGAGAAAACGTTTCTTATTAGAAAAAATAACAAAACAACACTTAGACTCCATCTTTATTAAAAAATTATCTTCCATCCGACATAGTCCAATCCAGTTTTCTTCTTTAGCTCAACTACATCTCTGGTAGAGAACCTCTGCCAGAGATATAACTGAGCTGTGCGCTTGGTGGCCGTGGGAAAGATCATGTGAGTTCATGCTGCATGAACTCACATGAACCCTGACAGCACCGCGGCTACTTCAAATGAACAACTGATCTGCATCATCTGATAATTTGAAATAACCAGCGGGAAAGCTAGCAGTGAGAATACTTCACCGCCGGCTTTCCTGCTCCTCCCACCAGTCCTAAGTTAGATGTAAGAAGATGTTTTATTTGTGTTTTATATGTGTATGCATGGTGTTCGACGGTGTTCGATGAACAGTCGGTGAACATTCGACGAACACACACCCAATTGGACAAATCAAATCGAACACCAGGGTGGTGGCTCATCTCTAGTCGTAATGGGATACAGAATGAATATTAAAACTTTTTCAGAGATCCTAGTTCCCTATATTACTAGACTTATTAATCAAATTGCGACTGAGGCACATATCAATGAAGAAATGCTAGACGCAATAATTGTTGTTATTCTTAAAGATAAGGGGACCCGGAGAATTTAGCAAACTATCGGGCCATTTCACTCATTAACTCTGACACGAAAATTATTGCAAAAACAATAGCTTTACGGATACAACCTATTTTTCCCCATTTAATTAAACAAGATCAGGTAGGTTTTATTAAAAATAGGAACACCACAGATGCCACAAAGAAAAGTATTAACATAATGTCTCACATTGAAAAGTCAAAACTCCCATCAATATTATTGGTGCTAGACGGTGAAAAAGCCTTCGATTGGGTACATTGGGACTTCATATTTGCCACACTTGGAAAGTTTGTTTTTTATGTAAACATTCTTAATTCCATTTTTGATTTTTTTCTCCTCACCAACAGCCAAAGTTTATGTTAATAATTATCTCTCTAGTAGTTTCCCACTCACAAATGGATGTCCATTATCTCCTACTCTCTTTGCTCTTTTTATTGAGCCGCTCGTGGAAAGTATAAGATTAAATAGTAACATTAGAGGTATCCATTTAAATTGTAGACAATATAAAATTACACTTTTTGCTGATGATATGCTCTTATATATAACAGACCCATTAACTTCATTACTAAAACTCTGAATCAATTTTCGTCCATCTCCTTATACAAGTTAAACATGACAAAATGTCAAATTCTACACTATTATATAGAAAATGATCTGCTTAATATTTTAAGAAAAGAATTTCCATTTACATGGGAGGGAAGTTGGATATCTTACCTAGGCATAAACTTGACTAAGTTCTCATGTAATCTGGTAAAATATAATATGAGTGATCTTTCAGATGTATTTAAAAATGACATCTTTAATTTATCTTAAACTGAACTCACTTGGTTTGGCAAGATTTCTGCCTTTAAAATGTTACTCCTACCGAAATGTATTTATGTGACTAGAGCGATTCCCTTATTTATACCTAAACAATGTATTCAGAAACTTAAAGTTCAGATGACTACATTTATATGGCATTAATATAAATCTAGAGTTTTGAAAAATATTCTTTTTAGACATAAAAAGCAAGGGGGACTTGGTGTTCCGAATCTCTGCGTATTATCAAGTGAATTTAATAAAGCTTAGTCACAAATGGATACTTAAAGATGAACACTCATCTTGGGTGACAATTGAAAGTTCTAAAATTAACAATGAAACACCTTTTGAATTTCTACTTGCCCATCTGATTTATATTAGAAAACCTCCTTCTAAGGACCCTATAATCCGCAGCACCATCAAAACTTGTAGACAATTAATTCAAGCACTTGACACATCCATAGATTGACTAAATAAAAATATATACTGATTAAAACAATGAAATACATTATATCATCATTAAATATATCTACTTACTTGAGTAAAGGAATAACAAACTTGGTTGATGTGATCTTAAATTCACAAATCATACTCTTTCACACTTTACGAGAGTTTAATCTCCCTGACTCAGAGTTCCTGGACTTCCTGGACGCTAATTAACAAATTTCTTAAGAGTAAAAGAATTCTTCTGGAGTTTCCTAGGGAAATGGTATTACTGTTGTCAACCCCACAAAATAAAATAAATTGGACCACTAGTTCCATTTATTCCATCTTTAATAATCAACAAGTCTTGTGTAAACCTTTTAACAACAGCCGTACGTCTCTAGACGTCGGCTGTCATTACCCGGTGTTTGAAGTGAGCTCCGTCGTGGAGCTCACATCAAACCTCCCACATCTCAGCTGATCTCACTAGCTGAGATGTGGGAGTAACAGCACCAATCGGTCTTGCCATCCGATCGGTGCTGTTAACCCCTTAGATCCCGCCCTCAATCTCTGAGAGCGGGATCTAAGGGAGCCGGAGCGGGCAGCGCGCGCTTACCGGGCTCCAGGGGATATCTCGCGATAGTATCGCGGGATCTCCCGTGCTGATGTCACAGGCCAGGGTCCTGGCTTGACCCTGGAACCTGTCATGGAGCATTTCCGGGTTGTGGTTGGCAGGGGCTGCCAACCACAACAGGTCCGCGATTCTGACACATACAGAGGAGCTGCAGCTCCTCTGTATGTGTCAGAAGCGATCGGACTGTGCAGCTGCATGCCTCTCACAGGGGCTGTGTAAAAGTAAGAATCAATAAGCAAATAAAGTTTTTACAAAGTTGAAAAAAAAACAAAAAACATAAAAGTTCAAATCACCCCCCCTTTTCTCCCATCCACAATAAAAGTAATTAAAAAAAAAAAAAATACACATATTTGAAACCGCCGCGTTCAGAATCGCCCGATCTATCAATATAAATAATCAAATAATGAGATCTGTAAACTGCGTAGCGCAAAAAATGGTTCAAACGCCAAACCTACGTTTTTTTGATCACTGCAACAATGCTAAAAAATGCAATAATGGGCGATCAAAACAGCACATCCACCCAAGTATGGTATCATTAAAAACTTCAGCTCGAGATGCAAAAAATAAGCCATCACCCAGGACCAGATCCCGAAAAATGAGGACGCTACTGGTCGCAGAACATGGCGCAAAAAGTGCAATGTTGTTTTTTTTCATGCTTTTGAATTTTTTTCCACCACCTATATACCAATAAAGGTATACATGTTTGGTATCTACAAACTCGTACTGACCCGAGGCATCACACGGTCACGTCGGTTTTACCATATAGTGAACACGGCGACTACAAAACCCTAAAAACAAACGTCTTATTGCACTTTTTTTGCAATTTCACTGCATTTAGAATTTTTTTGCAATTTCCCTGTACACTATATGGTAAAACAAATTATTGCATCTGAAAGTACAACTCGTCCCGCAAAAAACAAGCCATCATATGTCTGTGTCGACAGAAAAATAAAAACGTTATGGCTCTTGGAAGCTGAGGAGCGAAAAAAACGAAAATGAAAAATGACAAATTTCTTCGTCACTAAGGGGTTAAACCTTGAATTACCATGCTTGGGAAAAGGAACTAGATACTATATTTAATGAAGAGCAGGTACTTGAGGCTGTTTCTCTAGTTTATTCTAATTCCCTATTACGGATGGGCAAGTCTACTCGCTAGGACTCGTTACTTGGCGAGTAGTAAGGGACTCGCAGGACTCGGTACTCGGCGAGTTTCCCAGTGATTACTCGCACAGTAACGAGTCCAATGCAAGTCAATGGCAATCCTAGTTTTGTCAGAGTTTACTTTTACTCACTCGCTAGACTCGCTATATCACATCGCTATGTAGCTTGAATCTCCCCAAATCTTTTAAACAATCGCACAGCTTCACGGATACCCGCTGTCAGCAGCGAGTCTGAGCGAGTCTGTGCGAGTCTGAGCGAGTCTACGAATCCGAGTCCTGTATACTGTATTCGGGACTCGCGAATACAGAATCTGTTATGTTCCGACAAAGCTTCCGAGACAGCCTAGCGTGTTAGGTCAGAAAACTTGTGAAGATGGACAAGCATGTTAGCCAATCATATTCAGTAATGCCACCGCCATGTTGGTTGTGGCAGGACTACGATTGGCTTCTGTCCATCGTGATGCCTATGTGATGTATGAGAGGCGAGGCTGTATATAAGCCTTGTCACCTCCATTTTTTCCACATTCCTGTGACGATCTGAGCTAGTGCACGGTGAGGTAGATGCTGGAGCAGATCATAGGGAGTGTCAGTCAGTGTAGGGAAACTTCAAGATTCCTTATATTTAACCCAAACAGCTCTTCTGAGAGCTACCAGGAGGACAGAGGAGTACTGTGTAGAGGACTGTAGGCAGGCAGGCAGGCAGGGAGGAGCAGCCTTACAGTGCACACAGGACTGACATCATAGCTTAGCTTACTCACTCAGCTTTCCTAATAGCTGAAGTCAGAGGCTTAGCTGAGGTACTATTTCTTATTTTTTTGCACCTGATAGATTTTGGGTCATAATAACCCCTTCAGCTTTATTTTCTCTGTGGCAGACCAGTGCGTTGCTGCTCTCCTACCTGCAAATAGCACGTACGCCACCTGCTTGTGCGACTACTTGTGCACACTTAATAATTTTTGCAGGGACTAGTGTGCTGCTTCACTGCCAAGTGTTTAGTACGCCCTTAACCCGCCAAAACGGCAATGCGAGCGCTTTCCGAGACACATCTGCGATTTGTAAATCGCACATTACTCGCTATTACTCGCTTCCCCATTCATTAACATTGGACTCGCTAGACTCGCAATGAGTAGTGAGTCCCGGGCTTGGACTCGCTAGAGTCAAGCGATTCCGAGTAATTTAGGACTCGCCCATCACTAGTCCTTATGCATTTGTCTTCAAGAATGTCATTTTAAACTGTATTCAAGATGGTATTACTCCCCATATAAATTAAGTCTATTTTATCCGGATGTCTCCTCAGACTGTTGGAGAAGATGTCGTGAGGTGGGTAATCTTACCCATATATTTTGGTCATGCCTATCTTTGAACAGATTTTGGACAGACATTCTGCATCTCAAAGTTAGTATCAAAAAAATGTCCATCACCCTATCCCCTGAAGTAGCTCTGCTGCTAATAGGTATCAATGATATACCTTATATGTCCAGGTATGTTGTTACGCATATTTTCCTCACTGCTAAACTACTAATCACAGCTAGCTAGAAAAATACACAACTTCTAACACTTGATCATATCATGGAAAAAATTAGCACACATAATATATATGAACATAGTATTGCGGTGAAATTTACCCAAAGGGAGAAATATAATGAGAGATGGAGTGAATGGAATAATAAATTCTCACCAAACTTATGGCTATAGATCCATTGTATTAAAGCAAATTGACTAATAAATGTCAAGTACATTTCTTTTTATTCAGGTGTACATCCAGAATATCTTTACTTCATAATAGGACCTTAGCGGACAGAATTGAGTTTACTATGTCCCAACCTTTATTACCTTATCTTTTTTCCTCCCCCCCCTTCCCCCAACATTCCTTTTAATTCCAATCCCTTTCCTGTTCTTTTTTTAGGAAATAAGATATGTTTTATTGTATTTGAAAATGTCTTAAAATTGTTATAATTTGCAGCTTTAAAATATTTTCAACATATGTATATTTGTTATTTAACGAAGGCGGCCGTCACACGGTTCAATATTGCGAACGATATCGTTTAAGCGATCTGCTTTTTGATCGCTTAAGCGATATCGTTTGTGCATCGCTGCGTGCAATCAAGCGATTTTACAATGTAAACAATCTGCTTCATCGTGGTGTGTGACACCACGCTGAACGATCTCCCAGCGGCAGAGCCTATGCTGGAGATGGTATCTATGGTAAACGTCGGGTTACTAAGCGCGGCGCGGCGCCTAGTAACCCGATGTGTACCATAGTTACCAGCGATCTCGCTGGCCCACATCGCTGGTGAGTCTGTCTGTGTGACATCTCACCAGCGATGTGAGCGATATTTTAGCGATCGCGCGTGCACGTGATCGCTTACAATATCGCTCACGATATAGATACGTGTGACGGCCGCCCAAGACTGTTATGAAATATCATTTACTAGAATGTAATTTTATTTAATCCATTAAAAATAATTTGAACAAGGATACTGTTATTGTCATTGTGTATCCTTTTTAAATTCTTAGATGACAGTATCTTTGTGAGATGGCGGTCCATGAAGAATCGATTCATCCACAACTACAAGGGCAATATTGAATATGATGAAGCTCTGCGTGACAAAAGACCTCCACTTTCTAAATATTATAAAGATTTATTTATCCTATCAAAAACAGTACAACCTATAAGGTATGATTTATCAAATGAAGAATAAGGTGAATTTTCTTTTTCCAGACCACACGCAACAATGCTCCACCCCAACAACGCAATCTTGATTTGGAAGTTGAGGATCCAGATCAGGCCAAATTCAATCAACAAACTGGAACTCAATCTTTGCAAAGAAGTGATGACCTTCATTATTCACATGCAGCAATGTCCCAAGCATAACCAGCCAGTTCCGGTCTGTTGGCTCAACTACGCCAAACTTGTGCCACCAAACCCACAAAAAACTAAAATGATAGTGATGCTATTAAAATTGACAGCAAACAATGCCTAGTGTGACATTTGAGCAAAGAAATAAAGGAGACAAACATTAAAGGGATCCTGTCACCCCCAAAATGCCTCATAAGCTATTAAAACATGTCCCTGCAGCATATTATCACCTATCTCACACTCCTTTTGGCTCAGAAATGCATGATGTGAAAATGTAGAAAAACGTTATTTAACTTACTCATTATCCATGTTAATGAGCGGTGGCTATATTCTTTAGTGACCAAGGCGGGCTCTCTTCCTCATAATATCACACCTTAATAAGCGTGATCTTCAATGCATAGTGTATCAGCGCCGCTGTGCTTCCCTCGGCACTGTAAACGCTGTAATGGGGCTGTAATGACACAAAACGCGACATTTCCGGCATCGGATGATGTCAGTACACCCACGCCGCATGCGCAATGCGGTGCAAGAAGACTAGGGACTTCCCTGGGCGCTCGTCATGGCCCATGAAAGGGCCTTATTCGAGTTTGCATGTTTATTAACTCTAGCCATAATGATGCTCAATAGGTTTTTTTTGTTGTTTGTTATTTATTGTCAAGTATTACATATTTTATTTTTCATAAGGGCACCCGACTAGCACATGTCATTGTGCTGTATGTGACATGTTTTTTGTTTTTTAATGGAATGTAATACAAACCTTGGATATGTGTTATAATTGCACATAATGTATTGCATATGTTTATATGAATGTTTGCAACAGCAATACATTGCTAAATTGGTTATAACCAGTCAAATTGTAGTATGAGTTAATTTCCTAAATAATGTTCTACATGTTCAGCATTAGGTGTCTTGGATTATTATGCAATAATTACATTACAGACATTTGGCAACACACATTGTTAGATTTTGATTGTGTTTAATTTTATAAATGTTGGCATACATCAAATTTGCTGGACACATAGGTCATCATGACATGCATATTTGGTTAAACCCAAGAAGTATTCTGCAGGCCAAAACCATGTTATGTGATAATCTGCTATTTTTAATGTAGGCCGAGGATTTAAAAAACAAATCTAGTTTATGTGTGTGTTGTGTGCAAATAATCACAGTAAAGAACAAGTATTTTCTAAAGAAATTGGCATTATGCCACATGTCCATCATTAATGTTAAAGCAGAAACACAACAAAAATTTTTATTAAAAAAATGTGACCTTTTACAGTGTTTGCCTACATAACAACATAATGTCATTGTTAAATTACACAATGAAACTTTGTCATTTATACATATTTAATTTTTCAGCCCCTAAAAAATTGAAAAATTACACATGTCGCTCCTGCAATGGAATTTACCCCTAATTACTCATGAAATAATAGACAAAATGATTGTGAATTTCCATAACGTTAATCCTTGCTCTGATTGACACATGCTCAACACTATAAAGTTCAGGCACATAATGAATCAATTAGCATTAACCAGGAATCTCTAATGCTGGGCCACAAAATTGTGCAGACGCAGACATGTCATCACCACACAATTGACATTTTCAGGTTTAAGTTGAAGGCATCCATAGCATAGAAGAAGGAGCAAAGGCTTAGATTATGCAAAATTATCAAATTTATTGTTACTGACAAAGAAAGGACAAAGGGAGGGAAGATCTAAGGTGCTCACGTGCTTACGGTCCGCAATGGACTCAAATAAAGTGCAGTTTACAGAATAGACACATGGTTCATATACCAACGTTACATGTAAATTTTGGTGTCTTCGCAGAGACCCACATGCAGATAGGTATACACAGGAATATGTTATTACTCTCTTTTTACATATCACTTGATGAAGTGACCACTACCTCCAGGTCACGAAACACGTTGGGGTCCTTGGTCCGGACCACCCGGTCTCCCCCCCTCCTGACTCCGTGGTTATGGCCAGCTATGTGCACCTAGATCTTGTACAAGCACAGATTCTTCATGTCCATCAGGAATAACTCTAACTATAGTGCCTGGCTTGACCCTGAATACTAGGGTTAACACAGATGTATATGTCTCTCTCCCTATGGGGCTTTATAGAAGATGCTGAATATGATATGTTTTGTACATGCCATTTCTCTCTGTGATATGTAAAAAGAGAGCAATAACATATTCCTGTGTATACCTATCTGTATGTGGGTCTCTGCGAAGACACCAAGATTTACATGTAACGTTGGTATATGAACCATTCTGTAAACTACACTTTATTTGAGTCCATTGCGGACCGTAACACGTGAGCACCTTAGATCTTCCCTCCCTTTGTCCTTTCTTTGTCAGTAACAATAAATTTGATAATTTTGCATAATCTAAGCCTTTACTCCTTCTTCTATGCTATGAAACCTGTTTGGAGTAGCTTTTTGGAGTATGCCCCCTAATTCTAGTGTGGTCTACTTCCTATTATGGAATTCTGTTTAATAATTAAGTTGAAGGCATGTCAAGAGTACCCACCACTTGGTTGTCGTTAGCCCAAAACTACATTCAACATATCGCCTTGCCCAACATCGGTGAAAATTAAAAATTTGTCATTAAGTGGTTAGATCCCTTGTGTAATAAGGCTTAAGCACATTGTTGCTGAAGTGGAAAGCAGCATCGCCTACTAACATAAATGGCAGACTAGGCCCATCAGTGCCTGGTAAAGGTTGAGGTGGTAGAACATTAAATTAATTTGTGCTTAATCATCTCCAGATATTACTGTTCTGGAAGGTTTGTGAATCATGCACAAGCCCATAAGAGTCAATATCAACTGAAATGAAGCCGTACAGGAAATCAGATATTGCAATTAGGACTACCGAAAAATATTTTTTATGGTTGTAACATAATGAACCACTAGGTGGAGATTTTTTAATACGGATGTGCTTGCTATCTAATGCCCCGATGCAATTCTGAAAATTGGTCACTTCCAAAAATTTCTCTGTAATACTCAGCCATTGTGCAGTGGTTGGTTCCAGCATAACAATTGGATGTAATCTGTCCCATATCACTTGAGATGTCTCTTTCACAATGCCACATATAGTTCAGGTGCCCAGTCTAAATTGATAAAGGAGCGATGAAAATGTTTCTCCAGTTGCAAGAAGTACATGGATTGTGGGACAAGAAAAAAAAAAAATTATTAGGACTTGCATAAGTAAGTAGTCATTATCACATGTGTATGACATGAAGCACATTTTCAGTTTCAGTATGGCAAACTATTTTGAAAAATGTATTAACAATAAAGAAAATATACCTGAGGGTTACAAGCAATCTGTCCTTAGGAGAAATACTTTGCCGAAATCTTGTGTCCTGTCATCTTATATCATCCTATATCAGGGACACCAGGACATCAAAGGTGCCAACCGACATCCGTATATAGCGATGGAGTTTAATGGGAAAATTCCTCAGTTACCAGTAAAGTCACTGAAAGGTCTCATATTGCTGGTGGAGATAATTGAACTCATGGACCTAACATCTGTGTTGTCTTTCAAGTCTCTGACAATGAGGAAGGTGATATAGTTGGTAGCTCAGGATCACGGCGATACTCATGGGGCTGCCATAACACACAATGCCGCCAAAATGGCAACCTCAAACAAGAGCACAAATACCTTTTTTATAGGGCTCCACCCCACTTAATTGGCCCTTAAAAACTGCACTCAAATGCATAGTTGGGGTTCTTTCACACACTGCGTATTTGCTGGTTTTTTTTTACATGCGAGGTTATCACTAACCAGGATTGGAACAATCACAGGAAAAATATAATAGAAACAAGTGCTCCACTTCTGTATTTAATCAATTACTCTGGAATTTTGATGAGCACACACGTAAAAAAATGCAGCAATTACGCAGCAAATGCTGCGCATGTGAACACACCCGAGACATAAAAAAGCCAGGTTGGAGTTTGCCAAAACTTACCTGAGAAAGCCTAAAACGTTTTGGAAGACACAACCTTGTGGATCTCTGATGAAGTGGTCTGAAGTACCACGAAATGCGTAAGAATTAGACATTAAAGGTATTACTTTTAACATCTTGTGATTCCTTGGATTTCTTGGAACCAACGGACAGACGGCAGCGCACGAATTACCACCTTTCATCTAATGCTTTAATTGGTTTCCCTTGGGCGGAGTGCTGCAAGCCGGCTTATGCTTCAATAGTTGTTGTGACAACCTTGTGGATCTCTGATGAAGGGGTCTGAAGTACCACGAAAAGCGTAAGAATTAGACATTAAAGGTTAAAGAATTAGACATTAAAGGAACCAACGGACAGATGGCAGCACACAAATTACCACCTTTCATCTAATGTTTTAATCGGTGACCGTGTGCATGGCATTATAAAGTCTGAAGACTACCAACAAATTTTGCAGCATAATGTAGGGCCCAGTGTGAGAAAGCTGGGTCTCCCTCAGAGGTCATGTGTCTTCCAGCAGGACAATGACCCAAAACACACTTCAAAAAGTACTAGAAAATGGTTTGAAAGAAAGCACTGGAGACTTCTAAGCAATGAGTCCAGACCTGAATCCAATGGAACACCTGTGGAGAGATCTAAAAATGGCAGTTTGGAGAAGGCACCCTTCAAATATCAGGGACCTGGAGCAGTTTGCCAAAGAAGAATGGTCTAAAATTCCAGCAGAGCATTGTAAGAAACTCATTGATGGTTACCGGAAGCGGTTGATCGCAGTTATTTTGGCTAAAGGTTGTGCAACCAAGTATTAGGCTGAGGGTGCCAATACTTTTGTCTGGCCCATTTTTGGAGTTTTGTGTGAAATGATCAATGTTTTCCTTTTTGCTTCATTCTCTTTTGTGTTTTATTCATTGAAGACAAATTAAATGAAGATAATAATACCAAAGAATTTGTGATTGCAATCACTTTCAGGACGAAACTGAGTATTATCTGACAGAATTGCAGGGGTGTCAATACTTTTGGCCTCAACTGTATATAGGCACAGTTACCACATCCAGGCACAGGGGTCTCATTACTATGAGGGACACAGAGCTATTATCATATATAGGCAATATTACAATATAAATATCTGTGTAATGAATATATGCCCATATATGGGCGATATTACATATATGGGCATATAGTGGACATACACACACATACTTAAATACTGTACATATATAGACTCAACTTGATATAATAGATAACATCAGGTAAATGGATAGACAACAAAGGAGAATTTGCAAATAAAAGAAAGAAATACATGAGGTGACCTTGCACAACATACAAAATCAAAATAGTACATATTGTGGGGATGTGACTGGCATGTGCCCCATGACCGGTATACATTACATGGGTGATTATGTCTTTTGCTCTGTGGCAGCACACACAGGGTTAACTGCAGCTAGGTCTATGGCTGAGTGGTGCTGATTACTGACTGCCCTCCAGGTGTGGGTGTGTCAGACAGGATATTAGGGTACCTTGTGCTGTGAGCTGGGAGATTGGGCCATTCAGTCTGTGAGAGGAGAGAGTGAAGTGTCAGAACAGCAGGTGCTGTTTGGAGTTTTAATACAGCCTAGAAGCATTGGCTGTGTGCAGTTAACACAGCTTATCTTTGTGGACTTGGCCTTCCCAGGGGCCCCGGCTAAGAGAGAGCCTGACAGTTGTACCGGACCATGGGAATAACTATTATACCGGCTATGTCCCGGAGCTACAAAAAGTATGTACTATTCTGGACTTGTAAATAAACTGTGTATTGTGTGAACAAGTGCCCTTCTGGTCCTTGATTCGTGGCATTTAGACCATCTGGGGCTGTGCCAGGTTTATCGCTGTACAAGGGTTAACTTGCCAGTTGCTCTTTCAGAAGAGTTTGGTGTCGTGACCCAGAGGGTTCTCTCCTCAGACACCTTTCCTTTTTGTTAGCAATTTTCTTAATAAATATCCTTGGTTTACTGAAGTCAATCTCCAGTCTCTTTCTGTATCTGGTATTCTGCTACCACTACTCCATCAGCTGTTCAGTGACTTCACTTTACATCTCTACACCTTTAGGGCATTACAGACATCAGTTAATGGGTGAGGGGCCCAACAGCCAATCACAGATGCTGTCACAGAGAACAAGCATTTGTGATTGGCTGTTGGATTAACCTGAATCCAGCCCATAGATTCTACTGTCTATTATGCTTGAATGTATAGGCTGATTCCAGATTACTCCAACAGCCAATCACAGATGCCCATGCTCTGTGACTGGTATGTGATTGGCTTTTGAGCCGCTCAGCAGTGAATATCCAGGAAGTTAATGAGCGGCCCTGGAACTACTAGTGGTGGAAGCCAGTAAGCATAACGCTTTTAAATGTTTAATGTTTAATCACTATCTACTATCTTTTTGCAGCTCCCCTGCCCCTATCTTATAACTTTAAAGTCAGAGTTCGGGGTTAAGGCTCAAGTTCGAGTCTTGCCCAGCTTAAAAAAAAAGTCCAGTCAGGGCCGCCAAACACAAATATCGGCAGGTGTGCCCATCACTACTAGCTAGTACTGCTGATCTTAAGAAACATACTTTTTAATTTTATTCTTAGGAAAGAGTTGTGAAAATAATGTTCACATTTAAAGACGTTTGGTGACTTCAAGCCATAACTTCTTCATGGTCAAAACAGCTCTTGTTTTGTCTACACACAAAAGGAGATGATTTTTGTAAGAAAGCCTTTCTAATTACCCCATTATTTTGTAATTAGAAAACTTGTTAGAAATAAGGGGATCATTTTTGACGATTTGGTAAAAATCCTATTAAGGGTGGAGGCACACTGTCATGCATCAATAACAGAGCGTTTACCAGGAAATTCAAACACCACTGGTGTCTTAAAGTCCATGCTTTCCATGGCAGCTGGTAAGTACTCTACTACACATAGGTAACATACATTAGTACCCCTCTGGTAGTGAAATTTAAAAAATGCCAGAGTGGCGCTTTAAATGAAAAATTGTTTCTCTAAAGAACTAAGCTTTAAGTTGTTCATCCACTAATAATTTGCTAGCAAAAATAGTTAATCTAATTGACTGTTATTTACCAAAAATATGTGATTTCAGAAATATATTTAAACGATTTCCGCTTTCTTATAGCTCAAGAGTGCAAATGTTTTCGCTATAGGTACATGATAATGTATACAAATTGCTATAACGAACAAGTTCTAATTCCTCAAATGGAAGAAGTAATTACTGGGTATTGCTAATGTAAAACAATGCCCTTACTACTTCCAATTTTTATTTGTCTTGTCAAAGGTTGAAATAATTTAATCCACTTTGAGAAAATAGCTAAAAGCCTAGCTCTGTAGTGAGAGTACCATATGCTTAACCTTATCACACATTAGAAATTTTAGATGTGACGATGTGCTTGTAATTATAATGCAAAGTGATTAAAACAAGCAACAGTTTAATTTTCCAGCGGTATTAAAATTCTTATACTCAAATTATCTTTATCACTCTATTAACATGTTAAATACTATCCATCGCAAGTAGCAACAGCAATTAATATGTTTATCAAATTCCATGTATTGCTAAATTTATAGGGGGGTTTTTGCAGGTTGTACAAACGTTGAGTGTCGTTCTATTTCTATTTGTACAATAGACAATCTTATTTTGTCATATGTGAGGCCCACACCCAATCAAGATCAATTATTATTGTTTGGAGTATCGGTGGCCAGATACCTACTAATTACAATTGTATGTGTGTTTCTGTTTGCCATGCTGTATTTTTACTACAGAAAAGCCTTTTAAATGTTATGAAAGTCATATATAGGTAATTGCACGATATTCATACCCTGCATTTTATAACTTATTTGAATTTTCCTCTGCTATCTTTAGGGAAATCAAAGTGATATTCACTTATGCTCTACCTACGGAATACTATTGTAGCCAAATCGGTTCTTGTCTTGTTTTCTCAATTTATGATTGGTCTCTTGCTTTTATTGTTTTTAAAAAGTTGTAAAGTGCTGTGAAGTTGATTTTGATTCTGATTGTGATTCAGTTATCTTTCTTCTTGAATTGTCAGCCAGTTCTCTTCTGCTGCTTTGAGTATTGCAAACATAAAAGCTGTTATGAATGAACTGAGGGTTCATTTGTAGAGCTGGACGTAGCCCCAGATGTTTGGGTTCAGCGGATCCAGACTGACTTTTTTTCAACTTGAATACAATAATATCTGCGGCACTCAATCCTGTCAGTGTGCACAGGTGCATGCTAAACACAATACTTACAATAGTAAAAAAAAAAAGTGGAATTCTACTATGGCAATTAGAATATAGGAATATTTCATAAGCAAAAAATTGAGACACTTAGATTTATAAATATGGCCATATAGATAAACCACCCTGTCGCCAAGTTGAGTGGTGAAAACTATAATATTATCAGTTATACATACTAGATTCTTTGATAGGGCGTTGATCCAGGGAACTAGTCTGATTGCCGTATCTGGAGTCAGGAAGGAATTTTTTTCCCCAATGTGGAGCTTAGTGTTGCCACATGGTTTTTTTTTGCCTTCCTCTGGATCAACATGTTAGGCTATGGGTTGAACTAGATGGACTTAAAGTCTTCCTTCAACCTTAAAAACTATGTTACTATGTATGTTTGAACGGGTCCCTAACCTCCATTTTCAGCCTCTATTTCGGTTAAAAATTGGTGCACTACAGAAGGTGTGAACCCATACTAAAATACAAGGATATCTGCAGCACTCAATCCTGTCAGTAATTGCCACTGGTTTGATTTTATGTATTCTTATGTGGTGGAGAAGGATGACTAGGCATAAGACTACATAAAATCAAACCAGTGGTAATTACTTTTGACTTTATTGGGAATTTGGCAGGAACACTATATAGGTATATTTACATTTTATTTAATAGGAATAGTAGTTACCAGAATTTTGCAGAATACCATTGTGCATATGAAGCATTGTGCAACCTTTAAAGGTAAACCTCCAATTTTTTGAGTATCCTATGACCTACCTAACTGTACAATTTTGTCTAAGTCAGTTACTCATCTAAAAACATGTATAGCACATAAATGTTTAAGTTCAGATCCTACTCAATCTTGTTTGTTCATTATATTGCAGTGCTTCCAGCAGACTAATACCCAATGTCATGAAGGATCTCCGCTATTAATAATCAACTTCTTCAATCATGAATTAGGTACCATATACATGTTTTGATTTTAACCTCGGAACCTTTTACTGGAGCAATTAACTAATGAAACTTAAACCTGTGCATTTTTTGTATCTAGTAACTTATAAAGCCACTGATAGGCCCGTCCACAAACCGATTATCAAGCTGTTCAGTATCGAGAATATATAAAATCATTTCAGTGGTAACTTTTAACTTTTATGTGAATTTGGAAGGAGTGCTGGATTGGTAAAATCATACCCAGACCATTCCCATTCTGAATTTGTAACAGGAACAGCACTTGCCACCATTCCTCAGTATACCATTGTGCATGTAAAGCATTGTGCAACTCTTAAAGGTACAGCTTCTATTTTGTGAATGAGTACCTATCTGTAAACTTTTGCCTAAGCCAGTTATTCATCTTCTCCTAGTTACTACCTTAGGAATACTAGATATAAACCCTATAATAACTACATGTCAACTGAACACAAAGCCCAATTCATGTAAGCTATTTTGGCACTGTCCCCTTGATATCCATTCTGTCAGGAGCCTGGCACATAAGCATATATTTATTTCACATTCACAGGCAGAACAAGATCAGTGGCACATACAAGAACAGCACCTACTTTCCTAAATAACCTTCTAGAGGTAAGGAAATGCCATACATCAGAAAGTTGTTAAAAGTATGAGTTTCCCAACTTAGTGATCTTTTGAACCAATTCTTTGCATTATATTTTAGGTCACGGCAGAACAAGAGAACATACTCAATAGCAGATTTCAATAGGACAAGCACCCTTAAAACATTGATGACAAATTACAATACATTTTGTCAATAAAACATTTTTTATTATTTTTTAATATTTAAACCTTTATTGTGATTTTAACTTCATTACTAAACATCCCAAAAATGGGTTAAACCTGTTTAACTGTGGCTTCTCTTTTTAAGCCGTTGATAGGGGTTCTATATAGCGCTGGGCCTTAACCAATTAAAAATAATACACAGCTGTGTGATGCTATGCATAGCATGTTATCACACTCACAGGAGCAGAATAAAATGCTATATGGACTGACTACTCTCGGGAACTAATGTCACATTAGCATATCATAAGCAATCTTTAGAAAGACACCCTACTGAGGTGTCAAAACCATAGTACATGTACAACAAGCAGCGGCTAATCAGACACCAGTGGCTGCTGACGTCTGATTGGCCGCTGCTTGTTATACATGTACTGCGGCAGAGACCCCTTTGTATAGCGCTGGCATAAATGCCCACTGATCACTCCCTGCTCCCACCCTCAGTACAGTGCCTGGAATGCGGGAGTGTGAATGTGATGGAGGCTGCATATGGGGGGTTGCATATGGGGGACACTGGATGATGGGGTTGCATATGGGGGGCTTCATAAGGAGGTTCTGGATGATGGGGGCTGCATATGGGGGGCTGATGGTTGATGGGGGCTGCATATGGGGGGTGCTGTATGATGAGGGCTGTATCATGGGGGCTGGATTATGGGGACTGCATATGAGGAGGCTGGATGATGGGGGCTGCATATGGGGGTGCTGGATGATGGGGATTGCATATGGGGGGCTGGATAATGGGGGCTGCATATGGGGGGCTGGATAATTGGGGCTGCATAGAGGTGTGTGCTGGATGATGGGGGCTGCATATGGGGGCCTGCTGGATGATGGGGCCTGCATATGGGGGACTGCATAAGGGGGGCTGGATGATGGGGGCTGCATATGGGGGAGTGCTGGATGATGGGGGCCGCATATTGGGGATCATGAAAAAAGAAGACATCCCCTGAAAATAAGACCTAGCACATCTTTGGAAGGAAAAATTAATATAAGACAGTGTCTTATTTTCAGGGAAAACTGTCTAGTAAAATTTCTTGGGGGGGTTTATTCTCCAAAATGGGGTTAATTGTGAGGGGTTTCCAATGTTTAGGTACACAGGGGCTCTCCATATGCGACATGATGCCGGCTAACGATTGCAGCTAATTTTTCATCCAAAAAGTCCAATGGCACTTCTTCCCTTCTGAGCTCTGCCGTAAACCCAAACAGTGATTTATAACCACATATGAGATATTGGTGTACTCAGGAGAAATTTTAGGATCCATGTTATCCTGTTGCCAATGTGAAAATGAAAAAATTGAGGCTAAAAAATTTTGTGAAAAAAAAGTACTTTTTCATTTTTACGGATCAATTTGTGAAGCCCGTGGGGGTTCAAAGTGCTCACTATGCATCTAGAAAAGTTCCTTGGGGGTTCTAGTTTCCAAAATGGGGTAATTTCTGGGGAAGTTCCAATGTTTAGGTGCATAGGGGCTCTCCATTCCCGACATCATGTCCGCTATCAATTGGAACTAATTTTTCATTCAAAAACTCCAATGGCGCTCCTTGCCTTCCGAGCCTTGTCGTGCACCCAAACAGTGGTTTATGACAACATGTGAGGTATCGGTGTACTCAGGAGAAATTGCTCAACAAATTTTAGGATCCATTTTATCCTGATGCCCATGTGAAAATGAAAAAAAATTGAGTCTAAATAACATTTTTGTTGGAAAAATTAAAATGTCCATGTTTTTTCTTCAACATTGCTTTAATTCCTGTGAAGCACCTGAAGGATAAATAATTTTCTTGAATGTAGTTTTGAGTACCTTGAGGGGTGCAGTTTTTGGAATGGTGTAATTTTTTGGTGTTTTCTGTCATGTAGACCCCTTATAGGGACTTCAAATGTGATGTGGTCATTAAAAATATAGTTTTTATACATTTTGTTGGAAAAATGAGAAATTGCTGATGAACTTTGAACTCTTCTAATTTCCTAACGAAAAAAAAAAAATTGTACTGATGTAAAGTAGACATGTGGGAAATGTTATTTATTTTCAAAATTTTTGCCACATTTCTGATTTTTTTCACAATTAAACGCAAAAATGATCGACCTAAATTTACCACTAACATGAAGCCCAATATATCACGGAAAAAACAATCACAGAATCTCTAGGATCTGTTGAAGCGTTCCAGAGTTATTACCTCATAAAGGCACACTGGTCAGAATTGCAAAAAATGGCAAGGTCAGTAAGGCCAAAATAGACTGGGGGTGAAGGGTTTAATAATCTTTTAACAAAATAGTTAAACTCAAACAGAGAAAAATTCTTTATCTAACATAAAACACAGAGACAACTCTCACAATTTTTTTAAACCCAAACATACCCTCCAATGGTAATCCACAGTGATTTCCAACAAAGCTTCTCAGCTCTTTGACATTGTAGGGAGTAGAGACATTACAGTATCCACTTACTATGAGATGCCGTTTCAAACTTATAGCCTGTTCTGTGAGCAGTGAAGTCAGAGAGTTCATCTGAAGTCAGAACTGAGCCGCACCAGCTGTGGCCTCAGATGAACTCAACTAAGACATCACCTCTCACACAGCCAGCAGTTAGTCTGAGAGCGGTATTCACAGTTAATGATTTTTTTTTTTAAATTATTTATTTAAATAAGTAAAAAAAAAAAAAATGAGCTCAACTGTATTTCTAATTGCCAGCCAGGGTAATACCAGGATCTTGGGGGTGGCAGCCAGTAGCTGGATGCTTTATCTGCACTGAGAATCAAAATATGCAATTTTTTTAAATGATTTATTTTTACACACCTACAATGGCAGGTTCATTGCCAATATACTAATGTATATGACAAACAATCACAGATGCCAGCACCATGCGTGGGGGCACAACGGCAAATCACAGACACTGTCACAGAGTGGGCATCTATGATTGGCTATTGGAGTCAGTGCAGTGAATAAATGTAAAGTTAATGAGCAGATTTGGAAGCAAGTATGACCACAGCACCGTAGACTGGTAAGTATAAATCTCTTACTTTAATCATCATTTTACTTCTTTTTATAGCCCTTCCAGCCAAACACAAACAGTAACATTGGCTTCTCAATAAAGTCAATGTCCAGGGTCTGTTTGGGTTTGCTAATCCCTATCCATTTCTCTCTCAGTTTTAAGCATCAGTAAAAACCAGACTAAATGCATTAAAGAGGACCTGTCACCAAAGCAGGCATGGTGATCTAATTACAGCACTGGATACAGCATGTCTGCAGCATGCAGACAAGGGGTCCCCCAGCCCTTGAGCAGCCCTGTACCCCGAGATAATACAGTTAGAAAACTTACATGCTACAGCCACTAAGGAGGTGGCTAGGGGATGCAGCCAAGGGCAGATTCACACCCCCTGCCTGTGTAATCTGCCCACCGCTGGCAATCATCCTCTCCCTGTCTGCAGCATTTAAACACAGTTTTTTTTTCCTTCCCGTGTAGCCCCGCTTGTTACTTGATTGAGCATCAGCATGCTTGGACACTCTTGTTACTCCACCAAGTATCTCAGATGTTTGAGCTAAAGATTAAGTCAACTCGCCACATGTTTTTGGCTGTTTTTCAGCCACTAAACATGCAGAGATTGCCTGAAAATCACAGTATTGCCATGGCCATGTTGACTATTGGCATTACTGGTATTGGTCATCAGCTTTGCATCATCAGGTATTATATAAGATCCAGGCATGCAATGCTTAGGAGTTTATAAGTTACAGTCACTAATCAGAAAGAAATACACAGAAATTGCTGAGCAATTGTTCTTTTCATCTTAGGCAATCAATTGTGGATCATAAGGATCATACATTAATAAGGAATAAACAAGCTATATGATAATTTAAAAGAACACTCTTAGGCCCCTTTCACATCAGCGGTAATCGCTGATCGCGGCAGATGCGGTGAAAAAAACTCAACTGCCGCAGTTACCGCATAACGGCCGCACTTGTGATTCACTTGCGGTGAGCCCCATGCAATGTTTATGGGGCTTGGGTCAGGTGCGGTATAGTTGCGGTTTCGGCATTTGCGGCAGATGCGACTTAGAAAAAATCGTGGACAGCCGGGTTTTTTCGTGGCCGCATCTGCCGCAAGTGCCGAAACCGCACTTGCCGCACCTGCCGCACACTTACCGCAAGCCCCAAAAATAATGCATGGGACTTGCCGCAAGTGAACCGCAAGTGCGGCCGTTATGCGGTAACCGTGGCAGTTGCGTTTTTTTCACCGAAACAGGCGCAATCAGCGATTACTGCTGATGTGAAAGGGGCCTATGTCTAGTTTACACCTATAGAATATGAGTAATAGAATGTAACTATCAAGAATAAAATGAAAAAATTAGAGGAGAAAATTATTGCAACAAAAGAAATCTAAATTCGATTGAGATCATAAAGACTATGTCAACATTGAGGTCTTTTTATGGAAAAGAAATAGAGAAAAATCCCCATTGGGGGTAACCCTACTTTGAGATATGGCAGTAGCAGTAGACATACTTATGATCCATCAAAAAGTCAGCTTTAGTAACATGGATACCTTAGACTTTTCAGGTGGCAATATGTCGAACGATTTCTACTTTAGAATACATCATTAGGCATCACAAATTCTAATGGAGCTGCAAATAACAATAGGACCTTCTACAGTCAGAATAAAACATCTAAAAAAGTTATCATATTCCTTTGTACAACATCCTTCAAAAAATGTAGGAGGAGAAGGAGTGGCGGAAAGAATTAATGTAACTATAAGCAGATATCCTCAATGAGAAAAGAAGACTTACAATTTCTAAAGATTAATAATTCTAGTTTTGTTTTAATGAATCCTCAAACTGTTATCTAAAGGACTTTTATTTGAACCTACAAATTAATTTGATGTTTATAGGACGATACTCGATATCAACAAATTTGTACGTTTTTTAAACTTTAAGATGTCTCTATTTTTAACACTGATTCTGAACTCAAGGACTATGCATTAATATCATTGTACAAATCACCTACAATGGATTTGGGTCCTTTCCATGAATATCCATATTGAATTTTAAACAGTTAGCCATGGAAACTAAACAAGAAGTCAATCTCAAACTTTTATTCACAACTAAGAATTTATTTTTATCCCATTCAATCTCATCCTTCAGTATTGTGTACCTGGAGGAACTATTGTATATTAAACAGGAAATTAAAGGACAAAAAGAGAGTTATCCGGCTGATTAATAGTTCACAGTATTTCAGAAAATGCTGAATGACCTTTGTGATGTCACGAAAATGTGGAACTAAGTCTACATAGACTTTAATGATTTAATTTGCTTAGCTCCATACATTACGGTCATGTGGTCGTGACATCACACAGGTCGTTTATACAGAGCAGTTGGTATTGAGTTTAGTGACATACCTGTCAACCATTAATCAGCCGGACGACTGCTTGACTGTATGCCAGCTAGCTAATGAAAATATGTAAGTTGTTAAAATGCTATTTTGGTATTAATACAACAATTTTTTTCCTTTTTAAAGTTTATTAAAAACCTCCATGATCAAAATAACATTGGGGTGGTTTAATAACAAAAAAGGACATTGAAGAAAACTTTTCAACTTTGAGTCTTGGTTGATTTTCTTCTTACAGACAAGATTTTCGCTAAGAATGAACATTAAACAAGATATTATTTATCATTGTAACTAAATTATTTACTATTTTTATATTATGTTTTGTAATATATATCATATTTTACATGTATATGGGATTTTATTGGATTTGATTAGCTGAGAATGTAATAGGCAGGGGTGTTTAACTACTACAGGTGCAGGGATTGCAATCACACCTGGGCCCTGCAGCCTAGAGGGCCCCAAAAATCTCTTTGGCCTATAGAAAGAGACTATTGCTTTTAGAGATTTGCAATAGTTGGGGGCCTTATTGGAGCTTTTGCATCGGGGCCCATGAGCTTCAAGTTTTGCCACTGGTAATAGGTCACCTTGCTGCATGTGAACAGCAGTAAAAGACGTAGGACGGCAAATTCATTTAGTATTTGATGTACAATTACTAAGAACGCCTGGTCGAAATGCGTTTGTTACTAGTGATGGGCGAACCCGAACTGTAAAGTTCAGGGTTCATACCGAACATCTGGTGTTCGGGCACAGATTCTGAAGACAGACTTTCCTGGGAAGTTCGTGTTACAGTTCGCCTTTGGGTTCAGGGGTGGGGGAAGCTGTAAAAATAAGGAAATTAGTTATTAAGCAGCATTATACTTATCGCATCCAACTGCCCTGCTGCGTCTACTTCTGGTGCTGCTCATTAACTTCCTAGATATTCACGTAGAGGGGCCCAACAGTCAATCACATATGTTGTCACAGAGAGTGGGTATCTGGTCACAGAGATATGTAGCAGAGCTAAAGATGTTCATTGTGGATTATGTCAGAGGGAGTTTTTTTGTTAATAAAAGATGGGAAACGGGGTTGTCTTGTGTTTTACTTCTAAATGTTTTTTTCTGTGTTGTGATTTTTTATTGCTTACTTGAAATTCACAGGGGTGGTTCTAATATTGGCCTGACACTACGTATTTCGGGCTTAGTGGCAGCTGCCAATACAAAGCTGGCATTAACTTCTTTATTACGCAGTGTGCCACCGCCACCAGGGCCACTGGAAAAGTCAAGATAAAATGGAGCTTCTATGATTGTGCCATTTTCTGGGGTAGATACGGGCTGCAATTCACAGCGGGGAAGCCCAGAAAGCTTGGGCCACCCGGTGCTGAGGATTCAAGCCCCCGGGTGACTAGTTGTACCTGTGTTGAAACCAAAAATACAGCAAAGCCCCATGTCATTTGTTTTAATTGTTTTATGAAATTCATGAAATAATTTAAGAAATGGCTTCCCTATATTTTTGGTTTCCAATCAGGTAAAAATAGGCAGCTGGGGGTTGGAGGTAGCCTGTACCTGCCTGCTGCACCTGGCTGGCATACAAAAATATGGCAAAGCTCCGTGTCATTTTAAAAAAAATTATTTCAAGGAATAATTTTATAAAAAGGGCTTAACAGTGTTGTGGTTTTGGTGTTTTTTCGGCCAGCAGATTCATATGAACACATTGAACACAAAGTACCAAAAAAATCATGAAATCCACAGCAGAAACCATCTTGTGGTTTTGGTGCTTTTTGGGTCAGGAGATGCAGATGAACACACTGAACACAATATATGCAGTTTTGTGCCAAAAGTGCACCAAAAGAGCATGAAATCCATGGCAAAAAACACATGAGGGTTTTGGTGCGCCAATTCTCTGTGACAGCATCTGTGATTGGCAGTTGGGTCCCTCTGCAGTGAATATCCAGGAAGTTAATGAGCGGCTCCAGAAGTACAAGTGGGTGGACGCCAGAAAGTATAATGCTGTTTAATAACTATCTTCTTTCTTTTGTAGCCTACTAGCCCCCATCCTACAACTTTACAGTCTGAGTTCGTGGTTCGGACTCAAGTTCGAGCCACTTTTGACCCCCAATCCGAACTTTAAAAAAACGTCCGGGTGTGTTCGCCGAACCCGAACATCGGCGGGTTCACCCATCAGTATTTGTTAGGAATTGTACTGCATGTAAGCATTTATATATCACATTTTTGGAGGATCAATTTGCGAGTTTTAATGGATTATTCAAATAAACAGGTTTCTACAAAGTTCTAGTCGCTTGAATTCTCCCTATACTATGCAGAGTTTGGAGAAAAATAAGACTAAACTGGTTAATTAGAATTTCAAATCATCTCTTTTAATAAGTATTTTTTTCCTCATCTCACTAGCAGTATTGTCTTAGATGGGGGTAAATTTTGCTTTTCATTATCTTTCTACTTGAATATTATATCAATACGAGGGAAAAATGTATGTGCTAGAGCATGAAAGTTATTTAAAATATACGGTATTTCTTTTTTCACTCATTCCATGGAAAATACTTAAAAATTATGTAGAGCGTGTTTTTTATTAATAGAGTTTTGATTAATCAAAGCTCAACAAGCACTTCAACAAATTACAAAGTAAATCTAATTAGTTTATAATATTTAAACACATTCTATTATAAAATTGTATTCCATTTCTAACCGCCATGTTATTAAGCAACAAAAAGTTATTAAGAGTGTCTTTAGAGCAAAGATCACTAAGCATTGTATAATGAAATGTAGGTGGGCGACAGGAGCACTGTATTACCATTTGGCCGTACGAGCAGCATTTAAACGATGTACTAAGTACTGACTGAACATGATTTTGCTCATAAATTTTCAGATTAAATTATCATTCCATTTTAGCTGCTAATTCAAGATATAATTGAATAAAGCTTGCAATTTTTTTGTCATATTGCTTTTATTAGTTCTACGTCTAATTTGTAGGGAGTTGAACTCTGTCTAAAGGCCATATGAGACCTTACCAGCTATATTACCTTCTGGTTCAAGAATATTCTACAGGAAAAATCCTAAGAATATGTCTTCTATAACAATTGAGTAACTATGTCAAGTCAGGATTACTTCCACAAGAAGAATTGTATGTATAATATGAGGTCATTAATCATAGTCTTCAGTCTCTCACCCTGTACCATATTCACCACCATGTAACTTCTCATTTATATTCATTAAGGCAAAGTTACATATATAGGATCTTGAACATTGATTTATTTTATGATTTGCACAGAAATGTGAGTATAATTGAAATTCAAATGTATATATTGCTGACAGAAATGTCACCTAAATGTTAAATATCACAACCAGGTACATTGATTTACATAATATATATATTATAATTAATCACATCATTATACAGTATTTGTTACTTCTTTTACAAAATGTGATGTATAAATATAAATCGAGGTGGGCATATAAAATATGCACAGTTTGTGTTTGTCTTCATGTGAAAAGAATATCTGTTTCATAGTTCTTAAGGTGGAAGGAAGACTTTAACTCCACCTAGTTCAACCCATAACCTAACATGTTGATCTAGAGGAAGGCAAAAAAAACCCCATGTGGCAACACTAAGCTCCACATTGAGGAAAATAATTCCTTCCTAACTCAACAAACGGCAATCAGACTAGTTCCCTGGATCAACGCCCTATCATAGAGTCTAGTATATATAACGGGTAATGTTATATTTTTCAAGGCATCCAGGCCATTCTTAAATTTTAGTATTGAATTACTCATTACAATATCATACGGCACAGAGTTCCATACTCTCACTGCTCTTTACTGTAAAGTATCTTTGCCTGTGATTATGATTAAACCTTCCTTCCTCCAGACGTAGAGGATGCCTTCTTGTCCCAGTCGCAGACCTGGGTGTAAAAGATCAATAGAAAGGTCTTTGTACTGTCCCTTCATTTATTTATACATTGTAATAAGTTCACCCCCAAGCCGCCTTTTTGCCACACTAAATAACCCCAAATTTAATAACATGTCTAGGTATTAAAGTCCTCTAATAACCTTGGTTGCTCTTCTCTGCACCCGCTTTAGTTCAGCTATGTCTTATACACTGCATTATCTTTAGAGCCATGTACTTGTCTCATATGCTGTATTAGCTTAGGGGAACCTTTCTCTGTAGAGATAGGCATTGTTCACACACAATTTGCGGTTTTTTTAGCACTCCTAAAACCACATGCGTTTTTTTAGGAGTGCTAAAAAATGTCTCTTGTGTGTCTGAAAGGAAATACAGCCTTTTTGGACTTTGTCATTTTTTTCCTCAAAAACGCAGGCTTCACAAGCGTTAACGCAGGGTGCATAAATGTGCCATTTAAAAACGCATGGGTTTCCCATAGGGCCCCATGTTATAGAAACGCATGCGTTTTTTTAACATGAGACCCTATGGGAAACGCATGCGTTAACGCAGGTGCCTATATGTGCCCTGCGTTAATGCATGCATTTCCCATAGGGGCCCATGTTAAAAAAAAACACATGCGTTTTTGGAAACAACCCCTGCGTTTTTTTCCAGCACCCAAAAAACGCTGCATGCAGCGTTTTTGGACTGGGGGAAAAAAACGCAAATGGAGCTGAAAAACGCATGTACACTCAAATGTACCCTGCGTTAACGCACCTGCGTTTTTTTTAACACACAAAAAACGCAGAGATGGTCAAAAAAACGCATGTGTGTGAACAAGGCCATAGAGAGATAATGCTCTTTGAAACTTACGAACATTTTACTAATAATTTTGCCAAAGTAAAAATAATTGCAAGGACAGAGAATTGCATGAACTACAAATTTTTATATACAGATGATAAAGTACTCAATCTTTACTGAGAAATGTTCCCCTAAGCCAATGCAGTACTCCCATAGTCCCTACATGGAGACTTGATGTTAAATGATGAAATAAACTTTGTTTTTTTTACAAGAAGGTGAGGGCCGCAGATATTCTTTTTACATGAACATTAATTTTTTCCTCCTGTTTGGGATCATCAGCAGAGTACCACCTGACACCTGCTCCACCAATGAAGCCAAAGTATTTTGAGTCATTTGTTATATAGAGTCCCTTTTGTTTTTTGTACATTTTTAGTTTCTGTTTGTTGTGAGTGCAACTTGCCTAAAGCATTCACTACTGAATAGTAAATGAGATAATCCTCATTTTAGCATTTTACTAGAATGTAATTATTTTTCACAAAAAACATTGCATTTTTAAAAAACAGCCAAAAAGCAATTGTAACATTACGCTCAAAAACTGTAATTTTGGTGTTGTAATAACGCAAATATTCTTGTGATACGTCTTCAGTTTTGTGTCGACATAGCCTACATAGCCCTCCTGCCTGGAACTGGACCTGTTGAAGCTGCACTGCTCCGTGAAACGGCAGCCGTCGTCCGTGCTCCCCACTCTCTCTCCCCAGTTGATTATGTCTTGTCAATTACAGGACGAATAAAAGGATCTCAGAAATTTTGCAGTCAAGCCCCCGACCAGCTCAGTTGACAAAGACATCTAAAAGTAGTTTTTTAAGTTTCCTTTTACAACATATATATTTAAAACTATACAAGTACAGCACCTCTATAATTGTACTGGTCTGAATAATCATATTCATTGGTTATTTTTACCATACATGAATACCAGAAAATCCAAACGCAAAAAAAAACAAACTGGACAAGCATAGAAAGGACAAGCATCTTCATAACATTACATTTATTGAGAAAGTACAATATGACAGATAAAGCTGGATAGAAGGATAATAATACAATTGTTGAAATCATATCTCCCATTAGTATTTCTATATCTTCCAAAAATAACTGTATGAGACAAAAACCTCTAACTTCATTTAATATATATTTTTAAGATTTCAATTTGTTCTTTTGGTATCCATTTGACCGACAAACTACAGATATTCCATTATATTATCCACAATAAAGTATCCAGTATACTTCAGTCCATAGAGGATATATTTGATGAAAATTATACCTTTAAAAAGCTTCTATTAATAGAAACTGATTTCTTGAATGTCACATAAACCTTGTAAGTAATTTATTCAATCACTGGCTTAAGGGGGGGTCTGTTAACTTTATGGTATCTTTCTGAATTTGAATGAAATCCATGGATTCTGGTGGCCATTTAGACTTGCTGCCTATATTTCCATTAAAGAACAAATATGATTCAAAGTCAACAAATGAGCTCTTTTGAGATTTTTTTTATTGAAATTATCAACTACAAATTTTTATCTCCTATTAACAATGTTTCCAACAGAAGAACTTGAAAAAACATATGGTAAATTCTAGTTAAAGATTAGAAATTTATTGCAGTTGAATACTTTGAAAATTTTACAAAAAGTCATTTTTTTTAGAATAACCATTGTTTCTTGTAAAATTTGACTCATTTTAGAATCTTGGCTAATTACTCATCTACAGTTTCAATGTCTATATTACTTTAATAACAAGCAGGTCCTTTGAGAAGGTGTTTGTTTTAGGGTAGGTTACACAAATATACTGCTCAAACAAATAAAGGGAACATTTAACAACACAATGTAGTGTTGAAGGTCCCCTTTATTTTTTTTGAACAGCATATATAGATGTTTTGCTTCTTAGAAACCTCTATATTCTCCAAGCCTGTGATCAGTGCATGGAACCTTCCTTCTCTGGGTACAAAGGGTAGGAGAGAGACTATGTGCACACATTGAGGATTTGGAGAATTTTTTTACTTCAGTATTTGTAAGGTAAAACTAAGATGGAGTAAGACATACAGAAGTGGAGAGAGGTGTGGCCAGCAGCTGTATGTAACAGCAGATATCTATCTGAGATCTCCGGTGCCGGCCGTTAAGCGACAGGGATTCCGTCTTTTTTAAGATAGAAAACCCTATCCAAGCTATCCTGACTGATTCCTAGACGTCAGGGAATGTCTTGCCTGAATTTCAAGTGGCTCCGGTGAGCTGCTTGTATACCGGATGCCTCAAAGCCTTAGACCTGGTCACCAGCTACATCTGGACGACATTTTCCCTGAACGCCGCACCTCTGTGCACATCATCCCACGGACCCACGGCTTGGACTCATTACAGCCAGAACTGCCCACCAGAGTTCTCCCTGACCATCGGTACGGAGCTCTGGGATCACCGCCGCACCCCCGAAAGCCCTCCCCCTGGCTGTTGCTGAGGTAAAGGAAGCGGTAGTGCCTGGTTAGTACCCGCTGCCCCGTTCCCCTACCTGGTCTGGGAGGCAGAGGAGGAGGTGACCGCCGACCATAAGAACAGGCGCACCCACGGTTGTGGCGGGAAGTGGAACCGGAGAGACGGCAGGGGGACTACTTAGCTTTTCCTCAGACCACATGGTGAGCAGAGGCGGAGGGACATTGTAAACTCTGACGCAGAGTGTAGTCCGCTGTGTTCCCTTTGGCAACACTTACTGGAAGCAGTCTACAGCCTCGAGTGTGTGCTGCCTCAGGCGGATCTGGCAAGTGGCCAGACCGCACCCAAGCTGCGCCGACCGGAGGGAGAGGTTTGCCCACAGGGAAAGAAGAAGCTGACCCCTGCAATCAAGAGGGACCACTCCTGCTCCCCACCGCTCACAAGCAACACCAAGGAGACCTGCTTGATCCCCTTCAGCTGTTCACCTCTTGGGGAGGTAACCCATTACTGTGCCCACACACATCCCACAGCCCTCAGCTCCCAGGGTTAATTTTCTCACTCTCACTTAATCAGAAGTTTTTTTGTTTTCCTTTTTTATATGCTCAGCTGACACTCAAAGCTCTACCAGTTCTTGGCACTTCTCACTAGCTAAGGGGCATGGACTGAACACTCAGATTTGCTCATTCTTACACACTAACCTGCACTGCATCCCTTTCCCCTTATTTGCACTGCAGTATACTACCGCAGTACTCTTGTATTCTATTTTCTTATCCTGCCATAGACGGATGTAGCACTCCTATGAAGTATTATTCTCCTAGATTCAGTGCACTGTGTGTGCCCTCTGTTCCACCACTTACTTATACCCTCTTCAGTTTGCCTTTTGAACTTGTGTGACAGTCAATGTCATTTTCACACACCAGCAGCAGTTTACAAGTGCACAGTATGGAACTCTGGCGTTTAATTCCTGCTTTGTAAGTTTCTTAGAGCCCAAACGTGGGCTGAGATCCTGACTTATTTAGCCCTCTGAGTTTTTCTGTGTTAATGTTGCACTGACACTTATATTCACTTAAGCAAAGTTTCAAATTTGCCGTACTATCCAGGACTACTCAAGAATTTTTTCTTCCCTAGATGGGTACATTATTGCAGTGCTCTTTTTACATAATCTGTGGCTTGGGGACGCAGCGCCCTGAGCTCTTGCACCTGCGCGCTTGTCTTGTCTGTATCTAGAGGGCAGGTGTGGTGCTGGGGTGCTGGGAATGCTTGGCCCTCTGGGTTTGTCTGTGTATATTTTACATTATATTAATACTCGCCTAAACCTGCATTCTAAGCTTTCGTACCTTACAGGGTAATTTGCAGATTACTGCCCTTACTGGCACAGATAATAACACATTTTCTTCTTACAGCACAAACCATTTCTAATAGCCATCTGCAATAGACTCAGGAGCCTTAAACTCTCTATCATATTATTGTTGTTTTGGTATAGTAATTGTACTTAAGTTGTTCTAAAGTCCTCGCTTTGCTTATTCTCTTGTTAATCCCGGTTGGCGCCTCACCCCACTTTACAATCTCTTGACGGCCTTCCCTCCGACCCCAGCTTATAAACCCAACATAACCTAACACAGCCCCTACCTTATCTAAGGTCTCAGCCAACCTAATATCACGCCTCTCAAACTAGGCCAAATACAACACCCCATTGTGCAGACAACATCTCAGAGACACACAAATCTTCACCGAAAAGCAAAATTCCAACACCGGCCTCGAGTCACACCCTCCCCAAAATAGGGAAAGACAAACTGCACTCTGAACACAACTCACAAGACTGGAGATCATCCTCGGAAGATATGTCAATGTATGAAACTTCCTACTCGTGTTCAAAAAGGAAGGAAATGGAAACTCCCTCCAAACCCAGACAAGGCCCTCCTTCCCCCAATGCCTTGGAATTGGACCAAGATACCCACTTCAGAAGTCCGGCAAGGCAGAAGCTTAAAAAAGAAAACCCTGAGGTGGAACCCCTCCTCAACCTTGATGTTGGCCAGCCCCTTGATAGGGATTTCTTTGTGAAACTATTTACTGGCTTTAAACATTCTATCAAGGAAGATATAAGAGAGCAGCTGGACAAGATGAAGTCCTCCATTACCGCGATAGTCTCACGAGTCGACGAAAGTGAAAAACTAATGTCTGACCTCAAACTAGACAACAAAGACATTAAGACTAACCAGGCCAAGATGAAAGAGGAGTTGAAGCTTTTGAAGGACCAACTAGCCGACAGGGAGGACAGAGACCGGAGACTTAACCTCAAATTCCGAGGCATACCGGAAAATGTTAAAAACAGCGAGTTATTGAACAACATCAAGACTCTGACTAAAAAAACAGTCCCCGCGAAACAAGATTTAAAGTACTCTATCGAAAGGGCCCACAGGCTACCTACACCAGCCCAACTACCAGATGATGTCCCTAGGGATGTAATCGTTAAATACTCCTTCTTCCAAACAAAGGATCAAATTAATGATTACCTTAGAAAGAACAAAACTCTTCCCTCTCCCTATGACAAGTTAAAGGTCTTCACGGATATCTCAAGAGAGACCATGAAAAGGAGATCTCTGCGACCAATAACAGATGTCCTGAGAGCCAGACAAATCGCATATAGATGGAGTCGCCCTTCTTCTAGCGTAATATTTTCATTTAAAAACAAATCCTTCGATATTGAAGATGTAACCGCTGGTCTCAGAGTTCTAAAGGACCTACACCTTGACGGAACAGGATGACTATTCATTTCACCACACTGACCCCAATCTTTTTGGTCAAAGCCGGTCACCCTTGGCCAAAACATTAGCCCGAAGGAAGAAACTCATCGGTTCCCCTGAACCCTTCCTCAACTAAACTTCTAAAAGTTTTCACTAGGGATGGGCGAATCTACTCGCTAGGACTCGTTACTCGGCGAGTAGTAAGGGACTCGCAGGACTCGGTACTCTGCGAGTCTCCCAGTGATTACTCGCACGAGTCCAATGCAAATCAATATCAATCCTAGTTTTGTCAGAAACGCTGACAAAACTAGGATTGCCATTGTTTGCATTAGACTCGTGCGAGTAATCACTGGCTACTGTGCCAGTGATAGCAGGGAACCTCGCAGATAACTGCTGTTTCTTTGCGAGCCGAGTCCAGCTGTCTTCTCTGTGCAGCTCCAGGGTCCTAGAGCCCGCCTGCTCACAGACATTATGTAGCAGTGCTGAGATTGTTCTCAGTCTGCTCATTCCCTGTGTACAGACATGAATGTCTGTGCACAGAGATGATGTAGCAGTGCTGAGATTGTTCTCAGTCTGCTCATTCCCTGTGTACAGACATGAATGTCTGTGCACAGAGATGATGTAGCAGAGCTGAGATTGTTCTCAGTCTGCTCATTCCCTGTGTACAGACATGAATGTCTGTGCACAGAGATGATGTAGCAGAGCTGAGATTGTTCTCAGTCTGCTCATTCCCTGTGTACAGACATGAATGTCTGTGCACAGAGATGATGTAGCAGAGCTGAGATTGTTCTCAGTCTGCTTATTCCCTGTGCATAGACATCTATATTTATGCACAGGGGATGTAGCAGAGAGGACATCGCGTTTTGGACTGCGTCGGACGGAAGAGGATTTTTTTAATTAAAGATGGAGTCCCTAATGGCTTTTTTTTTTATTTCTAATAAAAATTTTTCCTTGTGTTGTGTTTTTTTTAAAACAATTTAATAGAAATTCATGGCGGTCATGTCTAATATTGGCGTGACCGCCATAAATTTCGGGCTTAAGGCCAGCTGATAATACAAAGCTGGCCCTAACCTCTTTATTACCCAGCGTGCCACCGCTACCAGGGCCGCTGGAAGAGCGGAGTTCAGCGCCAGAGGATGGCGCTTCAATAAACGCGCCATCTTCTGGGGCGGCTGCGGGCTGCAATTTGCAGCGGGGGGTGCCCAGAAAGCTTGGGCATCCCTGCGCTGCGGATTCCAGCCCCCAGCTGCTTAGCTGTACCTGGCTAGACATAGAAATTGCGCGGAGCCACACGCATTTTTTTTTTTATTTCATGAATTTCAGAGTCAGAGTCTCAGAGTCAGAATCTCAGAATTTCATGAAATAATTAAAAAAAATGCGTGGGGCTCCGCGCAATTTCTATGTCTAGCCAGGTACAGCTAAGCAGCTGGGGGCTGGAATCCGCAGCGCAGGGATGCCCAAGCTTTCTGGGCACCCCCCGCTGCAAATTGCAGCCCGCAGCCGCCCCAGAAGATGGCGCGTTCATTGAAGCGCCATCCTCTGGCGCTGAACCCCGCTCTTCCAGCGGCCCTGGTAGCGATGGCACGCTGGGTAATAAAGAGGTTAGGGCCAGCTTTGTATTATCAGCTGGCCCTAAGCCCGAAATTTATGGCGGTCACGCCAATATTAGACATGACCGCCATGAATTTCTATTAAATTGTTTAAAAAAAAACACAACACAAGGAAAAATTTTTATTAGAAATAAAAAAAAAAGCCATTAGGACTCCATCTTTAATTAAAAAAATCCTCTTCCGTCCGACGCAGTCCAAAACGCGATGTCCTCTCTGCTACATCCCCTGTGCATAAATATAGATGTCTATGCACAGGGAATAAGCAGACTGAGAACAATCTCAGCTCTACTACATCATCTCTGTGCACAGACATTCATGTCTGTACACAGGGAATGAGCAGACTGAGAACAATCTCAGCTCTGCTACATCATCTCTGTGCACAGACATTCATGTCTGTACACAGGGAATGAGCAGACTGAGAACAATCTCGGCTCTGCTACATCATCTCTGTGCACAGACATTCATGTCTGTACACAGGGAATGAGCAGACTGAGAACAATCTCAGCTCTGCTACATCATCTCTGTGCACAGACATTCATGTCTGTACACAGGGAATGAGCAGACTGAGAACAATCTCAGCACTGCTACATCAGGCAGCAGGCGGGCTCTAGGACCCTGGAGCTGGGGCAGCCAGAACACAGAGAAGACAGGATCTTATCTGTGCGAGTCAGCGATTACTTACAAAGTAAACGAGCAATGCAAATAAATGACAAAACTAGGATTGCTTCAGGCTGAAGCTTCCGAGACACATCTGCGATTTGTAAATCTCACACTACTCGCTATTACTCGCTTCCCATTCATTAACATTGGACTCGCTAGACTCGCAACGAGTAGCGAGTCCTGTGCTCGGACTCGCTAGAGTCAAGCGATTCCGAGTAATTTAGGATTCGCCCATCACTAGTTTTCACTTATTCCTTTCTCTGTTTGATCTTTTTCTCACTTTATCGGTTGAGCTCCTCCCGTTACCTAGGTTACCTACACCCTTTCCTCTCCTCCCCATCCTAACCAACCCAAAATCAAGTTCCCTACCTAACACACGATTTTTTACACGCTAACTAGTGATGACCCATAAATTTATGTCACTAAATACAAACGGTCTCAATTCCCCTCAAAAACATTTCCTCATCTGGAAGGAACATAAAAAACACCAAATTGACGTTGCTGGACTCCAGGAGACCAGATTCAGCATAGAGAATGTATATTTATCTTCAAACAAAAAAAGAAATCAGGTGTAGCCATACTTATTAAGGATTCAATTAAATTTGAAGAGAAAGAGGTTATAACAGATAACGAAGGTAGATACATCATACTTAAATGTCAATAAGATGACGTAACTCACACACTAGTAAACATCTATGCCCCTAACAGTGGTCAGATCTCGTTCATAAAAAACTATTAAGAATTATTCGCGAGAAACAAGAGGTTTCCTTGTACATCTTTGGGGACTTTAATGCGGTCCCGAATACCAACCTAGACTCTTCAAACAAAAGTAGAAACATGAATGCCCAGTTAGACCCCCTAATAAAAAAAGAATTATTTGACACTTTTAGATGCATTAATTCTTCTTCAATTGAATATACGCACTTTTCTAGCGTACATAAATCCCTTGCCCATATCGACTTGATTCTAACAAACATCAACTCCCTTCACAGGAGTAAATCAGTAACAATTTTACCAAGATCTTGGTCTGACCACTCGCCAGTAATTTTTGTTGCCTCAAATGGTTTTCCCCCTAAAACTCTGAAAATTTGGAGGGCTAATACCTTTCTCTTCAATCATTCACAGTACAAATAAGAAATTAAAAAAATCTTTGCAACTTTACTTCAGTGAAAACGATCTCGAAGAGACTTCTACCTCAGCAATCTGGACGGCCCATAAAGTGGTCATCAGGGGTCTCTTAATCCAGATAAATTCCAGACATAAAAAATCCATCCTAAAAGACACGGAAACCTTAGTACACAAAATTAGAGAGCTTGAATCTTCCATCGCAACCCATCCCAAAGATATGACTGCTAAGGAATTTCTTAAACTAAGAATTGAACTCAAAACGCTCCTAGTATCTGAATTTGACAAAATGTCCCGCAAAAGTAAGTCCAGCTACTACAACTGTTCAAACAAAGCATCAAAACTCTTTGCCAAACTTATAAAAATGCGTAGGGCCAAAACTATTATTCCTCAAGTTAGAAATAAACAAAATATCCTGCAAAAACTCCCACAAGCTATATCAGACACATTTGCTGAATATTATAGGGCTCTCTATAATCTAAAAGACTCTAACGCAGAAACAACTCCCACCCAATCTAAAATCTCTGCCTTCCTGGAGTCTGTGGAGTTACCATCCTTAACCATTGAAGACATTGAATTGCTGAATTCCCCATTCATTGAAATGGAGATCCTAAACACAATTAACTCCGTAAAAAAATTTAAATCTCCGGTACCTGACAGGTTTCAAAATGAGTATTATTCCGCTTTTTTCGCCCTATCTAACTAGATTACTAAATTCATTAAGTGACCTCGAATCTCAGATTCCCAAAAAATGTTACAGGCCACTATTACAATGATTCCGAAAAACAAAGGCGATCCACAGAATGTATCCAACTACAGGCCCATCTCTCTGTTAAATTCCGACCTCAAAATTATCACCAAGACCATCAACACTAAAATTCAGAAACTTATCCCGAAACTAATCCACAGTGACCAAGTTGGATTTGCTCAAAATAGAGGTCATGCTTTTGCTACCCGAAGAATTATTGATCTAATGACCCATACTGAGGACTCTACGACCCCAGCGATCATGGTCTCTGTCGACGCTGAGAAAGCGTTCAACAGAGTCCACTGGGGATTCCTTTTTGACACCCGGAGGAAGTTTGGTTTTAGAGGCAACATTCTCAGTACCCTTCAGTCGCTTTACTCCAACCCAACTGCGAACATCTTGACCAACAACACACTTTCTGAGACCTTTCCACTCTCGAACGGTACAAGGTAAGGGTATCCTCTTTCCCCATCTCTTTTTGACCTTTTTATCGAACCTTTGGCCAAAAAAATCTGCATGAACCAATCTATCAGAGGAATCCACACCAAGGCCAAGGAATATAAAATCAGTCTTTTTGCGACGATATCATCTTGACTCTCTCTGACCCTCTGAATTCCCTGAGAAACCTTCTAATAACCATTGCCGATTTTTCCAATGCTTCCCTATATAAAATTAACCTCAACAAGACCCAAGTTCTACCTAGACCCTGACACCTTAAATGCCATCAAAAAGGAATATAACCTGTCTTGGAACAAGGAGGAACTGGACTATCTAGGTATTAAAATTACCAAACATATATCCTCCATTGCTGACACAAATCTTTCAGAAACTTTCTAGAATATCCAAACCGTTTTAAAGCACATTTACAAAGCTGACTTGTCCTGGATAGGCAAAGTAGAATCATACAAGATCATCGTGCTTCCAAAGATTCTTTATGTATTTCGCTCCATCCCAATTTCCATTAAACAACATTGGTTCAAAAGACTTCAGGCTCAACTGATGACCTTCATTTGGGGAAACAGGAAACCAAGAGTTGCCAAAACTACATTAGTGAAGAGCAGAGCAAATGGAGGTCTAGCTATCCCCAACATCTCTGCATATTACAACGCCAGTATAATAAAACTTAGTCAGACCTGGTGGAGTGAGATCCTGAGGCCTAGCTGGCTTTCTTTGGAAGAAACCAGACACCCTAGACACAAGCTTATATATAGGGAAGATGGTGTGTCACGGTCCACGCTGCTGCCTCAATGGAATCACAGGGAATGGATGTCTCCAAGAAGTCACAAGGAAGGCAAGGTTCCAAAGTAATAATCTCCTTTATTCACCAACGCATTTCGGCACCTATCCTGGCACCTTCATTAGGTATTGTTACCCTGATGAAGGTACCAGGATAGGTGAGTGTACACCTATTGATATACTCACACAAACAGTGCCACTAGTGATAGGGCACTATTACACCTCTTGTCTCCCCCCTTTTTTGTATTTAGACACAAGCTTAAGCTTTTATTACTCTCACACTTGTGTGACAGAGCGAAACGCTTACCAAAAGAACAAACAATTAAAGAACTATACAATCCTGTAAACTTTTGGCACTCAGGGTGACCGAATATGACCCTTCTTCAATCCCCGATTGGATCCCTGCTGAGACCTTACAGTTAATATTCCCAAACTTAAAACTTGACTCCTGGACAAGCTTCGGCATCAAGCATATGTCCAATATCTGTGATAAAGACAACAAATTGATCCCTTTCTCCACACTACGCTCAAAATACAACTGGAGGATGATGAGCTTCAAACTTGGGAAAAAATCAACATACTCACAAGTAAAAGAAAATTTAACTTTCGCCTACCTCTGAACATTGCCCATATGTTTAAATTCCACCATAGCCCTATATTTTGGAGCACTAGAAGCATTTACAAGTTTTAAATCTCCCGGGAAAGAACCCCGCGCACAAAAGTCACATGACATGCAAACTTCCCATGAAAACTACAAGTTAAATTGTGATACATACAAAGGTACAAACATTAAAACCATAATATAAAAGTAACTAGGCTGGCATGAAAAATATAATAAAACATGATCAAATCGTATGTTTATTTGGAATGGCGGGTTGGAGGTCTCCATCATAAGTATCCAATGGCCTATCTGCTAGCAGCTTTGTCTCCAAGCCCCAACCTTCTAGGCTTGTTGAACTTTTTGATCCTGTAAAATCAACCCACTTAAGTCACCACGATGGTTCTGTGGTTCTGGAGAAGTGTCGAGACTAATTGGAGGGATTTGGGGCATCATCATTCACACAGTCTCTGAGGTGTTCATTAATGTGTTGTTGCAGTTTTCTCATTGTACAGCCTACATATGAAAGGTTGCATAAATTACAGATAATCAAATAAATTACATACAAACTATTACAGTTGATAATTTTATTTTTTTAAACAGTTCAAGCTTTGCTATCATAGTAAACTGTTTTATAGTTTTATCATATTGACATGATCCATATTTACTTCATCCTCATCTGTGGAACCCCTGTATAGAAAGCCAGATTTTTCAACCTTGTCTCTCTCCCACCAAACTAGGTGATAGAAGACTAGACAAAGTAGTGTAGTCTAGTACACTAGACTATAAGTAGTAATGAATATTGGTTTTATGGACTTAGAACCCTTAGTTTGTTTCTGCTTTTCTAAAATATCCTGCCTAGATAAGTTATCTACGGCCTTTACGGCATGTTAAGGGACTACTTCTGATACCCTCTGTCAATCAAACTTTTACAAATCTCATTTCTTTCCTGTATGAATCTATCTGGGTCTGTGCAATTTCTCTTTGCTTTATATATCTCACCTCTGGGAATATTGACTTTCACATGGCATGGATGACAAGAATCTGCATGTAATATAGTATTCCAGGAGATTTGATTGCAGAAAGTGTAAGTTTTTACCTTACCATCCGTAGTGTATGCTGAGATCACCAGGTTTAAAAACCTAATACTTCTCCTGTAAAATTTATAGGTGAAAAAGAGATTACAAGGATTAGCATTCATATAATAAACCAAGAGTGGAATGTCAGATGTGTCTGAGGACCATAATATAACAATATCTCCATATATCTCACATATTTAACTATATTAGAATAAACGGCCTACTGTCTGAAAAAGCATTTGACCTCTCCCACAAAGTGATGAATAAATTTGAAAACAAAGGGGAGAATTTTGCCCCATTGATGTTCCCCTAAAAAGAGAATGGGCATCTGTGATTGGCTTTCGAGTAATCTCAATCAGCCCATATATTTAGAATGGTACAATGTTTGGGCTTGTTTCGAGTTACTCCAACAGCCAATCAGAGATGCCCATTCTCTGTGCCAGTGCTGTAGTTGGCTGTTGGATCCGTCACACATATAGAAGTGTAAAATTAAATTAATAACTTAAAAAAGATATAGCACTCAACTGAATTTTTGATTCTCAGTGCAAATAAAGCAGACAGCTACTGGATGCCACCCCCAGCTGCCTGGCCTATAATTTCCAAGTTCAGTTTTTGTCCCCTTTTTGAAAATTGGCACCACATTTGCTATAGTCCTGTGGTACAGACCATGTTATTATGGAATCTTTAAATATTAAAAATAATGGTTTATCTATGACAGTACTTCATTCCTGCAGTACTCTGTTTTGTATCCCATCTGGGTGCGGGGATTTGTCAATTCTAGTGATTTTTAGGTGGTGCCGTACTTTCTGCTGGGTTAAGCAGGTGACATTTAATGGAGAATTTTTGCTATCACTGATCATGTTGTCTGTCATGGGATTTTCTTGTGTAAATACTGTTGAAAAAAAGTCATTTAACATATTGTTTTTTTCCTCATCCTCATCCACCATTTCACCTAGACCATTTTTAAGGGGACCAACATAATCATTTTTTAGTTTCTTACTATTTATGTAGTTAAAAAATATTTTGGGATTTTTTTTTACTTTCTCTGGCAATGAGTCTCTCTGTCTCAATCTTTGCTGCCTTGATTTGCTTTTTACAAATGTTATTTCATTTTCTGTATTTATTTAATGCTTCATCACTACCTACTTGCTTTAATTCCCTAAATGCTTTCTTTTTGTCACTTATTGCGCCCCTTACAGCTTTATTTAGCCATAGTGGTTTCCTCCTATTTCTAGCATGTTTATTCCCATAGGGTATATATTGTGCACAGGTACTATTCAGGATGCATTTGCTTTGAGTACCTTTATGTCTCAGGACATCGTCCCAGTTATTTCACTAAGATTATCTCTCAACCAGTTGGATATCTGCCATCCTCAAGTTTTAGTGTCCTTGTAGCCCCTCTACTACACATCTTATTAAAGGATATTTGAAACCTTATTATTTTGTGATCACTATTACCCATGTGACCTCAACCAGTATATTTGATATGCAGTCCGGTCTGTTGATTAACATTAGGTCTAGCAGTGCCCCCCTTCTTGTTGGGTCCTGAACCAGTTGTGAAAGTTAATTATCTCTCATAATTGTCAAAAACCTATTACCTTTGCTGGAACAGCAGGTTTCTGTTCCCCAATGTATTTCAGGGTAATTGAAGTCCCCCATAATAATGACTTCTCCCTGAGTACGCTGCTTCAACTATTTGCTTTATGAGGATATTCTAATTTGTACAAGGCATGATAAATCAGAATATTACCAAAGGATTTTGGGCAGCAATGTAGTGCCCTGTGTCTGAAAGCTGGGACTGGTGTCGTAGGTCATGGGTATTTGAGCAGACATTATCCCAAACTTACTTTATGAAGCACTCAAAATTATATGGAAGCAAAGCACTAGAGATTAATGAAGTTGTCAGAAATAAGTTAGGATCTAAATCCCATTGATCACCTGGGGAGAGATATTAAAATTGCTGTTGGAGAAGGCGCTCTTCAAATATCAGAGACCTGAGCAGTTCCTAATAGAAAAGTTTTCCAAAATTCCCATTGAGAAGTCAATATCCATCGCATAGCTCCGAGACAATTGAAAATCAGAAATAGAGAAAATACTGTGGTTAATTTGTGAAAAGTGCAGGGCACATGATATCATGATAAAATAATGTAACACTGTGGTAGTATCACAAGATATATCACAAGGCTTTAGGCTCATAGGAAACCTTGCTTAGTAAATGACCATAAAGAGTCTACATTATACTACCATAATATATTATATTACGGAACATGTCACAATTACATATAGACCTCATTTTAGACACTTTATGGCCCCATTCAACTCTAAGCTTCTATTTACATTAACAAGCATTTAAATACATCTATTCTCTAATAACCATAACCACTTTTGTGTTTTTCACAGTAAAATTCTATCATTTTAACCGAGGACGACTTTTAAATGCTGCTCCCTTTAAATTCCATATTGGCTTCTCCCTTTTGCAAAGTTAAAAGAAACTATTAATACAGTAATGTGTAACATAGAGAAATATGATTGTCTTGCAGTATAAATGTACGTGCTGTCTACATTCTTTAGATAAATTGTTATTCTATCTCTATTTAGATTTCATCTCATTGCAGAATTGTCCCCACAGACATGAAAAATGTCATCATCCATTCAATACATCAATGACAAGACTGTAATTTAACCTGCCATACTTCTTGTTACCACCATGATAGATGACACTTTGGTTCAAAAAAAATAGCTAAAGTACCATCCAGAGTACAAGTTTGTCCTTCAATCTGGGAATAACTTGCACCCAAAGTTTAAAACTCTTAAAATGACAAACAAATATGTTGCTGCCTTTCGTCCTTTAAATTTGTCACTTAACAGCTTAATCGTATATCTGAGACCTTCATTTTTTTAACTGTTACAGAGCTGAACCCCAATGATCTGCAGTACAAATTGCCTTTTATCAATCTGCCAGAAAAGCTATGGTTTCCTTTTGATAAAACCAGCAGCTGTGCAAAATAATCAGGCATGAAAGGAAGTGTGACCAGAGCAGATACAAGATCTCCATAGAGCATTGTAATGCACAAAGGTAGAGCTGATCTAAATCATTTGCAGGCATAATTATTTTGTGATAATAACAGCCCTTGAAGCTACTTTGCTCATCACAGCATTTTTACATTAAGAAAACCCAGAGCTACTTTCTCTTATCTATTAATCTATTGCTATGTTTTAAACTAAGTGTTGAAGGCAATGGAATTCTAGAATATAATGAGATGCAGGATGGAGCAAGGTTATACAGTATGTGCAATGGATTAACATTGCAAAATAAAATAATGTGTAGAGATGAGTTCAAATTGGCACTGACGTAAAGCAGATATCAATAGAAATAACAGAGATGGACATAGAGCAGTGTCAGAGCATTAAGAGTGTATACCTTTTCTCACATGTTTTGCTACCACGTATACAGTAGTAGGGAAGCCATGCCCATCTTCAAGGGGGAACGAGTGCATGAGTTTAAAGCGAACCTGTCACACCCCCGGACATCAAAAGCTAAAATAGCCACCTTCTGCAGCACTAAGGCTGCATTCTGAGAAGGTGGCTATAGGCTTTTGATGCCCTTTATAGTATGAAATATTAAGTTAGGTAAATGCTCACTCTTCTGAAGATCGAAGACCGGGAGGCGGGGTTTCACGCTCCTCCGGCCCGCCCCCTCTTGTCAGTCATTGTGCGCGCCTGCTGCTGCCTCCCCTCAGTGTGGAAAATGAACGCGCGTCTCCGTTCTCCTGCACGGAGCCGCGCATGCGCTGTGCGCCCGGTGTCGACTTCCTGGACACCGGGCGCACAGCGCATGCGCGGCTCCATACAGGAGAATGGAGACGCGCGTTCATTTTCCACACTGAGGGGAGACAGCAGCAGGCGCGCACAATGACTGACAAGAGGGGGCGGGCCGGAGGAGCGTGAAACCCCGCCTCCCGGTCTTCGATCTTCAGAAGAGTGAGCATTTACCTAACTTAATATTTCATACTATAAAGGGCATCAAAAGCCTATAGGCACCTTCTCAGAATGCAGCCTTAGTGCTGCAGAAGGTGGCTATTAGAGCTTTTGATGCCCGGGGGGGTGACAGGTTCGCTTTAAAGGCAATATGTGGCACAGCATGATGCCAGCCAAACAGCAGTATTAATTTCAGAGCTTTATCTGTGTAACACAAAGTAAACAGGTATTTCCTCCATAGCGGTTACCATGGTACCTGAGCTGTGTCCTCTGGTGACCTCACTAATTCACCGTTCAGACAGCCGCAGCTCTCAATACTGTCGTTCTGTGCTCGGAGTTCATGATGAAAGCATGCTTCTTCTTCACTATGGCCTCTCATGTAGCAGAGCTGAGATTGCAAAGTGGGACCTCGTGGTGAATTAACTTTGGAGGATATGTTGACTTGGGATTTATGAAAAGTTTGAGACTTTTAATAAATGGGTAAATGAGAGTTGTCAGTGTGTTTCAATTCTAATAAAGTTTTTTTTTCTCTTTGCTTTATTTCTAATAATCTCTTCACTTAATGGATTGGTAATGGGTGGGTATCAGAAAACACCTGACCTTATCAATCCAGGCCTTAATGACAAGCTGTCAGTTAACGGCTGTCATTAACCCATTCTATCACCCAGATGCCACCACACCAGGGCATTGGGAAGAGCCTGGTAAAGCGCTAGGAAATGGCGCTTCTATTGAATGTGCCAAATTTTGGGGAAGCTGTGGGCTGCTATTCTATAGCGTGTGAGGATCCAATAACTTTGGGCTACAACTCGCTGAACATATCAGCCTCTAGTTGCCTAGTTTTACCTTGATTGGCAATTAAAAATAGGGCAAAGTCAATGCATTTTTTTTTAAGTGATTAAAAAAAATAATGGGCTCCCCTGAATTCTTCATTGCCATCCAAAGTATAGCTAGGCAGCTGAAGGGTGGCAGCCCACAGCTGTCTGCTTTATCTGTGCTGAAAAGGAAAATACATTGAATCCCTATGAATTTGATTCGGTTGACAGGGTAGGGGGTACTCGGATACCGTGACAGGGGGTTACTTCGGTGGGGGATCACGGCTGGCTGGTTCCTGGTTCCGTGCACTGGACCCTCAGTGGCACGGGTGGGGGTGATGATGATGGGAAATGATACCGTGATGCCACCTGTGGTACCTGGTAATAGGGTTACCAGCGCTGCGGCCGGCCACTGAGGTGATGGAAATGCAGCTTTGGTAGCACAGCTCCCCACAGGTGGACCTTTACCTCAGGGCAGCGGGGTGGATGAGGGGAGTAGTAGTAGCGGTTCTGCTGTAAACGCTGCAGGCGGCGGCGGGGAATCAGGCACACACACACAATAGTCTCCGTTTCGGTACCGTTTTACTAATGTCCGGTAATAGCCACGGTCCAGGAGGGTAACCAGGTTTCGGTGCAGCTTGGGACATTTACCTTGGAGGGTTGTGAGGCCTCCTCTATTAGTGTGTGCTGTGTTTGGGGTAAACTCTGCCTGTAGCTGAACCTGCCGCTGTTTCTCCCTCTCAGGGTGCGGTTCCACAAGCGACAATGAGAGCCTTTCTGTGGGATTCCTATTCTCTGCTTAGGACCCTGGTCCTATGCTTGGTCATGTTTGAAGCCTTCTATTCTTTACTTCAGGGGGGGGGAATAGATCCGCATGGTCCGTCCAGGCTTTTGCTGCTACACTGTAGATGAATAGTAGCTTTGGACTCCGGTGTCCGGGTAGCTAAACGGTTCTCAGGACTGTTCCCTTCTTTCTTCTTCCTACTTCTCCCACTGGCCTCCGTCCCTCTCTCTAGGGGGCGTTGCACAGCTGGGTCAGTTTTCCTTGTTCTGGGCCTGGTTTGGTCCCAGCAACCAGCTCCTTCCAGTTCCTTCCTCTCTGCTAACTGTAGACTGACTACTGGCTGACTGCTCTCTTCACTGCTGAGTGCAGACTAACTGACTCCTCCCCTCAGACCTGGATCTTTATAGGGGATCTGGCTTAAGGACAGCCAGTGGTGCTCCCCCTCCAGGTCTGGGGTGAAAGGTGTTGGATGCTGTTTGTGCCAAGGTGTACATCCCTCCCTGCACTGGTGGGTCCTGTGGCAATCCCTCGCAGAGGTGCCACATTCTCCCCTAGTTAACTTCAGTCCTCTGGGACTGAAACATTTTCAATAAACATAACATAACTATTTACATTTGAAAGTTGAACGGAGTCTCAAAATAAAATTTACAAAAACCAGGGAAAAATGGGAAAAACGGGTAACTAGTCCATACAGCGCTAGTCCATCCGCTGCAGGCTGTTTAAAGTATTTTGCCGCCACCAGTCTTATGGGTATGGTACATTTTTAAAATGATAAAAAAAGCAAATTCAAAAAGTCCAACAGGTAATGTCTCTGTAGGCTTAAAGGTTCAAAGTTACACAACAAACACTCACGGTGCCTCGGCGTAGGAGTAGAGATGAGCGATGTTCGACTCGAATAGTTCGCCAATCTCAAATTCGAGTTGATTTTGGCGCTATTCGAGTCATTCGCCGAATTCGAACAATTTGGTTCAAATTCGGCGAATCTAGAACATGTTCGATTTTGGTTCGAAAATGCGGCAGATGCGGTCAGAAAACCGCATCTGCCGCATTTTCAGCCAAAATAAACATTTACGAACTCAAATAAAGTGTTAAAAATAAAAAAATAATGTATGCTCACCTGTCCGCGGTCCACCGAAGCCTCCGGTATGGTCCTGTGGCTTACAGGACCTGTGGTGATGTCAGTTCACGCGGGAACTCCGGTTACATGACCGGAGTTCCGCGAGAACTGACGTCACCACAGGTCCTGTAAGCCACAGGACCTTGCCGGAAAGCTTAAAATACACATTTTTCTTTAAGTAAAAGAAAGTGTCCGAAACATAAAAATGTGTATTTTAAGCTTTCCGGTAAGGTCCTGTGCTTATAGGACCTGTGGTGACGTCATGTTCTCGCGGAACTCCGGTCATGTAAGCCACAGGACCATACCGGAGGCTTCGGTGGACCGCGGACAGGTGAGCATACATTATTTTTTTATTTTTAACACTTTATTTGACTTTATTTCACTTCCACAATGTATGTATATACATTGTGGAAGTGAAACAGCCCCACAATCCTGTTTTTTTCGTGTTCCGGGATGTTCGACTGTGTTCGTCGAGCATTCGACGAACATTCTTCGAACACCCCGTCGATTCGGCGAATCGAATCGAACACGAACATCAGGGTGGTGGCTCATCTCTACGTAGGAGTTCTAGGTACTGCAGGGGCATCTAATGGGTCATAAGCGCTGTAGGCCTCCTGGCTTTGGGGTCACCTATTGGCCAAGTTTTTGCTCTCCCCAGACAGCTCCTTACGCCAACTCCACTCACCCCTCTTTCTGATGTTGTGTACCTTTTGTGTACCTGGATTGGGTTGTTTTGGCCTACTCTTCAACCTTCTGTACACTGACATTGGTTACATATTTACATTTTAAAGATTTATTTACATTTTTCTATGTTTTGTACTCTATTGTCTGTACCTTAGTGGTGTTTGACCCAAGTTACTACGTGTTGATCTATATAAAACCGGTATTCCACTAGTGTGTGAGCCTGTTGTAGTGTGAACACTATTTACTGACCCATGTGTTGATCTGCATAACATAGGTATGCCTGAGTGTCTTCTGATTCTCACCGTGGGAATGGCAGGTGCACCGATTGCAGGGTTCTCTGGCTCTGCTACAACGGGTGGTTCTTCTGCTCTTGGTTCTTCTACTGGTTGTGGGAATGTCAACTTTGGGACTAGGTATGCACCTTCTATTTGGGGCCAGTCTGCGGGTACTTCTCCTATGAGTGTCTGGACTGTCTTTGGCTCCTCTTTTTCGGGTTCTGGACAAGGTACATATTCCTTTGGTTGTGGTGGTTGAGGGCACTTCTTTAAATGATCTCTCGACACTGTTGCGGTTGTTTCTCCATTGTCTTTGCTGATCAGACAGGTGTTCTGGTTATCGAAGTTGGATAGTAATACAGTGTATGGTTCTGCTTCCCATTGATCATCTAACTTGTGGAGTCTCCTTTTCCTTTTTTTTTTCTAAACCAATTCATCTGGTGTTAAGGATGTTCCTTGTGTGTTAAAGTTGGTTTCTTGCTTCTCTCTTGATTTTGCCAGACTTTTCTCAACATACTCCAGTATTTTCTTGTATTGCTATGTTCTTCTGGTATCTCAATCTGCATCTAAGGCGTCTTCTTCAGGAACTATAGTGCCCATTTCAAAGTCTACTGGCAATTTTCCTGCTCTTGCTATCATGAGGTATGCAGGGGTACAATTTGTTGAGCTTACTGGGATGTTGTTGTAGATGTCAACAAGGTTTGGTAACTTCTCTGGCCATCTGTTTCGCTTTTTTTAGAATTTTCAACAATTCTATTACCATGTGATTCATCTTTGCGCACATTCCGTTGGTTTGGGGATGATAAGGCATGGTACAAATTTTCTTGCATCCATATAGGTTGCAGAACTCTTGAAATACTTTAGCTTAAAAGGCAGGAACTTTGTCTTTCAATACCTGTTCTGGGTACCCGTGCAGTCTGCAGAAATAGGCTTGAAAGGTTCTGGTGGCTGTCTGAGCTGTTAAGTCCTTTACTGGAGCTACCACAAGGAATCTGGAATAGTGATCCTCCATGGTAAGAGCATAGGTATAGCCCGTAATGCTGGGTGTAAGTTTGACGTGATCTAAGGCTACCAGTTCTAATTACTGTATAATAATGATAGGCTGCAGTGGTGCTTTCTGGCTGTTACGGTCTTTTCTTCTTAATGAACACGGTCCACAATTTTTACACCATTTCTCTATGGTAGACCTCATGCCGATCCAATAGAATCTCTCACATAACAATATCTCCAGTTTTCTCCATCCAAAGTGTTCTGCCCCATTATGGTATGCTTCCAACACCATTTGGACGTCTCTCTTTGGAACCACAATTCGCCATACCATTTCATGTGTTCTTGGGTTGATAAATCGTCTGTTGAATAACCTGCTTCGTTCTTTAAAGAGGTATTGTGCCTCTCGTGGAGCATTTTTTTCAAGTTGGGAATCCGGTTGGGTTACCAGTTTTTTTTTTAGGCTTACTGCCGGATCACTGTCTTGTGTCACTTTCCATCCATAGTGAGGCAACGGGTTTAGTGCAACACTCTGACGGTTCTGGTAGATATGGGCTTCTGTCATTTTCTAATTTCTACTTTTGTGAAAAGCTGGGAATTCTACTTCCTCCAAGTCATCTACCTCTTCTTCAAGTCCTTGAAAATGTACTTGAGGGTTTCTGGAGAGGGCATCAGCATTTGCATTGTTACAGCCTGCCCGGTACTTGATGGTAAAGTCATAGTTCGATAGTCGGGCCATCAAGTGTTGCTCCAATGCACCAAGCTTCGCGGTATCCAAGTGTGTTAAGGGTTATTGTCTGTTAAGACAGTAAATTTTGAAGCTGCCAGGTAATGCTTGAACCACTCTGTTATAGCCCAGACCAAGGCCAGGAACTCCAACTTAAAGGAACTGTAGTTTTTCAGGTTTCTGTCAGTGGGTCGAAGTTTTCTGCTGGCATAGGCAATTAATCTTTCCTTGCCATCTTGTATCTGGGATAGTACTGCTCCCAGACCTACATTGCTTGTGTCGGTGTAGAGGACAAATGGTAGGTTATAATCGGGATAAGCCAGGATTTCCTCACCGGTCAGAGCCTGCTTCATCTGATGGAAGCAGTCTTCTTGTTTTTTTCCCCATTCCAATTTTGGCTCTGAAGCCCTTTTCTTCTTAGTTTGGCCTACCAGAATATCTTGTAGGGGCACTGCCATCTTTGTGTAGCACTTTATGAATCTTCTGTAGTATCCAACCAAACCTAAGAATTGGCGCACTTCTGTGACGGTCGTTGGCCTTTGCCAGTCCTGGATAGCTGTCAATTTTTCCGGGTCTGGTGCTACTCCATCTGCGCTGACCACATGCCCGAGGTATTGAACTTTTGGTTTCAGCACGTGACATTTAGATGGTTTGAGCTTCATTCCGTACTTTGCTAGAGCTGTAAATATCTCCACCAGGTATTACAGATGTTCTTCATAGGTTTTGGAATACATGATGACGTCATCCAGGTATGAGAGCACCGTCCCGAAGTTCCGATGCCCCTGGCAACATTCCATGAGTCTTTGAAATGTTCCCAGTGCATTGGCTAACTGGAATAGCACGCTATTGAATTTGCATCGTCCCATTGGTGTTGTGAATGCTGTTTTCTCCCGATCTTCTTCTGCAGCGGAGAAGAAAAGAGAATTAGTTAGCAGTCTTTAATGCAACAAGAGACTCCTTTATCCCGGGTAACGGGTAAGCATCTTTGTGAGTGATCTTATTGATCTCCCTGTAATCCACATAGTGCCATCCTTCTTTCTGACTAGGACTAAGGGGGCTGCCCAAGGACTATAGCTATCTCTTATAACCCGGCTTCCTTCATGTCCTGCAGCATCTCTTTGGCACACTCGTAGTGGTTTGGTGGAATGGGTCTGTGTCTCACTTTACTTGGGGGATGATTTCCTGTGGGTATGTGATGGTGTATCCCTTTAATCCTCCCAAAATCTAATGGATGCTTACTAAAATATCTGTTCGAACTCTTGTACTACCCGGTAGACTCCGTGCTTCTGGTGGGAAGGGGTGGCATCAGTTTGTACGTGTAACTGCTGGCACCACTCCTCTAGCTGTCCCTTGGAGTTGTTATCCTCCGCTGGTCTGGCAGGGAAAAAGGCTCTACTGTCAGTATGTTATTGTTACAGACAGTATACAGCTTTGCTACAGTAGCATACCGGGGTAGTTTAGCATCTTCTTCCCCTCAATTTAATACATGGATTGGTACTCTTCCCTTGCGTACATTACCACCTCTCTGGCTGTCAGTAGTGTAGGTCTATGCTCTGAATATACCGGCTCTACAACTGCCAGGTATTCCTTTCCTCTGAGACCTATAGCTGCTCGACACCATATCATCATTTCACTTTTCGGTGGTATCACAATGGGAAACGGGTCTGTTTTACCCGTACACTGCCAATATCTTCCCCAGAGAGATTTACCTGTTGCTTGTGGATGAAGGCTCGGATTTCTTTTTGGATGACTCGTCCTCCCATAACCAGCAGTCACAGCAATCTGAAAACAGGCTCTGTAGGGGATTCCTTTTTGCATTTGTGGGGAAACTCTTAAAATATTGACTCTGTGGTCAAATTCTTAACATTTTTGCTCTGTGAGGGAAATTTGATAACTGGCTCTGGGGCAGCTCTGAAAATGTTGACTCTATATGGAAACACTGAAAATGTTGGTTCTGTGGGAGAACTTAGCAGAAATAGGTGGGTTGACCACATAAAACAAAAACATAACCTTTAATTATGATAGTTAAAAACAGATACAACAAGGTGTCCCACCTATAGTCCCAGATGATTACTAAGCTCAATTGAGTCAAATAGAGGCAGGCTTGTTTTAAAATCACTCACCAAGCAAAGTAGGAGGTTTCAAGCCCTATTATAGTAGTTATATATATCAAAGGTCACGTGTGCTATGTTTTTCAGTATAAATTTATTAAAGTATTAAATACATATACAGTTCATTACATAGCATATATAGGAGATATACATAATTTAGGTTTTTATTTATTTCATATGTGATCAAAATTTAACGTGAGATAGTGACCATTAAAATTTTCCCTGGTGTAGGAAACATCCCTTCTATTTGGACTTGAGGTAGAGGACGGGAGTAAATCGGTGCAGATTGTTTCCCTATATGTATACTGTGCATGTATGTATCATATCAGGTATTGAGGAGAGCCGTATGGTATGTGTGTCACCTCAAGGGGGAGAGAACTGCGGAGCAATGCTGGATTATATCCTATGCAGAGATCCTGCAGCTCCTCTGCCCCTGGGGAAACACAGCCCCAGCTAGCCTCATGGTTTTGTACACATGCACTATGTCTACAACAGGGGTGCAAATTTGATCCTCCTCCCACCTCCTCTAGCACTTACCCATGTCCACAGGAAGAATGAGTGTCCTGGTGCCCCCAGACGCGTTTCGCTATTGCTTTCTCAATGGGGTCCGTACCAAAAAATTAAAATCAAATGCAAATACTAAGGGTCCTTTTGGACTATGTTTTAGTTTCATGTGGTCAACCCACCTATTTCTGCTAAGATAAAATGTGATGGTGAAGACCCGACTTGCTACTAACGGCTCTGTGGGGAACTCGATATTTTTGCTCTGTGGGGAACTATTATAATTTTGACTCTGTGAGGGAATTCTAAAAACAGGCTCTGTGGTGGCACTATTAAAATATTGGCTCTGTGGAGAAACTCTTGTAGTTTTGTCTCTGTGGGGAGGTCAAAATGTTTGCTCTTTGGGGGAACTGTTATAATTTTGGCTCTTAAGAGGTACTCTTAAAATTTTTGATGTAGTAGAATCTTTGAAAATAGACTCTGTAGGGGCACTTTTAACATTCTGGCTCGGTGGGGAACTCCTATAATTTTGGCTATGTGATGGAAGCCTTAAAATTTTGTCTCTTTGGAGGAATGCTGAAAACATGCCCTTTGGTGGCACTCTTAAAATTTTGGATCTGTGGGGGAACTTCTAACCTTTTGGAACTGTGGGGGAACTTTTATAATTTTGGCTCCTTGGAGGAACTCTTAAAATCCTGGCTGTGGTCAAACTCTTAAAAGTTTTGCTCTGTGAGGGAACTTTGCTAACAGGCTCTGGGGCAGCTCTGAAAATGTTGACTCTATATGGAAACACTGAAAATGTTGGTTCTGTGGGGGAACTGTGAAAACAGGCTCTGTGGGGGCACTCCTCATATTTTGGCTCTTTGGGGAACTTTATCTTAGCAGAAATAGGTAGGTTGACCACATAAAGCTAAAAAATATTTTTTAATTATGATAATTAAAATGAACACCCAAAAAATTGTTAAAAACAGATACAACAAGTTGTCCCACCTATAGTCCCAGATGACTACTGAGCTCAATTGAGTCAAATAGAGGCAGGCATATATTAAAATCAGATGTACACACTAAGGGTCTTTTTGGACTATGTTTTAGTTTTATGTGGTCAACCCACCTATTTCTGCTAAGATAAAGTGTGATGGTGAAGGACTGATTTGTTACTAACATCTCTGTGGGCAACCATTGATATTTTGGCTCTGTGGGGGAACTATTATAATTTTGGCTCTGTGAGGGAATTCTAAAAACAGGCTCTGTGGTGGCACTTTTAAAATATTGGCTCTGTGGGAAAAGTTACAATTTTGGCTTCATAAAAAAGTATTAAAATATTTGCTCTGTGGAGAAACTCTTGCAGTTTTGTTTCTGTGAGAAGGTCAAAATGTTTTCTCTTTGGGGGAACTGTTAGAATTTTGGCTCTTAAGGGGTACTCTTAAGATTTTTGATGTAGTAGAATCTTTGAAAACAGACTCTGTAGGGCACCCTTAACATTCTGTCTCGGTGGGGAACTCCTATAATTTTGGCTATGTGATGGAAGCCTTAAAATTTTGTCTCTCTGGGAGAATGCTGACAACTTTTAGCTCCTTGGGGGAACTCTTAAAGGGAACCTGTCATCTGGAGCTAAGCCCCTACACTATCACTACCTGTTCCTGCACCTTCCTAGCTGCTCCCTATCTATCCCTCTCTGAGCTAAATCCGCCCTATAAAACAGAAGAAAAATAACTTATAACATACAGAAGTCCCTATGGCTGGGGACTGAAAAGATGGGCGCAGGCTCCATTCTGCCCCTTCTTGATGCAGCAGCACACGCCCCGCTGGGCGGTGTTATTCTTTCTTCATCGCCACCTCCTCCATTTGGAATCTCCCACCCGCTTTATACTGCAAGGTAGCGGTTAGGATCGGCACGACAGAAGGCAGTGACTCAGGTATTTACTCACACAGCACACAGTTTAATGGCACAGTTCAGGTATTCACAGACCTCCAGGTTCTGGGGCGCAGCTGAGTACAACCTCATACAATCCCAACAGCTGATATAGAAGCTCTGTACTTTACCCCGGGTAGACTCTGTTAGGTCATCCAAAAACAACCTTTCTCTCCTCACCGTCCGCTCATTAGCCTCATGAACGTCCACTCTGAGAGAGCTCACAGGCTGTGTTAAATCTTCACACAGCTCTCTACACAGCAGCTACTGCTGCTGTCCTGACACACTCCACCCCCTCTCCACAGCCCAGGGCAGCTCATATCAACTCCTATTCACCCGCACACCTGGGCGTCAGTGCTTTCAATCAGCACTCAGCTCCAGTAGCAGCTAATCCTGTGTGTGCTGCTACTGAGCAGAAGATACAATCTCCCATATGCTGTGTCCCGGTCAGGGGACACATCGAGGTCGCGTCACCACAACATGATAGGTGTAAAGCAGGCAGGAGATTCCAAATGGAGGAGGCAGCGTTGAAGAAAGAATAATGCTGCCCAGCGGGGCGTGTGCTGCTGCATCGAGGAGGGGCAGAATAGAGCCTGGTGCCGCCTTTTCAGACCCCAGCCTCAGGGACTGCTGTAAGTTTTAAGTTATTTTTCTGCTGTTTTATAGGGCGGATTTAGCTCAGAGAGGGATGGATAGGGAGCTGCTAGGAAGGTGCAGGGAAAGGTAGTGATAGAGTAGGGGCTTAGATCCAGGTGACAGGTTGCCTTAAAAATCTTGGCCGTGTGGGGGATTTGGGAAAACAGGTTTTGCGGCTGCACTCTTAAAATGTTTTGCTTAATTAATTTGCTTCCTATTTAAGCATGAATAATATGGTGACAAAACCCCTTTAAGTCTTGCTCCTATCTAAATTTGTGTACAGGGCAATTGTCCTGCTCTTACCCTTAATTGCTTTATTTTTCAGCCCCCCTGCCCTTACTAAGACAATTTTATAGAAATTTTACAGCAAAAAAATGAATGTCCCCATTGAATTCTATGGGGTTCAAGGGTGAAGTTTGGGTCAAGTTCTTTTAAAGGTATCAGATACATAGTTGATATCATTGCATTGGTAAAAGTCCTATCTACTAACATTTACAGTAAATTAACTCTGATCGATAAATGGCATAATAAGTAAAAAAAAAACTAAAAGTCTGAATTGTAGTGTATCGGCCACAAAAGCACAAAAAAATGTAATAACAGGCAATAAAAACATTATATCTACCCCAGAGCAATATCTATGAAAATGTTAGCTTAATGTTGAAAAAACAATATTGAAAACGTTACAGCTTTCGGAAGATGATGTCAAAAGCAAAATTCTGTATTTTTATTTCAGAATTTGTTTTTGCTGCTTAAATAAAACAAAAACCATGCATGTTTGGTATCTCTGTAATCATACTGACCTCAATAATAATATTGCCTGGTCATGAAAGCTGTAAAAAAATAAAAAAATAAAAAAATAAAAAAATAAATAAATAAATAAAATTGAGGAATTGCACTATTTCCTTTATACCAACACTTGTAATTTTTTTTCCAGCATACCAGTTCACATGATAAAAAGGATGGTGTCATTCAAAAGTACGTAAAAAACAGCGTCACATGGCTACATTGACAAAAAAATTAAAAAAGTTATGGCTCTCGGAATAAGCGGAGGAAAAAATAAAAATGCAAACACGAAAAATCATCTTATCTTTAAAGAGTTAAATAAATTGTCATATTATTGGCTAATATTATTGCAAATTGTTCCTTCAGTGAGAAAGTGGAAAACTAATGCCACCCAATAAAGGAAGCAATCCTTACAGTCATAATCGACTCTTTAACAGGCCTTTTAATATGACTTAAAGGCTAGTTAAAAAGTCAATTATGACTTTAAGGATTGCTTCCTTTATTGGGTGGCATTAGAGTTTTTCATTTCCTCACTGAAGTGACAATTTGTATATTTCCCAGAGGAGCATTGCGACTATAAAGGGGGTGTAGACGTAGCGACGCACCAGCAATCCCTACAACAATCCTGCCTGACCGTGATCGCTGGTGCGTCGCTATGTGGTCACTGGTGAGATGTCAGACAGGCAGATCTCACCAGCGATCACCCAGCGATGCACCAACACCCATCGTTGGGATCATTCGAGGTCTCGGGCCCAGAATGGGTATTGTTAGTAAGTCTGCCTGCCACACACAGCGGTGCAGCCTGGCCAGCGGGAGGTCACGGATCATAAAAAGTTCCAAGCCATTTAGTAAAGATCAGCGATCTCCCAGTGGGGGACTGATCGCTGCTAAGTGTCACACGCAGTGAGATCGCCAGCGAGGTCGCTGCTACGTCACAAAATCGGGGACATAGCAGCAATCTCGTTAGCGATCTCACTATGTGTAAACCACCTCTAAGGGTATGTGCACATCGGACGTTTTGTGGGCTGTTTTATAGCGTTTTCCGTCGGCGGTTTCCGCTGAGTTTTATGTTAATTTATGTTAATCCTAGCCACCGGTTGGATTAACATGATACTCAATGGAGTTTAGAAAACGCTGTGTACATTAAAACGTTTTTTTTTGTCTCCTTTCCAGTTTCTTCACCGGTTTTCCACCGGTTTTCAAAGATAGAGCAAGTGACTTCTTTTGAGTGTTTTTCCAGCGGATCTAGCTTACAAGTGCACCAAAAACCAGTCTGGAAAACGCTAAGAAAAACGCCGGGGAAATCGCCAAGAACACGCTGTACAAACGCTAATAAACCGATCGCAAAACGTTAGCAAAACACTACCAAAACGAGGGACACTGCTGAGCTCAGAAAACTCAGTTTCTGCAATTCTACACCGGTTTTAGGACGGTCTGCAAAGATGCAGAACCGTCCGATGTGCGCATACCCTAAGTCTCCTTATCAGCTTATCTGTCTCCTTATGCAGGCAGATTCCTCTCCAGAAGGTAGAAAGCTAGATCCCCAGACCTGGTAGTATTATTATAATTTAGTTCTAAAAATATGTGCAAGATACGACTCTATCTCTTTCTCTCCCTCTACGTATAGTCATATTTCGCACATTAACCGCATATGTACATTTTAGATTGAAATTAAATTGTTATATGATGCAATATTATTTTTAAAAGTATTCAGAATAAATGATATTTTTCACATTTTCATTACTATTTTGACATTTAGCTTTATTCGTTCTTCACATCAATAATAATTGTTTCTCAAAGGATTTTTTTGTTACAGAGCCATTGTTAATTTTCAGAGCTAATGAATAGGACTTCATTGTTTCACATAGCTGAGCTCAGGTAACTGTTGACCCAGTCATTTTCACTATGATTAAAACATCAATGCGTAGTAAATTATATGCTTTACGTAATTTGACATTACAGATATTGTATTTTATTTGCGCACTAATAACAATGAGGATAACATGTCATTATGAACATGTCTTATTAACATTGAGTCAATGTGTCCTCAATGCTCAAGCTTTTACAGTATTTCAAATGGAGAAATATATTGCTTGATCATTTTTCTTGTTCTTTTTAAAAGGAATATAATTTGTGGACTGCATGAAAGAATAAAGAAAGAAATGTCAACCTGGTCCAAAAGTGAACAATGTTTGCTCGTGAAGTTTCCCCTGCTGTTTCAATAAAAATACAAGAGGGGGTGTACGGGACTGTTGATCACTGAAAAAAATATAATATATTTTTTTTGCTCTAGAATTATAAGTTGATTCATACTAAAAGGCTAACTAATATTGATTTTTAAAAAAGTATTTTCAGATTTAACATCATGCAGTGCACTTCTTTTCATAGTGGATTTATGTTTTTATTCATTTTATTCCTTATTATGCGACAAGTAGTTTTTTAGAATCCTAATGATTTTTATTCTTTGGATTCACTTAAAGATTTTATTTTTGCAGCTTGTTATTTAATTTTAGCAGGCTGAATATGTTGCCTTACATGCAATATATTCCAACAAATATCAATGTAATGAAAACATGAACGAGGAATTCACGAACAGGAAAAGTTCATGCTAAATAGCATAAACATCCCACTAATTTTAGGGGAGGTCTAAAAGGGAAGACACAGAAAGTTCACTGTCTAAAGATTCATTTATTATGCACTAGTGCATCTCACTGAATTAGAATATCATAAAAATCAATATCATATTGCCATGTTTCAGGGCGTTTCTGGAAGTCCTGAAATGCGTTGACTAATAAATCAATATTATATTCACCCTTTGATGTCTCCTGGAATACAGCAGTGCTTTTTTTAACCCTTCATCCTCCCTACTTTAATTTTCTTAGATAATGACCTTTGTGTTTTCATTGGCTGTAAGCCATAATCATCAACATTAACAGAAATAAACACTTGAAATAGATCACTCTGTTTGTAATGACTCTATATAATATATACATTTCACTTTATGTATTGAATTACTGAAATAAATGAACTTATTGATGATATTCTAATTTGCTGAGATGCACTAGTATGTTTATATGCTTATTTGCTCATTTATATGTTAGAAAAGAAAAATTAATACTCAAAAGAGAATGGTGCAAATCAATTAAATCATAAAATAATATGTTTGGGTATTTGAGATGCAGTAATGAACCAGACAGGTGCTTCGTGGATCAATTTGATAAATGTATCAACTCAAACATATTTATTATTTCAAAAACAAGAACATTTGAAGTGTACCTAAACATTCATTATTTGTTTTAATATATTATAGCCCCTTATTGGTGCTCAATATTCTATGAGTTTGAATCATGTTTTCAGACCTTGAATACTGTAGTTGGCCAGGGGGTAAGAGGAATTCTCGAGCTCTTTCACCACCACTGCAGCTCTCCATAGACACTCTTATGGCCATGTCACACGTTTCAATCTTGTGAACGATATCGTTTAAGCGATAAGGAATTTTGATCGCTTGAGCAATATCGTTTGTGTGTCTTTGCGTGTAAACGAGCGATCTTTCATTGAAAAAATCACTTGTTTGTTTGGTGGAAGATTTTTAAGCAGGACCTCAAATCCGTCATTCTTTGTTCAATTAACCTGTGTTCAACTTGTTGCATCATGCTGTGTGACACTCCTCATTCTCGATTTTGCCTATTCCTGACGCTAGATGGAGTCGATCGCTGAGTAGTGCGTATGATCGCTGGCGCGTTGCAAAATGTAACATCGTTAACGAGATCTATGCTTGTGACACCGCACAAACAATATCAATACATTGTTCGAGCGATTTCGATCACGTGACTTTTCAGCCGATATCGTTCAGAAGATTGAAGCGTGTGACATGGCCCTTAGGCCCTGTGCCGAGTGTGCATTATTTGCTGCTCTTTTTCACACAGTCTATGGCAGGTCAGAAGTGCTGTGCCCAAGTTGCTTTTTTTACCTTGCACATTTGGTTCACATTTCATTTTTCTGGCCCAAAATGTGCACCAAATATGCAAGGAAAAAACAACATACTGGCAGAGCAATTTTGAACTCTTAAGGCCCAGTTATACACACAGATAATTGTGCAGAGATTGTTCGCAGATCTCTGGTTGCAGTGAAATCATGGACACATTGTTCATTTGTACACAGCCACAAAATGTAACAATGTGTCCATGATTTCACTGCAACCAGAGATCTGCGAACAATCTCTGCACAATTATCTGTGTGTAACTGGGCCTTTAGACTTTGCTGGTTTCAGAATAGACATGCAGATTTTGATGCAGATTCTCAAAATCTGCTTCAAAAGAAGAATCAAACAATGTACCATGGCACGGGGCCTTAAAACAATATGGTGTACGGTTATATGGTTCACGTTAACAAAAAGCATCTCTCATTTGCTGTGAGAGCAATAGAAAAAAATTTGGAAAGTAAAAGGCGCAATCTAGGGTGTTACCAGTATAACAATTGGAAGTGTTCAATAGGCACACACTCACCTGGCAGGGTTGTGTAAGCCACAACCACTTCAAAAGCGAATTAGAAGGTTTGCTGCAGTCTTCCCAATAAAATGTGTCAATAGAATAGAAATAAAAAGAAAGGGAATATTGACCACGCTTCCATATATGACAATCAAATAATTTGTGGATTGATTGTGATTTTTATTTTTTATGCGTTTCTGGGCTTTCTGGCCCCTCAATCTCAAAAAAAATCACAGCTGTACATCATTTCCCATCATACTCCTTTTATCTATACATCCTAGAAAAAACTTGTAGTTTGGGGTGGAGCAAATTCATCATGTCACCACCAATCAGAAAAAAAGTTCCCTATTCCCATAGCCATAGATGAAACATATATATTGTACTTAATACAACGTGACAGAAACATACAAATCAATATAAAAAATCCATTACATACAAAATTACACTTATTCATGAACATATTTCCAAAAAACTTTCATATTACCGTAAAACATAAAAAATTCCTAAAAAACTTTATTAAATCTAAATGAACAAAACAATATATAATCATCCCTATGCATTCTCATTAATTATATAAGGACTACCATTAGAATAGAACTCAGTATGTTTCATTTCCTGAAAATCACATCACCTTTTCTATCATTAAACTATCTAGCCTGTCATTTATGAATTAGTTAATAGCAACTTATTTTGTATCGCCTTAAAAAATCATTACCCCCAATAACTATGATAAAATGTGCTCCTTTGATATATAAGTCAAAAATATGCTAATATATTATTCCAAACTACCGTATATACTTGAGTATAATCCAACCCGAGTATAAGCCGAGGCCCCTAATTTTACCCTCCAAAACTAGGGAAACTTATTGACTCGAGTATAAGCCTAGGGGGGAAAATGAAACAGACTCTCATCATGGTATACAGCCCCTCTCATCATGATAAAAGGCCCCCCATTACTGGTATATAATCCTCCATCACTGGTATGTAGGACCTCCATGACTGGTATACCGTTCTTCCCTATCAGAGGTTACAGCCCCCATCAGTGGTATATACAGGCCCCCATCAGAGGTTACAGCCCCCATCAGTGGTATATACAGGCCTCCCATCAGTGGTATATACAAGCCCCCCCTCAGTGGTATAAACAGACCCCCCATCAGTGGTATATACAGGCCCCCATCAGAGGTAACAGCCACCTCAGTGGTATATACAGGCTCCCCCAGTGGTATATATAGGCCCCATTAGTGGTATATACAGACCCCCCAGTGATATATACAGGCCCCCATCAGTGATATATACAGGCCCCCCCAGTGATATATATGTGGCACCCTGGCACCCTGTTGGGCACCACAGAACCCTTGGGGACATGAATGGAGCAGTAACAGCAAGCAATACTCACAACCACAACACCTTAGTACACCTTTAACACCTGTTTCACCCCAGGCCTCTAGGGGGAGCTCCACTGGTCACTTTGAGCCAGTTTCCGCTATAAATAGGGTCTTGGAGGGAGAAACACCAGAGTGTGCAGACGCTAGAAGAGCTGCAGGACGTGTGCATCCACCGGTTCTGGAGCTATACTAGGCCCAAACCAGCACACCTGCCCAGTGAGAGACCCTTGCAATTGGGGTCAGAGGAAAGGAGAAAGCACCTCTCAGGGACATCAGAGTTACCCTAACTCTCCCTCATTATCCGGTTCCTGAAACCGAGCTGTGAGAGCTACCCAGCCACCACAGAGAACCAGCACAACTAACAGGGAGTCTAGCCCCCTGTTCACCTGAAGCACCTACCAACGAGAGCCCAGGGAAGAGCATTGATCCGGCTTAAAACCCCTTTAACAGTGCCCTCAGTGCAATTACCCAGGTGAAGCACGTTCCACTGAACGCACAACCCGGTCCGGCAGGATTCCATATCCCCCGACCGCACTAGAAGTACAGAGAAAGGAAGCCTAAAACTGCTTGCTATGAACCTCCAGGAGTGTCAACCTCACTATCCCGGTCCGAGTGTACCTGCTTTCCACCAGTAAAGGTACCTAAAAGACTTTGATGTGTCTGCGTTTGATTCCTGGGCCTAACAGCAGTGCTACTGAGTTGCCTCATAACATCTTGTGCTGCTCCTGGCTCCGGGGACTCCCGCTCGTCCTGTGGGGAGCGTCCCATCTTGCTGCATAACATCCCCCGGAGGCCAAGCAGCGCCGGTGGACATCACCGGAACTCTCAGAGGTGGCGTCACGAAGATTATTAACCCCTACTGTTCAAGCCATCCCCCTATTGATCTGGACCACCGGGCCCCACAGCCACAGGCGCGGTTCCGTGACAAGGAGAAGCAGACGCCTGTGACGTGCAGAACCCGGCTACGGTGAGTCAGAATTTGGCGTCACGAACAGGATACGAGCAGGCCCGTTCCTTAACGGGTATTGTGTGCTATTTTAATGACTGTATATATATAACTGTAAATTTGATCCGCCATTGCTGCGCAGAAGGCGGGAAAAGAAGGGGCGCGAAGATAGGCCCCGCCCCCACGCTCTGACAACTTACCCTGAAGCAGCAGGAACCGGAAACTCCCGTGGTGCCTCATTCCTCACCGCGAGGCCGACACTTCCGTTTGAAACCGAAAGCACTGGCCGCGCTTAACTAAGGGGGAGCAAGGATGAGTAACCGGGATCCCGACAACGCGGTACCCCCGCACGTACAGCTAAACATACCTCCAGATGGACAGCAACACACCGGCGGTATGCCACCACAACCCCACAACCCCTCCGATTATGCCGATATCTTTACCATACGTTCCGAATGTGGCCTGGTTACCCAAGTACAGCAGTACGCCCAGTACCTTGGAGACATTCCAGAGGAAGATATGCCAAGTGCTGGACATGTACGCTATGACCGGTAAGCAGAGGGCTTCAGTTATCATGGGACAGTTAACAGGCACAGCCGAGCTGCAGAGCCGAAACTGGTCTATAGAAACTTAGGAATCTGTGGAGCAGATATTTGCTAAATTAACCCGGGTTTTTGAACGTCATACTGAGGCTGAATTAAGACTGTCGTTCTATCATTGTAACCAAAGGGCACAAGAAAGTGTCCTGGATTATTCACTGCGTTTGCAAGAAGCACTAAGACTGTTAAAACAAGTCGATCCTGATGGTGTCAGAGATGAGAAAAAAGCGTTAATTGGACAGTTTATTGTGGGACTCAGACTATCTGAGGATAGAAAGCAAGCAACCTAGTGGTCCATACAAAATCCTGGTGCGGAGTTTGGCACTTTGAGAGACTTAACAGTGTGGGGACAACGGCTCTCCGCAGTGCCCGATCCCGCTTCACAGCAGCAGCATACTGACAGCCCTTCCGTACCAGCAGCAGCATCTCCAATCCCTGCGGTTCCGTCTAGTGCACAGACCATCACACCTGACCGGTTTGAACAACTGTGTGCTAATGTAGAGCAGCTGATGAAGGACATGGCCAAGCTACAAGCTGGGAGAAGACCCAAGACAGATGCAAGGTCATCGGAAAAGATTCAGCTCGCTGACAGCCCCGACGACGTCCCGTGGATGAAGAGGAAGACACCGCGCGCCGCAAGGAAAGCCTGCAGATCGTCGCAGCCCTGACAGGCGCCGCGCCAGTCAGCAGAGTGACAGAGGAGGACGCACTCAGCAAACCCGTCCTTTAAACGAGCAACCCCTGGGCGAGAAGGGCCAACCCCTGGAGTAGACTATCCGGGCTGGACCAACTGGGAATACAAGTACGTAGGAGACCGTCCATACCTACCAATCGTCATTGATGGCATCGCTACCTCCGCCTTGATAGACACTGGATCCCAGGTGACAACCATCCCGTATATCCTTTACAAGCGGTTCTGGCCAGATGTTGAGCTAGAGCCCCCTCACCCTGATCTGAACATTGAAGCCACTAATGGTATAATAGTTACAGTAGAGGGGCAGTGGGAAGCTACAGTAAAGGTGGGGAGGGTGCAGCTGAAGAACCAGGGTATCATAGTGGTTCAGGACAAACCAAATGACAGGGATCCCCATGTAATACTGGGTACTAATGTTATGGTTAAATGCATCGATGAAGTGTTGTTCTTATTCCAACAGAGTGTTGAAGCTGGTAGACCCAGAGAGAAGAGAGCTATCCAAAAGCAGATCCGAGCTGTGGTTTATCAACAACAGGTAACATTGTCAAATGGTGAAATTGGCAGAGTACGGGCCACAGATCCCATTCCAATTGTGGTACCACCCACAAGTGAAATGATGATCTGGTGTCGAGCAGCCATAGGCCTCAGAGGGCAGGACTACCAAGCTGTAGTAGAACCTGTAATGTCTGATATTAGTCCTACACTCTTGACAGCCAGAGGGTTGGTTGATGTAAGAAAGGGGAGAGTCCCCGTGCGCATATTAAATTATGGTGATGATGAAGACAGACTGCCAAGATATGCAACTGTCGCAAAATTGTACCAGGTTAAAGGTGATGCTGTAATTGATGTAAAATCCTCTTCCCAAACAGTCACTGATGAACCCCCTCACTCCAAAGATCAGTTTGAGAAATGGTGTCAGGAGCTCAGTGTAGGAACTGACTACACCTACTCACCAGAACAATGGAGTATACCGGGTAGTTCGGGAGTATGAGCAAACACCCACTTGACTTTGGGAGGATTAAAGGGGTACAACACCATATCCCCACAGGCAACCATGCACCTATCAAAGAAAGGTATAGGCCTATACCACCCACACACTACCAAAAAGCAAAAGAGATGCTTCAGGACATGAAAGATGCAGGAGTCGTTAGGGATAGCTGTAGTCCCTGGGCAGCACCACTAGTCCTGGTTAAAAAGAAAGATGGTAGTATGAGGATGTGCGAAGACTACAGACAAATCAATAAAGTCACACACAAGGATGCATATCCATTACCCTGCATAGAAGAGTCACTAGCTGCACTCAAATCTGCCAACTACTTCTCCACATTAGATCTTACTAGTGGGTACTGGCAGGTTGCCATTGCAGAGGAGGATCGTGAGAAAACAGCCCTCAAGACACCTATGGGACTATGCGAGTTCAACAGTATGATATTCGGATTGTGTAATGCCCCAGGAACATTTCAGAGGCTGATGGAGTGTTGTTTGGGCCACAAGAATTTTGAGACTCTCCTGTTATACCTTGATGATGTCATTGTATACTCTCAGACCTATGAAGATCACCTGCAGCACCTGAGTGAAGTGTTCAAGTCACTGTCCAAGTACGGGATGAAACTGAAACCGTCCAAGTGCCACCTGCTGAAACCCAAGGTCCAATACCTAGGACATGTGGTTAGCGCCGAAGGCGTAGCACGGACCCGGACAAGGTAAAGTCATCAAGGACTGGCCAGCACCAACTACTCACAAAGAGGTACGTCAATTTCTAGGACTGGTCGGGTACTACCAACGATTCATCAAAGGCTATACCAAGATAGCAGCACCCATGCAAGATCTCTTAGTAGGTCAATCCAAAAACGGCAAGATCAGGGGACCCCTGTTCCACTGGGGCCCAAAAAGGAGCAATCCTTCCAGAAGCTAACAGATGCTTTAACAGGAGAAGAGATCCTGACCTACCCTGATTACAATCTCCCATTTTTATTGTACACTGATGCAAGTAATGAAGGCCTAGGAGCAGTCCTATCTCAATGCCAGCAGGGAAAGGAAAAGGTGATAGCCTACGCCAGCAGAAAGCTCCGTCCCACGAAAAGAACCGGAGAACTACAGCTCCTTCAAATTAGAGTTCCTGACCCTGGTCTGGGCAATCACAGAGCGTTTCAAGCATTACCTGGCATCCGTCCCGTTCACAGCTTTCACGGATAACAACCCTCTAACCCATTTAGAGACCGCAAAGCTGGGAGCCCTAGAACAGGGTAGCAAGACTCTCAAATTATGATTTCACAGTAAAGTACCAGGCAGGTCACAAAAATGGCAATGCTGATGCCCTGTCCAGTATACCTAACCTTCCTGAAGAGGGAGAAGACATAGATGACCTGGAGGAGATAGAACTACCTGCTTTCCACTGTACGGGTACAGCAACGTGTCATCAGGTGGACCTGAAACGTGTAGAGAGGACCGTGAACCCTTTACCTCACGACGACTGGAAGGAGGTTCAAGTCAACGATTCAGATGTCAGCTTGGTAAAAGAGCTGATAACTCAAGAACACTCCAGCATGGACCCTGATGCCTCTCAAAATGCTAAACGCCTATGGAAAGAGAAGGGGAGGTTGTTCGATCTACCAAGGGAAACTATGCAGAAGGTATCTGAATCTCAGAACACATGAACTCATCTGGCAGATTGTAGTTAACAAGACTGAAGTCCAAATGATCCTTAAAGTCTACCATGACGATGCAGGACACTTTAGATGGAAGAAGCTGGAAAGACTCCTGAAAGACCGGTTCTACTGGGTCGGTATGCGAGGTTCAATTGACAAGTGGTGTAAAAACTGTGGACCATGTCACCTTCGAAGGAAAGACCATCTAACTCAGCAAGGTCTGTTGCAGCCAATTGTTACCACTAAACCCCTTGAAATAGTTGCTTTCGACCATGTGAAGATTATCTGCAATCGCACCGGGTATACTTACGCACTCACATTGTTGACCACTATTCAAGATTCCTGGTAGTAGTTCCAGTTAAGGACTTAACTGCAGAGGCAGCAGCCAAAGCGTTCCAGAGTTACTTCTGTCGCCCCATGGGTATCCAGACCAAGAGTTTCTAGGGCTATATGGGTGTAAGAAGATCAGGACCACGCCTTATCATCCTCAAACCAACGGTTTATGCAAGAAAATGAACCACATTGTCATTGACATGCTCAAAACCTTACAAGTTGAAGAGAGGCACCAATGGCCTGAAAAACTTCCAGACTTTGCGGATATCTGCAACCACATACCTGTCAGTTCAACTAACTACACACCTGCTTACTTGATGTGGGCAAGACCAGGTAAATTACCAATTGATTTACAGATGGGAACCATCAAACCCACGCAAGATTCTTCTGATGAAGACTGGATCAGTCAACGCCAAGAGCAGTACCACAAAGTACAAGAGAGCGTAGAAAGAAACCTGAACATCAGCAGAACCAAACAAGAAAAAGACTTTAACAAGCACGCCTCAGCAGAACCTTTTGCAACAGGTGACTTAGTGCTAAAAAGTTAGCGAAAGACCAACAAATTGGATGACAATTGGAAATCTGAACCCTACACAATTATGCCATCGCAATATGACAATTCCAAAACTTGCGTTATCAGCAATGATCAAGGAATTACCTTCGCAACTGTTTCTAGGGATCATTTGAAGAAATGTCTAACACAGTTACTACCTCAAGTAACCAGTTACCCTGCAGTAACTACAAGTGAAGAACCTAAAGAAAACCTAGTCCATACAGACATTGGATATTTACCAGCCGACTGGCCACAATGCAATGGTGCATTCTTCATACCAGTTATGCATTTCTACCAACCTGTAGAAGATCAGCAACCATTACCTATCCAACCAGTTCAACAAGAACAAGTTCAAATGCAAGAGATGAAGCCTGTTATTTTGGAACCTGAGATTCCTGTAATCGGTGAACCTGCTAGTCTCGCAGTAAGACAAAGTACTCGTAGACAATTACCTACACTACCACCTTTAACAGAGGATAGTCCCGTAAATAGACTATGCACTTACTATGGTATTACTGAAACACGCAGCAGAAGTAGAGAACCAACCATTTGTGCACTACAGACACAGCTTTTGAGACACCTACACTAAGCAGATCCACACGTAGTACATTAGGACAACGCCCAAACAAGTATGGAGAATGCGTTTAAAATGTAGTGGAATATAGTACCTGTCAACAAATGTAAATAGCAACTGGCTTCAAAAACTGTAAAAAGTAGTGTACAGAAGAGTGGAGGAACTGGGCTCTGTCCCAAGTAAATTAAGTTGGGGACAGAAAGTGCCTGGTAGGGTGAAAAGGTTAGACCCGGCCTCCCAAGCAGAGACACCCATAGGGAATGTATGAAGTTTGTAATGTATACCCGTGTTTGTGTTTAAGCTATCAGAAACTTTGCTGCTGGACTTTACCCTTTTTCCCTTTTCATAAACTTTGGACAATTGTCACAGGACTTGTGTGACCAAAGCTCTACCTTTTCCAGTCTGCGGCAGATGGACTAGTGCTGTATGGACTGCTTTTCATATTTTTCATATTTTTCCCTTCCTTTTTAGTGATTTTTGTTTTTTTCCTTAAGACTCTGTAAATACCTGTTAATAACTGTTTATAAAAGGTTTAGTGGTAAGATGTAAAAGAAAAAAAAACTTTTTGCTCAGTCCGGGAGAACTGAAGTTAACTAAGGGGGAATGTGGCACCCTGGCACCCTGTTGGGCACAACAGAACCCTTGGGGACACAAATGGAGCAGTAACAACAAGCAATACTCACAACCACAACACCTTAGTACACCTTTAACACCTGTTTCACCCCAGGCCTCTAGGGGGAGCTCCACTGGTCACTTTGAGCCAGTTCCCCCTATAAATAGGGTCTTGGAGGGAGAAACACCAGAGTGTGCAGACACTAGAAGAGCTGCAGGACGTGTGCATCCACCGGTTCTGGAGCTATACTAGGCCCAAATCAGCACACCTGCCCAGTGAGAGACCCTTGCAATTAAGGTCAGAGGAAAGGAGAAAGCACCTCTCAGGGACATCAGAGTTACCCTAACTCTCCCTCATTATCCGTTTACTGGAACCGAGCTGTGAGAGCTACCCAGCCACCACAGAGAACCAGCACAACTAACAGGGAGTCTAGCCCCCTGTTCACCTGAAGCACCTACCGACGAGAGCCCAGGGAAGAGCATTGATCGCTTAACCCTTTAACAGTGCCCTCAGCGCAGTTACCCAGGTGAAGCACGTTCCACTGAAGCACAACCCGGTCCGGCAGGATTCCATATCCCCCGACCGCACTAGAAGTACAGAGAATGGAAGCCTAAAACTGCTTGCTGTGAACCTCCAGGAGTGTCAACCTCACTATCCCGGTCCGAGTGTACCTGCTTTCCACCAGTAAAGGTACCTAAAAGACTTTGATGTGTCTGCGTTTGATTCCTAGGCCTAACAGCAGTGCTACTGAGCTGCCTCACAACATCTTGTGCAGCTCCTGGCTCCGAGGGACTCCCGCTCATCCTGTGGGGAGCGTCCCATTTTGCTGCATAACATCCCCCGGAGGCCAAGCAGCGCCGGTGGACATCACCGGAACTCTCACAGGTGGCGTCACGAAGATTATTAACCCCTACTGTTTAAGCCATCCCCCTATTGATCTGGACCACCGGGCCCCACAGCCGCAGGCACGGTTCCGTGACAAGGAGAAGCAGACGCCCGCGACGTGCAGAACCCAGCTATGGTGAGTCATATACAGGCCCACAATCAGTGATATATACAGGCCCCCCAGTGGTTAATACAGGTTCCCCCCAGTTGTATATACAGGCCCCCTAGTGGATATAGGCCCCCTAGTGGTATACAGGCCCCCCCAGTGGTATACAGGCCCCCAGTGGTATAAGGCCCCCAGTGGTATACAGCCCCCCAGTGGTATCAGGCCCCCAGTGGTATACAGGCCCCCAGTAGTATACAGGCCCCCTCAGTGGTATACAGGCCCCCATGGTATAAGGCCCCCCAGTATACAGGCCCCCCATGGTATACAGGCCCCCTTGTGTCCGGCCCACCTTTAAGAAAAGCCTCATAGTTTCCTCCCACACTGTTCAACAGAATAGCTCTCAAACCTCCTTCACCTGCTCTCTGCTTACCCAGCGTCATGTGTCCGCGCAAAAGCAATGAAGTCATGGGTACAAGCAGGAAGGAGATGAGGACCGCGCGTAACAGCGAGGAGGGTAAGTATGAAAGCTAATTTTTTTGCAGGTGTGCGGCAGCAACCGGGGCCTGTATACCACTGGAGGGGGGAGTAGGGGCCTGTATATACCACTGGGGGGGAACGGGGGCCTATATATACCACAGGGGTAGCGGGGGGCCTATATATACCACAGGGGGAGCGGGGGGTCTGTATATACCACTTGGGGGGGAGCGCAATATAATATCCACAGCTCCCCCTGCCGCTGATGGACAGGGGGATGCAGTGCATATTGCATTACACTAATGAGCGGCCCCACGTGACCCGCTGCTCATATTACAGCCTCCCCCTGCCTCCTCCAGCCCCCGGAACTGACTCAGCCGTATACTGACTCGAGTATAAGCCAAGGGGGCACCGTATATACTCGGCTTATACTCGAGTATATACGGTATATATTAATTTGAATACCCTAAATATTGTGTAAAAAATTAATCATTTAAAACCCCACTCCCAGAGATCCACTTGAATGTGTATAGAACAATTATGATATACCCAAAAAAAATGCAATTGTCTTCCATGTACCGTATATACTTGCGTATAAGCCAGTTTTCAGCCAAAAATTGACTGAAAAGTCCCCCCCTCGGCTTATACGCAAGTCACTCGGTATGCTGTGGGGGGGGCTGTGACCGGGTGCTGGAGGAGGCAGGAGGGGGCCGCAGTGACGCGGGCGTCACGTGGGCCGCCTCATTAGTGTAATGAATATGCACGGCATCCCCCCGTCCATCAGCGGCGGGGGGATGCCATGCATATTGCACTACACTGGCCCCCAGCAGTAATACACAGCCCCCCTCCTTATCATGTGTCCCCCAGGCTGCGGCACCTGTCAAAATAACAAACGTTTCATACATCACCTTTCCGGCACAGCTCCTCCGGCCCGGTTTCTTCTTCCTGCTTGTGCTGGTGTCATGTGACCGGGCGCAGGAGATGACGTCATCTCCTGCGCCCGGTCACAGCACTAGAAGCCGGCACAAGCAGGAAGAAGCCGGGAGCAGAGGAGCTGCACCGGAAAAGTGATGTATGAATGTTTGTAATTTTGACAGGTGCCGTAGCCTGGGGGACACATAATAAGGAGGGGGGCTGTGTATTACTGCTGGGGGCCAGTATACCACCACTGGGGGCCTGTATACTACTGCACAGGGGCCTGTATACTACTGCACAGGGGCCTGTATACCACTGCAGAGGGGGCCTGTATACCGCTGCTGAGGGGCTGTATACCGCTGCTGAGGGGCCTATATACCACTGCTGAGGGGCCTGTATACCGCTGCTGAGGGGCCTGTATACCACTGCTGAGGGGCCTGTATACCGCTGCTGAGGGGCCTGTATACCGCTGCTGAGGGGCCAGTATACCACTGCTGAGGGGCCTGTTTACCACTGCTGAGGGGCCTGTATACCACTGCTGAGGGGCCTTTATATCATTGCTGAGGGGCGCTATATACCAGTGACGGGGGCTATATAATAGGATGGGGGTCTGCTGCATTTCATACCCTAGGCTTATACGCGAGTCAATAACTTTTCCCAGCTTTTGGGGGCAAAAGTAGGTGGGTCGGCTTATACTCGGGTCGGCTTATACACGAGTATATACGGTAGTTAAAAATCGTGAAAAAACAAACAATAAGTGCAACGAAAAAAAAACAAATCCTCAAGTACAATATCCTTATTACTTTAATTAAGGTCTCGTGAGCTGTTTCTCAAATACTGTATATTTCATGCCATCTTCTTCCTATTTTAATAAAAAACACCATATTATTCCTAAAATTATAAACATATAAAAGAATTTTCATGTCCTTTTTAGAATCTTATTAAAATATCCTCAATACGACTTCATAAATCCCTATCAAAAGGATCATATGCACCTGCATCAATTTTCCTAGAGAATACGCTCTATACTCACATGATTTATTATGTCCAATTTCCAAAAATTTGAGGATAGGAGGTGGGAAGGGAAAATTGATCCTCTTTGTGTTCCCAGTCCCTATTTGGGCAACCTCCAATGTGCTTTCGTGGAGGGTGAGGGGAGGGAAAAAATTTGCACTAATTATTTAACCCCTTCCTGACCCCTGACGCAGCATATGCATCATGAAAACAAGTTCATTCACGACCTTGGACGCATATGCTGCGTCATCGCGGGTTTCCCTTGCTGCGGCTCTATTAACCGCGGTCACTAAGGGGTTAATAGAGCCGCAGCTTAGTGATAACCTATACTTCAGCCCAGGGAGGGTGGCTTAGTTTCCCCGTGGCTAAAGCTGCTCTGATTGGCAGCTTGAAAATGAAACTGCCATCAGAGTGAATCAGAGGGATTCACCCCTCCAGATCTGATTGGAGCTCTCCAATCAGATCTGGAGGGGTGGATCGGCCCTCCTCATCCCCCTCCCGCTCCATGACTCAGCAGGCCCCCCCCATCCACCCCAACCACCCGCCCCCCTCTATTATTATGTATCTGCCGGCGGGCTGCACCCGCAGGTGCGCCCACTGGTCAGACTCCACAGCCCCCTCCTGTGCTGCTCATCGCCCCCCTGGGCAGCCCCCCACCTCTGGGCCCTGTGTCCTGGCTCCCCTCACCTCTTCTGGTGGGCTGCACACTCCGGTGCACCCACCGCTGCGCCCGCCGCTGCGCCTCCTCTGCTGCGGTCGGTGTGGGCCCCACCCCCTATCCCGGGCTTCTCCTCATCAGTGGATCAAGAGGGAGGTAAGTATGAATGTATGCATGAATGAATGAATGAATGAATGAATTGATGAATAGATGGATGGAAGTGCATGCGTGAACGTGTGCGTGGACGTGCATGGGTGTGTGCGTGGACATGTGCGTGCGTAGACATGTGCATGCGTGGACGTGAGCGTGCGTGGATGTGTGCTTGCATGGACGTGTGCATGCGTGGATGAGTGCGTGCGTAGATGTGAGCGTGCGTGAAGATGTGCGTGCGTGAACGTGAGCAGCGTGGATGGTGTGTGCGTGCGTGGACGTGAGCGTGCATGTGCGTGGATGTGTGCGTGTGTAAACATGTGTGTGTGTAGACGTGTGCATGTGTGGACGTGTGCGTGTGTGGATGTGTGAATGCGTGGACGTGTGCATGCGTAGACGTATGCGTGTGTGGAAGTGTGCGTGTGTGGAGGTGTGCATGCATAGACATGTGCGTGTGTGTATATGTGCATGCGTGGATGTGCGCATGCGTGGACGTGTGCATGCGTGGACGTGTGCATGCGTGAATATGTGCATGCCTGGACGTGTGCGTGCCTGGACGTGTGCATGCGTGGATGTGGCATGTGTGGGCTTGAGCATACGTGGACGTGTGCATGCGTAGACGTGTGCATGCGTGGACGTGAGCATGCATGGACGTGAGCGTGCGTGGATGTGTGTGTGCGTACACGTGTGCGTGCATGGACGTGTCTGAGCATGGATGTGTGCGTGCATGAATGTGTGCATGCATGGATGTGTGCGTGCATGGATATGTGCATGGATGGATGTGTGTGTGGATTTGTGCGTATGTGGACATGTGCCTAGATGTGTGTGCGGATGTATGTGTGCGTGGATGTAAGCGTGCGTGGATGTGAGCGTGTGTGGATGTGAGCCTGCGTAGATGTGTGCGTGGATGTGTGCGTGCGTGGATGTGTGCGTGCATGGATATGTGTATGGATGGATGTGTGCGTGCGTGGACGTGTGCGTGGATGTGTGCATGCATGGATGTGTGCATGCGTGGATGTGTGTGTGTGCATGGATGTGAACGTGCGTGGATATGTGCATGCATGGATGTGTGCATGCATGGGTGTGTGTGTGTCATGGATGTGTGCATGCACGGATGGATAGATGGATGTGTGCGTGGATGCATGGATGATGGGTGCATGGGTGGGTGGATGGATGGGGGCAGCAAGGGATTAAGTGTCCTCTTATAGTCTTTGGGATCATAGTCATGCTGCACTGTATGATACATCATTGCCATACAGTGCACCATAACTCTGACCCCAGAGACTTTAGGAAGAGGACACTTGATCCCTTGCTGCAGTCTCTGGATTGAGCAGAGGCGATCGAGCGTTGTGGGACCTTTATTATGGACTACGTTGGATCTTTATAATGAAGATGGAGTTCGAATTTTGTTTTGTTTTTTTTTTCAAATAAAAAGATTTTTCTCTGTGTGGTGTATTTTTTTTGACTATTTAATAGAGAATCCTAATGGCTGGGTCTAACATTGGCCCAACATTATGAATCTCGGGCTCAGTGCCGGATGTCAATAAACAGCTGGCATTAACACCTTTATTACCCAGTTTGCCACCGGCACAAGGGCAACTGGAAGAGCCTGGGTACAGAGCCAGAAAATGGCGATTAAATGAATGCGCCATTTTCTGGGGCGCCTACGGGCTGCAATTCACAGCATGGAGGGCCCAAAACGCTTGGACCTCTCCATGCTGAGGATTCCAGCCCCAGCTACCTAGTTGTACCTGGCTGGGCCAAAAATATGGCAGAGCCCCATGTCATTTTTTTTTCTAGAATTAGTTCTAGAAAAAAAAAAAAAGGGCTTTGCTGTATTTTTGGTTGCTAGCCAGGTACAATGAGGCAGCTGGGGGTTGCTGACAGTCCGTACCTGCCAAGTTGTACCTGGCTGGACCAAAAATATGGCGGAGCCCCACGCCTTTTTTTTCTAGAACTAGTTCTAGAAATAAATAAAAAAAATGGGCTTTGCTGTATTTTTGGTTGCCAGCCAGGTACCACAAGGCAGCTGGGAGTTGCTGGCAGTCCGTAGCTGCCAAGTTGTACCTGGCTAGACCAAAAATATGGCGGAGCCTCACGTAATTTTTTTTTCTAAAATCAGTTCTACAAAATATAAAAAAAAAGGCCTTCGCTGTATTTTTGGTTGACAATCAGGTACAACTTAGCAGCTGGGGGGCTGGAATCCTCAGCGTGGAGAGACCCAAATATGGGCCCCCACGCTGCAAATTGCAACCCACAGCCACCCCAGAAAATACTGCATTCATTAGAGGCGCCATTTTCTGATGCTGTACCCCAACTCTACCAGTTACCCTTGTGCTGGTGGCACACGTTTCTCCATACACGACATGGTGTCCGCTAACAATTTGAATGGACAATTAGCTCAAATTGTTTGCTGACACCATATCACGTTTGTGCCTAAACATTGGAACTCCCTTTCAAGTGACCCCTTTTTGGAAACTAGAACCCCCAAGCAACATATTTACATGCATAGTGAGCACTTTGAACCCCCAGGTGCTTCACAAATTGATCCGTAATAAGGAAAAAGTACTTGTTTTTCACACAAATTTTCTTTTTTAATTTTTACTGATCAATTTGTGAAGCACCTGGGGTTCAAAGTGCTCACTATGAATCTAGATAAGTTCATTTGGGCATCTAGTTTCCAAAATGGGATCACTTGAGGGGGAGCTCCAATGTTTAGGCACATAGGGACTCCCCATACGCGACATGGTGTCCACTAGCAATTGGAATTGTTAGCGGACACCATGTTGCATATGGAGAGCCCCTGTCTGCCTAAACATTGGAGCTCCCCCACAAGTGACCCCATTTTGGAAACTAGACTACCAAGGAATGTATCTAGATGGGTGGTGACTGTGAGCACTTTGAACCCCCAGGTGCTTCACAAATTAATCTGTTAAAAAGAAAAACGAAAATTTTTGTGGAAAAAAAAGTACTTTTTCATTTTTACGGATCAATTTGTGAAGCACCTGGGGGTTCAAAGTGCTCACTATGCATCTAGATAAGTTCCTTTGGGGGGTCTAGTTTCCAAAATGGGGTCAATTGTGGGGGAGCTCCAATTTTTAGGCACATAGGGGCTCTCCAAACTCGACATGGTGTCTGCTAACAATTTGAGCTAATTTTCCATTCAAATTGTTAGTGGACACCATGTCGCCTTTGGAGAGCCCCTGTGTGCCTAAGCATTGGAGCTCCCGCACAAGTGACCCCATTTTGGAAACTACATCCCCCAGGGAACTTATCTAAATGGATGGTGAGAACTTTGAACCCCCACATGTTTCACAAATTGATCCGTAATAATGAAAAAGGTCTTTTTTTTTCACAAAAATTTTCTTTTAGCCTAACATTTTTTATTTTCACATGGGCAAAAGGATAAAATGCATCCTAACATTTGTTGGGCAATTTCTCCTGAGTACATTGATACCTCATATGTGGTCATAAACCACTGTTTGGGCGCGTGGCAGGGCTCAGAGTGAAGGAGCGCCATTTCACTTTTTGAATGGAAAATTAGCTCAAAAAGTCATATTGCGCTCCTTCCCTTCTGAGCCTGCCGTGCTCCAAACAGTGGTTTATGACCACATATGAGGTATCGGTGTACTCAGGAGAAATTGCTCAACAAATTTTAGGATCCATTTTATCCTGTTGCCCATGTGAAAATGAAAGAATTGAGGCTAAAAGAACATTTTTGTTAGAAAAATTAAAATGTCCATTTTTTCCTTCCATGTTGCTTTAGTTCCTGTGAAGCACTTGAAGGGTTAATAATCTTCTTGAATGTAGTTTTGAGTAGCTTGAGGGGTGCAGTTTTTGGATGGTGTCACTTTTGGGTGTTTTCTGTCATGTACACCCTCAAAGGAACTTCAAATGTGATGTGGTCACTAAAAAAAATGGTTTTGTAAATTTTGCTGGAAAAATGAGAAATTGCTGATGAACTTTGAACTGTTATAACTTCCCACCCAAAATTTTTCTTTCCAAAATTGTGCTGATGTAAAGTAGACATGTGGGAAATGTTATTTATTAACTATTTTGTGTCACATAACTCTCTGGTTTAGCAGAATAAAAATTCAAAATTTTAAATTTGTGAAATTTCCCAAATTTTTGCCCAATTTTTGATTTTTTCACAAATAAACGCAAAAATTATCGACCTAAATTTACTACTAACATGAAGCCCAATATGTCACGAAAAAACATCGTTGAAGTGTTCCAGAGTTATTATCTCACAAAGGGACACTGGTCAGAATTGACAAAAATGCCAAGATCTTTAGGGTCAAAAAAGGGGTTAAAGCAATAATTTTTTCATTTTTCAAGCGGCAAACATGGAAAACTTGTTTTGTATGCCTTGTTAAAAGGAAATTGCTTTTTCATATGTCAAACAACAAACATGTTGCTAATCAATAAAAACTGATCATTTTTGGACAGCTTGTCACAAAGCCGTTCCTTCTGCATTTTTCAGCCAACCAACCCATTATCACTCCCTGAATAGGGACAATCAGGGCCGCCACTAGGGGGTTACAGCCCGTACTTCAGTGAGGGGCCCGGGCTTGATTGCAGGGGGCATGGCCATTAGACTGGGGCAGGAGGGGCCCGGCCATGCTGGTGGGGGGCATGGCTATTGGAAGCAAGGAGGCCTGCCCCCCTTCTCGGCCAGAGGGCCCCCTGAGCTGCGTGATCGCTCCCCCCACTGATGAGTACTGTGTGCGGGCCGGGATCTACTAGCTGGCCACTTCCTTCCCGACCAGGAAGTGCACGTCACTGAGCACCTCCATGTTGAACAGAAAGGCACCTCCTCAGCTGCTCCTCTGGACTCCTCTTCCACCTCATCTATCCTGCATAGCATCAATTGGGTAGGCGGAGCCAAGTGGGGGAACGACAAGAGCTTGCAGAAAGCATGAGGAGAGAGGAGTGAAGTGAGCAGCCACAGGAGCACCCCTCCTCCTCCTCCTATAATATCACCAGCTCGGCAGTCGGGAGTAGGGGAGGGGGAGAGAAGATGGCTGACAGAAGCCTCCAGAATGTGTGTACAGACTGAGACATCATCTGCTGATTCCCACTACAGGCTCCCTCCCTGGGTACACGATGATTATGAAGAAGAGAGTGAGTATATATTGTGTGTGTGATACAGATATCATGTATGAGTGTGATGTGTGTGTCATGTGCTGTGTGTGTCTTCATCCGTGTGCTGTATGTGTGTGTCTGTCATCTGTGTGCTGTGTGTCTCTGTGTCATTGGGTGCTGTGTCTCTGTGTCATCTGTGTGCTGTGTGTCTCTGTGTCATCTGTGTGCTGTGTGTCTGTGTGCTGTGTGTTCTCTGTCATCTGTGTGCTGTGTCGTCTCTGTCATCTGTGTGCTGTGTGTCTCTGTCATCTGTGTGCCGTGTCTTTGTCATCTGTGTGCTGTCTGTTTTGTCATCTGTGTGCTGTGTCTCTGTGTCATCTGTGTGCTGTGTGTCTGTGTCATCTGTGTGCTGTGTGCTCTGTGTCATCTGTGTGCTGTGTGTCTGTGTCATCTGTGTGCTGTGTGTCTCTGTCATCTGTGTGCTGTGTGTCTCTGTCATCTGTGTGCTGTGTGTCTCTGTCATCTGTGTGTGTGTCTCTGTTATCTGTGTGCTGTGTGTTTCTGTCATCTGTGTGCTGTGTGTCTCTGTCATCTGTGTGCTGTTGTTCTGTGTCATCTGTGTGCTGTGTGTCTTGTCATCTGTTGTCTGGTGTCTCTGTCATCTGTGTGCTGTGTGTCTGTGTCATCTGTGCTGCATGTGTCGTCTGTCATCTGTCATCTGTGTGACGTGTCTCTGTCAGTCTGTGTGCTTGTGTCTGTCATCTGTGTGATGTGTCTCTGTATCTGGTGATGTGTGTTCTGTCATCTGTGTGCTGTGTGTCTTGTCAAAATCTGTGTGCTGTGTGTCTCTGTGTCATCTGTGTGCTGGTTGTGTCTGTGTCATCTGTGTGCGGTGTGTCTCTGTCATCGTGGTGCTGTGTCTCTGTCGTCAATCTGGTGCTGTGTGTCAGTCATCTGTGTGCGTGTGTCTCTGTCATCTGTGTGCTGTGTGTCTCTGCTCATCTGTGTGCTGTGTGTCTCTGTCATCTGTGTGCTGTGTGTCTCTGTTCTGTGTGCTGTCGTGGTTTGCTGTCATCTGTGTGTGTGTCTCTGTCATCTGTGTGCTGTGTGTTCTCTGGTCAATCTGTGTGCTTGTGTCTGTGTCATCTGTGTGCTGTGTGTCTCTGTCATTGTGTGCTGTGTCTCTGTGTATCTGTGTCCTGTGGTCTGCTGTCTCTGTCACCGTGCTGTGTGTCTCTGTCATCTGTGTGCTGTTTGCTCGTCTTCGTCCTATCTGTGTGCTGTGGTCTCCTGTGTATCTGTTGTGCTGTGTTCTGTGTCATCAGTGTGCTGTGGTCTCTGTCATCTTGTGCGTGTCTCTGTACATCTGGTGCTGGTGTCTCGTCATCTGTGTGCGTGTGTCTCTGTCATCTAGGGGTGTTTTTGTCTCTGGTATCTGTGTGCTGTGTCTCTGTGTCGTCTGATGTGCTGTGTGTCTCTGTCATCTGTGTGCTGTGTGTCTCTGTCATATGTGTGTTGTGTCTCTGTCATCTGTGGGCTGTGTCTCTGTGTCATCTGTGTGCTGTGTCTCTGTCATCTGTGTGCTGTGTTTCTCTGTCATCTGTGTGCTGTGTCTCTGTGTCATCTATGTGCTGTGTGTCTCTGTCATCGGTGTGCTGTCTCTGTCATCTGTGTGCTGTGTGTCTGTGTCATCTGTGTGCTGTGTCTCTGTGTCATCTGTGTGCTGTGTGTCTCTGTCATCTGTGTGCTGTGTGTCTCTGTCATCTGTGTGCTGTGTGCTGTGTGTCTCTGTCATCTGTGTGCTGTGTGTCTCTGTCATCTGTGTGCTGTGTGTCTCTGTCATCTGTGTGCTGTGTGTCTCTGTCATCTGTGTGCTGTGTCTCTGTTATTCGTGTGCTGTGTCTCTGTCGTCCGTGTGCTGTGTCTCTGTCGTCCGTGTGCTGTGTCTCTGTCATCCGTTTGCTGTATGTGTGTCTGTCATCCATGTACTGTATGTGTGTCTCTCATCCGAGTGCAGTGTGTGTCTGTCATCCATGTGCTGCATGTGTGTGTCTGTCATCTGTCACGGAGACACAGCACACAGGCAGGAGACAGGTGCAGTGGGGACAGACAGGGCACAGGGGGGAGACAGGAGCAGGAGAGAGACACAGCATGCAGGTGGGACACAGTGCACAGGTTGGAGACAGGCACAGGGGAGAGACAGCAAACAGGAGGGACAGAGACTGCGCAAAGCGGGTGACAGGTACAGAGAGGGGAGAGACATGCACAGAGAGGGGCATTGCCAAGCTGTGACTCGGCCTCTATTGTCCAGACTTCCAGAAAATGGCAGCGGAGGCGGTGCATGTGCAGAACAAGATCCGCGGCCATTTTCTGGAAGCTTGTGGACCCTGCTTCCAGAGCTCAGCTCATCCCCTCAATGGGTGGGGGCCCGGGGAGAGATCATATATCCCTGTGGCTACTGCAGAGCTCAGCTCAAGCCCAGTCTGTGTGCCCCTAGCCCTCTACAGTGCTGTATATGCCCTCAGTTTCTCCTATATAATGTATATATAGCAGTCTCCTATTGAATGTATTTGATTTACAAAACTTATTGTCACAGAGTCGACTGCGCTCCAGATCAACACAATCAGATATCACCGTACATCGCAGGACACAGAGAAGCAGCTGCAGCCAGCAAATTAGGTGAGGTAATTAATTAAATGTAGCCGGGTAATTTTTATGGTGATGTGCGGCCCCTGAATGATGGTAGAAATTTCCAAATGTCCGCCACCCCTGTACAGGGTAATAAATAACACCACCAGTATTATTCTTCCTCATGTGGCATTTATTGTTCACATCCCTCCTCAGCTCACATAAAAAGCAATGTATAGAAAGAGGTTAATGTGTGACTGGGGAGGACGTGGTGCAGAAGGGGAGTTTTTCCAATAGTGGGCGGTGAAATAATGGAAGGTTCGAGGGGTGGAGGCGGAGCCTGGATGGAGGCGGGACCTGGGTGGAGATTGGTGGAGGCAGAGATTGGGCGGAGTCTCAGGGGGGCCCCAAAATTTTGCCCCTTAGTGGGCCCCGAAATTCCTAGTGGCAGCCCTGGGGACAATATGTGTGTTTATCTGTGTGTGCATGTGTGTATCTGTGTGTGTGTATCAGTGTATGTGTATCTGTGTGTGTATGTATCTGTGTGTATCTGTGTGTGTGTGTATCTGTGTGTGTGTATGTATCTGTGTGTATGTATCTGTGTGTATCTGTGTATGTGTATCTGTGTGTGGAAAAGTTTTGATTTTACTGTTATAAATTGACAAAACTTAAAAGCCAAAGCTTTAGTCGGCTTTCCACAGAGAGTATGTTTACAGAGACGCAATGTAATCAGATTGCTTTCCAGTCTCAGGCATGAGTGTATTTAGTATTTTAGATTTTATTTGTGAGTGAGATTAAAGAGATTTTCTGTACTTTACTGAACAAGCTACTATTGTGAACAATCTAAATTTACAGCAAACACACACTGAAAAACTCAAGATATAAATTTGCAATTAAATTGCACATTGATCTACAGTATTTAAGGAATCCATGCCGTTCTGTTCACACATAAAGTATGACATTTTCTTTTAATTAACTCCTCTCTTGGAAGAAAATATTAGTTAATTGTATCCCAAAAGATTTAAATGTCATAAAATGTTACAGTGAACAATTCTCTTTTTTTAGAAACACAACATACATGAATGTGTAATCTAGGTAATCTTGGATTTCATACAATTTGTGAAAGTACTTGTGATAAAATATTAAAATAACTACAAGTACTGTAAGGTCTGAGGAAAATAAGGTAAATAACTTTTTGATACATTTTATCAACATAATGTGTTATTTGTATAGCTAAATATGGCTAGATCTGAACCTTACCAAAGAATTTTACTTTCTTCAGTTCCTCATGAATGAGCCAATTCTTTTCTTTCCCCTGCCACCTGAATTTGTCTAATATTCAGAAAAATGTCAACATTCCATCTTGTTCAGACAAGACCAACTGCCATATCACTATGGAATCATGTTATATAGCCCATTAAACTCAATGGAGTGGAGAGGGAGAAGGGAGAAAAGGAAACAAGCAGAGGATGAAAGAGAGTCTGTGTATAGTTTTCTAACAAGATTCAGAAGGGACGGTGTGCCACGGTCCGCATGCTGCATTCAAAGAAAAGGTCCACGAAGTGATATGCAATGGTGTTTATTATCTTACGCGACGTGTTTTGGAGCTTTTAATCTATGACGCGCCCAGGCTGGCTTCAGCATGCCATCTGCGCTTGCTCAGAAGCCGGCCTGGGTGCACCAGTGACGCGGCGGGCGGAAGTGACGCGGGGCCTGCAGCACGTGACCCGCTCATTGCGAGGACGCGATGGGCGGGTAATTTGAATCCTGGGATGAAGATACCGCCCTGGAAAGAAGATGGACAGCAGCGAGGAAACCCGCCTCGCTGACAAAGAGCCTGGAGGAATGCCCATCCAACAAGAATTTGGTAAGTATAAAAACTGATTTAGTGTGCCTCTAGTTAGTTAGATTTAGTCAGTCAGGGATGGTTAGAATAGTAATTTTAGGCTGCAGGGCCAGATATTTATAGCTTAGATAGCGATTTGTAGGTGGTGGTTCCCTTTAAATGAAAATTTGTTCAAACTCTGACAGCGGCATTTAATGCGTTTTGGTAGATTATTGCTGTTATAATTAGACAACACCTGCCTCTCACAACTGCACTCTGTTAAAATGTGAAATTCTGTTAATCTGGCTGTTGAACTGCTAAATGCTAATGTAATCTGTTATAGTGGTAATTAGTTAACACTGACCCTGTCTTTTCCATTGAAGTATATAATGACAGTGTGAAAAGCTAATTTGTGAAGGACAAGGGAAAACAGTCTACTATCATATGGAACAATCTTCATAGCTCAAAATCACTAATGTATCAGTGGTTTCTCTACATTCATAAAAAATGTAACTTAATAGTTACCTTAGTCTTGTAATGAGCTTATGTTTGCACAATGTTGCAGATTTGCCGTCTTTTCTTTGCATTGCTTTGCCATACCTTTTGACAATTACCGTATATACTCGTGTATAAGCCGAGTTTTTCAGCACAAAAAATGTGCTGAAAAGTCCCCCCCTCGGCTTATACACGAGTCACTATACGGCTGAGTGTGGGGGGGCCGGTGTCCGGGGGCTGGAGCAGGCGGGGGGAGGCTGTAATATGAGCGCCCGGTCACGTGGGGCCGCTCATTAGTGCAATGCAATATGCACTGCATCCCCCTGTCCATCAGCGGCAGGGGGAGCTGTGCATATTACATTGCCCTCCCCCCGCCGTGGTAAATACAGGCCCCCGCTCCCCCCCCGTGGTAAATACAGGCCCTCGCTCCCCCCCCGTGGTATATACAGATCTCCGCTCTCCCCCCGTTGTATATAAAGACCCCCGCTCCCCCCCTCGTGGAATATACAGGCCCCCACTCCCCCAGTAGTATATACAGGCCCCCCGCGGTAAATACAGGCCCCCCCCGTTTTCCCCCCGTGGTATATACATGCCCCCGGTAGATGCCGCACACCTGTAAAAGAATCGCTTTCATACTTACCCTCCTCACTGTCATCGCGCTCCTCCGGTCTCATTCCCGCTTCTACCAGGCGGCCGGCGCATCCACAATGACGTCATTGTTTCTGCACGGTCACATGACCGGGTAGAAGCAGGAAGGAGACTGGATAGAGGACGCGCGATGACAGTGAGGAGGGTAAGTATGAAAGCGATTCTTTTACAGGTGTGCGGCATCTACCGGGGGCATGTATATACCACGGGGGGGAAATGGGGGGCCTGTATTTACCGCGGGGGACCTGTATATACTACTGGGGGAGTGGGGGCCTGTATATACCACGAGGGGGGGAGCGGGGGGCCTGTATTTACTGCGGGGGCCTGTATATACTACTGGGGGAGTGGGGGCATGTATATACCACGAGGGGGGGAGTGGGGGCCTGTATATACTACTGGGGGGAGTGGGGGCCTGTATATACTACTGGGGGGAGTGGGGGCCTGTATATACTACTGGGGGGAGTGGGGGCCTGTATATACCACGAGGGGGGGAGTGGGGGCCTGTATATACTACTGGGGGGAGTGGGGGCCTGTATATACTACTGGGGGGAGTGGGGGCCTGTATATACTACTGGGGGGAGTGGGGGCCTGTATATACCACGAGGGGGGAGCGGGGGTCTGTATATACATCGGGGGGGAGCGGGGGTCTGTATATACCATGGGGGGGGGAGAGCAGGGGCCTGTATAAACCACTAGGGAGGCTGCTGTATACTACCACAGGGGAGGCTGCTGTATACTACCACTGGGGAGGCTGCTGTATACTACCACAGGGGGAGGCTGCTGTATACTACCACAGGGGGAGGCTGCTGTTTACTACCACAGGGGGAGGCTGCTGTATACTACCACAGGGGAGGCTGCTGTATACTACCACTGGGGAGGCTGCTGTATACTACCACAGGGGGAGGCTGCTGTATACTACCACAGGGGGAGGCTGCTGTATACTACCACAGGGGAAGGCTGCTGTATACTACCACAGGGGAAGGCTGCTGTATACTACCACAGGGGGAGACTGCTGTATACTACCACAGGGGGAGGCTGCTGTTTACTACCACAGGGGGAGGCTGCTGTATACTACCGCAGAGGGAGACTGCTGTATACTACCACAGGGGTAGACTGCTGTATACTACCACAGGGGAGACTGCTATATACTACCACAGGGGGAGGCTGCTGTATACTACCACAGGGGGAGACTGCTGTATACTACCACAGGGGGAGGCTGCTGTTTACTACCACAGGGGGAGGCTGCTGTATACTACCGCAGAGGGAGGCTGCTGTATACTACCGCAGAGGGAGACTGCTGTATACTACCACAGGGGTAGACTGCTGTATACTACCACAGGGGAGACTGCTGTATACTACCACAGGGGGAGACTGCTGTATACTACCACAGGGGGAGACTGCTGTATACTACCGCAGAGGGAGACTGCTGTATACTACCACAGGGGTAGACTGCTGTATACTACCACAGGGGGAGACTGCTGTATACTACCACAGGGGGAGACTGCTGTATACTACCACAGGGGGAGACTGCTGTATATTACCACTGGGGAGGCTGCTGTATACTACACTGCTGGGGGCTGTATACCTGTGCTGGGGTCCACCCTCGGCTTATACACGAGTCAATAGGTTTTCCCAGGTTTTGGGGGCAAAAGTAGGGGGGTCGGCTTATACACGGGTCGGCTTATACACGAGTATATACGGTATATCAAGAACTTTGTGGTTATAATGCAATTGCAGAATAAAATGCAGCATAGCCACAATGCATAAGCACAACCTTACTCAACCTGCTGTCTACAACCTCTGATAAGAGCACACATTAACAAATCAGGTGACATCACAAGTTTACCTATTAATTAGGAGCTTCTTTAGCTGCATCAGGTGTATTGGAGATAAAACATATCATATACCTATTTGGGCTAGGAATTTATTGACTAGAATTTGTGTACCTGAAGCCAATTGACCGTCCAACATATCTTAAATCGGACAGTTTTCATCCAAACATATAAAAAACTCTATTGTGTATAATCAGGCATCAGATATAATCGGATAAGCTCCAACCTTACAAATAGAGATAATTATCTTGAGGGCCTCAGAAAGACCTTTTTGAATCAGGGCTACCATGCGAGAGCAAATGAAAACAAGATTACAAGAGCCACCAGAATATCAAGGAATCATCTCCTACATTACAAAACTAGAGAAGAAAACAACCGGGTCCCTCTCATAATAACCTACAATCCAAACCTGGAGGTGTTAAGAAGAGCTGCACGGAAACTGCAACCACTCCTACAAAAAGATGCCCGACTAAAATCAAAATTTCCAGACCCCCACATCTGTGTTTCAGGCAGCCCCCGAATCTAAAAAGCATCATTGTCAGAAGCTGTCCTCCCCAACAGCAACAGGAACCTTTCCCTGCAAACATAACAGATGCAAAGCTTGTCAATTTTTAATGACAACAGACAAAATAAAGATTCCCAACTCACATCAGGACTACAAGATCCCAGGTACCTTCAGCTGTACCACAACCAATGTGGTGTACCTAATTATATGTACTAAATGTGTGAGTGGGAACCTGTTTGTTGGGGAGACGGGGCAAGTACTCAGAACTAGGATAAACTCTCATCACCATACAATAAATAAAGAAGGACATATCTACCTGTGCCTAAACACTTCTGTAGCCCTGATCACACACTATTGGATATAAAAATACTAGTTCTGAAAGGTAACTTCAGATCACAAAAAATCAGGAGAGTGTGGGTATATAAACTGATGATGAACATTTACACATTCAAAGCAGGACTGAATGTCTCGCATTAATTTATCTAGTAGTGGAAAACAAGTGGCGTAATAGGATCTTATCTTTTTTATAGGTTAAAAACAGTATTGATTGTTGCTGCTCACCTGAGCTGGTAGTGAGACCTACAACCAGTTTGTGCCTTTAGTACAGCCGCTGCATTCCACGTGCACAGTGGTGAAGAAACATATATTTGATGGACAGTACTTTTTCGGTCCGTGCTAATTGTATATGGATGATGACCACCAAAGATCTGTGAGTAATGGTGCTTTATTTCTATGCATTTCAGAGCAATCTTCGCTCCTTCACCAGGAATTCAACTACTATATTCTGCTTTACGTCAACTGTCTTATTTACTGCATTATATAAAAATATAAGGGGAGACAACAGAGGCGCAATAGTGCCCTATCATTTGGCATAGATTAGGGACTAATCGGTACAAACAGGTCTGCACTAACCTGGTTCAGTTGTGAATCCCACAACTGGAATAAAGGCGTTGGTTTTAGTAATGTAGGCTGCTGCTGGACCTCCACCTCCACGGGGCCGTGGGTGCTTCAAAGGTTCTGGGATCAAAGGTGTATCACAGTCCGCGCTGCCCGATCGTCCAAAGGATCACAAGGGAAAACAATGTTCCAAACGAAATTCTCTTTATTCCTATAAACCGACGCGTTTCGGCGCCCAATCCTGGCACCGTCCTCAGGGTATAATTGTATATGGATGATGACCACCAAAGATCTGTGAGTAATGGTGCTTTATTTCTATGCATTTCAGAGCAATCTTCGCTCCTTCACCAGGAATTCAACTACTATATTCTGCTTTACGTCAACTGTCTTATTTACTGCATTATCCATCCCTTTATATGTGTATATATATATGTGTGTGTCCAGAATGTGTCATTATCAGCCTGATGAAGAGGCCATAGTCTCTAAATCTTGCTTTTTCTTACCATCTTTTCAGTTAGCCATTAAAAGGTATCAACCACTGAGGACTCTCAGATTGTAATATATATATTTGTATTTTAAAAATATTTTAAGAGATTGGCTCAAACATTGGAGAGAAGAGATCACTGCCTAGTGAAAAGAAGGCAAAAGGATACTAAAAGATAACAAAGACATTGAATGTTGCTAGTGATACAGTTGGAATATAAGTTCGTAGTTTTAAAGAAATACTGGCTACACTACCTGGATGGGAAAGAGGAAACTATATCTGGCAGAAATTTATTTTGCGAGGAAATTAAAATAACATTTTTGATCAACAGTATATATGGAGAAGCAAAAATAAAGCAGTTGCTGATAAGAACACGCTGCCTGCAGTGAAGCATGGCGGTAACTCGATGATGCTCTAGGGCTACAGTGCTTCTTCTTGCACTGAAAACCTGCAGCATATAAAGGGCAAGCTGGATTCAGATAAGTTCAAGAAATCTTATTAAAAAATATTATGCCTTCTGTAATGATTTTGAGCCAAGTTCATCATTGGACTTTAAAACAAGACAATTATCCGAAGCATATCTTAAGGTTCATTACGACTTAATTTTAGAAGACAATCTGGAAAGTTCTGGAGAGGCCCCCAAAGTTTACTGACTTAAAACCAATAGAAGATATTTGATGATATTTAAAGTGGCAGTTATATCGTACAACTGAAATATATTAGTAAACTGGATTCCATTTGCCATAAAGAATGTGCTAATGTTCCTCAGGATCATGTAAAAAGGTGAATGGACTGTCGCATTTCCCTGAATATACTAATAGGATTAATGTGTACTGTTTTTACGTGTTTTTAATCCTCCTATGCTGCAATTTTTTTTAGTCAGATATACATTGTGAACTTAAAGTTGGTGCAAAGTGGGATGGAAAGGAGTAGAGGCCATGGTAGAGGAAGGACAAGGGCTATGGGAGCTGTGATTAAAAATACTGAGCTCAAACAAGGAAGAACAGTATGATGACCTAACTGTTACAGATGGTCAGAGCACTACTGGCATGTTGGGGGCTTCTGCAAGAGGTTAGAAGTGTGGAATCCCTGTTGGCTAGCTATAAGGAAACCTTATTCTGTAAAAAGGGAGTGCCCAACTGATGACACTTGAAAAATGCCAATTGCAACACAAATGGACCCGTGTGGCCCTGTATCTGAAAAGATATAGGTGATTCAACTGTTTTCCTATTAATTTATTTTCTTTGTAGCCATGCACAAGATGTTATCTGTAACCCTCAGAAAGGCGCCTGCATATTGTAAAGCACATAATTGGAAAATGTGTTACATGCTCCCCCTTCTCAACAGTTTGACTGTTTATAAAAAGGACGCTGTTTGAAAAGGTTTGGTTTTATTATTGTGAAATCTGGATAGTATGGTACCACACAAAGTGCATCAAAGTGTACAGTGGAGATCTCAGACCACATTAGACGTCAGCACCATTGCACACTCACACATCTAGCCCTCAATTTTAAATGGCATGCCAGGGAATTAAAAATTAGTCCCTCTCGTACAACTACCACCTCAACACATGTTTCAGTCACTGCTAGAAGTTGTTGTCTAGCCACACATCATATTTGTACAAGTCAAACATCAGGATTAAATTCTACTAAATACTACGGATTAGAGATGAGCAAATCTTTTGATGTTCTGGATCGGCTATGTTCAGCAAACGGGCATATGTTGTTGACTTGTTCAGCAAACAGTTCTCTGAATTGTTCTCTGAAAGCACGATCCACACCATCGCCTGGAGGTGCCCTGGTGCCGGCGGTCAACATCCAGCAAAGGGAAATTATCCTTCAGCAAGCTCTCATGCATTTCTCTAGGAGTCTAAGTCTTGCATGACTAAGAGTCGTTAGAATTGAAGCGCGTGGTGTTCTCTCCTACGGGCTGGGGTATCCACTACCTCTAACATGACATTTCATTCAGGAAAAATAAAAGATTATTTTTAATATTCATCTGTCTTCCCGAGTTTACTGGAGGATTGTTTGTCTTTAATGGATGTTGACCACCAGGACCAGGCAGCTCCGGGGAACGGTGTGGATCGTGCTTTCCTGAAAGGCTGAGGGGTAAGCTGAAACTTTGTTTGTTATATTTAATGGCAATCATCATTTCAATCTTTTACTTCCCTATAAACACTCCACGATCCTCTGTGACGTCTGCTCATGGTGGGACCAGAAACTGACTGAATTCCGACTACCACTGTGAGTGCAGTGATGTCACAGTCTGGGTACCCTGAGTTGAGCTACAATTCTGAACTCAGGAAATCTTTCCAACAACACCCCACTGAGATTTTGGTCCCAAAGGAAAGGTCACCTGAGCTCTGAGGTGTAGCTGAACTCAGGTGACCCAGACTGTGACATCACAATTGTTCTTGTTAAGGTGGCTAATTTGTAAACAGCTCAAAGTTTATTAACTTTGGTATTTAACCTAATTTGCTATGGGAATTAAATAATTGTGATTGCAACTGTAAGTTATAGTTTTCTGCACAATGTAGTAACTTTATAAAATCTTATCTGCTTATTAGTTTTGGTAAAAGTGAGTTGTCAACTAAGAGTATTTGCCAAGTGTATAGAACAATATTAGACTTCTAGAAGTGAGAAATTCCGACAGTAAATACATAGCAGAGTTAATACAAACAAACGCTGCCATTTACTGGTCAAAGATTATGAGAAAGTAAAAAAAATGTATCAGCAAGAACTGTAAAGGGAAGCAGTTGCTGCTTCAGGTAGTGGGAAAGAATAGCATAGAACCCATCCAGTGCCAATGTAGACTAAACTTGTGTGTTCTGTATTGCTAGGAGTTATAGAATAAATCCAAAAGAGAGCCAAATAATAGGAAGGATGCGAGTGACGCACCTTGTATACAAAAAGTTCCTATATGTATAGAATAATTGTACTATGGCCCTTAGAGCCTTTTCACATTATTCATCATAAAAGACAATAAAGCTCATATGCTATATTTGGGACAGTTGTCCTATTTGTTAGAGAATCAAGCAGTATTACATACATTGATAAACTCTGAGACGATGGATCATGTCTGCATAGCAGATGGATGATACTGGATCGTGATTTCTGGTTGACCGACCAGTAGAATAATATTGTTTGGAAATCGACTATATTTTCCTATTAATGCATTTTATCACAAAATTTCCCTGTAAATTTTCTTGGTTCAGGAAATGAAAAAATTGCTTAACATTATGGGAGCATAATGAGGAATACTGTCTTTGGTTTGTATTTATTTATCGGTCTGCTGTGGAATCTAGGAAAAATATGTTACTATAGAGAGGGTGAGAATTGGCTGAAAAAGCAGTCTAGGATGTTTGAGTGTGGAAAGAAATAGCATAATCTAACCAAATTCAAGCATAGAAATGAAAGCCGGTCACTGACCTGTTAACAGCGTTACTAGTATACTCCTGTAGTGGTGGCATGCTGTGGAATATCCTGTTGCTCAGCCAGAGTTCAAGACATTAAATCCAAAAAGAAAGATGGCGGCAAATTAATCAGCTGCAAAATTGGAATGCTGAGTGCCGCCATCTTTCTTTTTGGATTTATAATCTAACCAAAGTTTCCCTATATTCCCGTTAGGAGTAACACATAATGTTTAATAGGGATCAGCCTTCATGAGACTATCTTTTTACACAATTTATTCCATCATTCCAGCAAAAGAACAATAAATGATGCTTGTTTTTCATATGCTATTAATTTTGAGGCTACAGTTAGATGGCCATATATTCCCTCATCTGAGAGAATCAAGCAGAATATTCACATCACACTCTGATTAAACTCTGAGAAGATGGATCCATTGTCTTGCATAGCCAAGATGGATCAGATAACTGGATCCAACTCAGTCACGCTGCAATTTCCTCCTCGGTCTGACTCGGACCAGTAGAATAATATTGGTTTGAGAGAAATCCGACTATATTTTCCTACTTTAATGCAATTTTCATATCTTGAGATAATGTCTGCCTAATATTTTTAATGGTTCAAGGTATAATCGCAAACACATAATTATAGAAGCAGTATTTATGTGATCCCTGAGATTAAAGTGTTACATTTTATGATGGCCCTGTTTAGTCCATAAAAATTTCATAGTTAAATTAAATAATTTGTAGGTTGTCTAATGGCTCAAGCAACTCTAAAATGATTAAATGTTTTCTGCTTTTAAAATTGATAGTTCTATACTTTATGTTTTATAATATTATCATTATGTTTTTAGAAAACCATCTGTGGGAGTATCCCTTTATTAGTCTTAAAAATTATGCAAAGAGTGAATATTTGAACAGCAAAGTGGTTTTACAATAGAAATGAGGAGGCACAGTCATTCAAGTGTTGTTTAAAGGGAACCTGTCACCTGGATCTAAGCCCCTACACTATCACTACCTGTCCCTGCAGCTTCCTAGCTGCTCCATATCTATCCCTCTCTGATATAAATCCGCCCTATAAAACAGTAGAAAAATAACTTATAACTTACAGAAGTCCCTGAGGCTGGGGACTGAAAAGGCGGCCCCAGGCTCCATTCTGCCCCTCTCGATGCAGCAGCACACGCCCTGCTGGGCAGCGTTATTCTTTCTTCATCTTCACCTCCTCCATTTGGAATCTCCCACCCACCTTACACTGTAAGGTAGCGGTTAGGATCGGCACGACAGAAGGCAGTGACTCAGGTATTTACTCACACAGCACATAGTTTAATGGCACAGTCCAGGTATTCACAGACCTCCAGGTTCCGGGGCGCAGCCGAGTACAACCTCATACAATCCCAACAGCTGATATAGAAGCTCTGTACCTTCCCCCGGGTAGGCTGTGTTAGGTCAGCACACAACCTTTCTCTCCTCACCGTCTGCTCATTAGCCTCATGAACGTCCACTCTGAGAGCTCCCAGGCTGTGTTAAATCTTCACACAGCTCTCTCTACACAGCAGCTTCTGGTGCTGTCCTGACACATTCCACCCCCTCCCCACTGCCCAGGCAGCTCATATCATCTCTGTGCAGCATCTGAAACAATGGATACTGGAAGCCTGTGCTAGCATTTCTTCTGCGGTGTTGCTATCAGTGTGTCAAGAGTGGGAGAAGAGGTTGCATTGACAATCCAACACAATGGGCAGCATTTTTAACACATTTTATGAGTGGTCATACAATTTTAAATAACTCATGAAAGAATAAAGTTATGTTAAAACCAAGCACACCATTGTTTTTCTTATGAAATTCTCAATAAGCTTGATGTGTCCCATGACCTTCTTCCAATTGAAAAAAATAAAGTTGGATCCAAAATAGCTGACTTCAAAATGGCCGCCATGGTCCCCACCCATCTGGAAAAGTTTTCCCTCTCCCATTTACTAATGTGCCACAAACAGGAAGTTTATATCACCAACCATTCCCATTTTATTTGTGTGCATCCATATAAATGGCCTACCCTGTAGTACTTGAAGTAAGCAGAGAATCAATATGCAAATAAAATATAACATAATATTTTACTAGTAGCCAGAGCTCTATTAAGGGTTCAAATGCTTTTTACCTACAGATTAAGGCTACATTCACACTGAACGTTTTTGCATCCATTTTATGGATTCGTTTTTTTGCAGTCCACTGCACAAAACAGATCACTCAAATGAATTCTCAGCCAAGTCAATGGGTTTTCTCTTTTGGCCATTCAGACAGGGAATTTTTTGAGTAATCCATTTTTTGCCTGGAGCAGTGATCCATCTAAAGTGCATGTTTCTTTAAGTGGTGTTTTTCTCTTCTGTTTTACCCATAAGGCACCATTCTAAATGGGAAAAATAAATGCAGCCCATAAAATGTATCAAAACCACACAGTGTTTTTTGGAAACTGTTGCAGCTCTCCAGCTGAAAAACGGACCAAAACCAAAAAAAAACTAAAACGGTGTGTCTAAATGTAGCCTGATACTAGACCTGAAAAAAAATAGAATTTCTTGAGGTGAAAGGCTTCCATTTACTTATTTTCAATGAAGGGCAATGAAGGGCATACATGTTTACCTTATGTTGGATGCTGTTGTGTCAAGAGAGCTTAGCCCTCAATACACAGTAGTGCTGGCTCCATTATTAAACACCTATGTTTCATAACAGCAAATAATTGCCGCAGTTAAACAATATGGATCTCGCTGTAATTACTGACAGCTGCATTTAATTGGTTTCAATGCTTTTTTAACACCTTGACGATCAATGACATACATGTATGTCAAGTGCTGAGCCTGCATGTTTCCCAGCACATGTCAGCTGATCTGATTAGATACCCTTACTACTAATCCTGTAAGTCTAAAAAAATAAACACAAACTCAAAAAATCCTTTATTTGAAATAAAAAATACAGACACCCTCTTTCACCAATTTATTAACTCCCACAATACCTTTGCAGTTCCGATGTAATCCACATGATATCTAATGACAATCCTAGGCTCTGCTATATCTGAAGGCTGGAATGAACAATGAAATTAGAAAATTTGACAGCTCATTAATGTCAGTGAGGTCTATGTGATTTTGCATCCAATAAATAAAATGTTTTAACAAGGACCTGGCAGTAGGAGGCCCCTTGAAGTGGGTGCCAGGCTTGATCCTCAGTGGCCGCTGATGAGACTAAGACCTCTGTTTTCAACTTAAGCACAGGGCAGTTTACTGCATTACACATTTGCACATTGCAGTTTGATCTTCTCTTTTCAGTGCCACTCATTAATTTGAATTTTTTCATATATTTAGTAGTGTCGCGGCAGATATCTATTGCTGTAAGTATAATTATTTTCTGCCAGCACCTACGCATACGGTTGATGCCAGTCTTATATATTTTACATATTGTCTTTTTTGACTGAGCTCCCATTATATAATTTTCCCCTTTCCTCTTTTCATAGTCTGGTAACCACTCATGGACTCCAGTGTGAGGTCCTAGCACACACCTGTTTTTAATTACATCTTTAGACATATAAGCCCACACAGATTCCACCAGTTCACCATATCACTAGGGCATAGTGTCAGGACCTGGCAGTAGGAGGCCCCTTGAAGTGGGTGCCAGGCTTGATCCTCAGTGGCCGCTGATGAGACTAAGACCTCTGTTTTCAACTTAAGCACAGGGCAGTTTACTGCATTACACATTTGCACATTGCAGTTTGATCTTCTCTTTTCAGTGCCACTCATTAATTTGAATTTTTTCATATATTTAGTAGTGTCGCGGCAGATATCTATTGCTGTAAGTATAATTATTTTCTGCCAGCACCTACGCATACGGTTGATGCCAGTCTTATATATTTTACATTAACAATTTTTTTAGTTTGTCTCGTATAATTCAAAGATTATTCCAAATTATTCTGTCTCAGATAATCGCATAAACTCTTTCAACACAATTAGGCCTCTTTGTAGATAGAGCGCGGTTTTCTTCATTATATATATCCTTTAGGTAAAGAAGATTAGCCTGCTGCCTGCTCCACTATCATCTTCTTAAGGATGCAAGATTTATCAGCTGTTGTCTGCTCTAAACTTCTCGTACCCACAGAGCCAGCTTCATTATCCCATTTTATAACAATAATAAAAAAAGTAAAATAATTTACCAAAATAAAAAAAATAAAAAAAAAAAATTCTCCTAAAAATAATAAGCTTTCTGAAACGAATGTATTAAGGACAGTGTATGCTTCCTGGACTTCACAGCTGCTTCCACCACATATGGCACTGATTCAAAAAATCACGCACTGCACGTGTAAAAACACCTGCAAGCTCCAGGAAGCTTAAAAAAATAATTTAAAGCTCAAAACATTTTTCCTGCATGATACAAACCAGTAGCCGGATGGTGAGAACGCTCCTAACCGTAAGATCACCTGTTGTTTCTGGCCAAAGGGACTTCCAGTGAGCATTTTGTCCCAAACATACAGGGAAAGTTTTAGAGTAATTTTAAATTTCAAACCTTTTTTCCAAACAAAACTGCGTTTGTTGATTTTTTAAATCCACTCAAGTTTCTGATCCTGAACAAAATCTGCAATACTCGTGCCAAATTTGAAATTAAAGAACATGTTTGGGAAAGTTTGGTCATCTCTAGTAGTTTCCAAAACAGGGTAATGTGCAGGGAGATTCCCTTGTTTAGGCACATTAGGGGCTATGCAAATGAAAAATGGTGTTCCATTCCTTCCAAGCCTTGCCATGCGCCCAAACAGTAGTTTTCCACCACATATGGGATATCATTGAACTGAGGAAAAATTGCACAACAATTTTTATCATTTTCGCTAATGTTACCCTAATGAAAATTACAACTTTGGGACTAAAAAAAACTATTTTGTGGGAGCAATTAAAATGTAAATTTTTCCTTTCATATTGCTAATTCATATTCATATTAATCATCATTAAAAGGTTAATAGACTTCTTAAATGTTGATTTGAACACTTTGAAGGTGCAATTTTTAAATGGTTCAGAAAACCAAACAGGAGTGATGTCTCCAGGCCGCGCTGCTGCCCGAAATGATACGAAAGAAGACAATGCTTGTATGTGCTGCTCCTTTATTCAATCTCTCACCAACGCATTTCGGTGCAAGCCTTGCACCTTCCTTAGGGAGTTGGTGAGAGGTCGAATAAAGGAGCAGCACATTCAAGCATTTTCTTCTTTTGCATAATTTCGGGCAGCAGCGCGGACCGGAGACACCACTCCTGTTTGGTTTTCTAAATCGTTTTCCACGGTGCACGTGGCGGTGTGGGTCCTGTAGCATTTGTAACTCAGGTGTACAAGCCGGTTGTGGGTGATCACAACCTGACCAGGTGAGCAAGCAACTTGTGAGGCCACCTTTACTTGTCATTAGTGATAAGGCACAATCTGCACCTCTTTGTCTCCTTTGTTTGAATTGTAATCTTTAAATGGTGTCACTTTTGGGTATTTTTAGTCACATAGATCCCTCAAATTCACTTCAAACTTGATGTGGTCTCTAGAAAATGGTTTAGAAAATATTGTTGGAAAAATGAGAAATTGCTGATAAAAGTTTAACCCTTCTATCTTCCTAACCAAAAAAATATTTTCAAAAGTTGTGCTTATGTAAAGTAATAAATGTTATTAACTATTTTGTATGGAACAATTACCCAGTTTAAAGACAAAAAAAATTAAAAGTTTTAAAATTGCGAAATTTAAAATTTTTTGGCCAAAATTCCAATATTTTCATAAATAAATGCAAAAAATATTGTATTACATTTACCACTAAGATAAAGAACAATATGTCACAAAAATTTCAAAATCACTTGGAAAAGTTGAAGCAGTCAAAACGTATTGCCGTATATTGGGCAGAAATGGAACATTTGGCCTGATCAGGAAACTGAAACAAGCTTCCTGGTAAAGAGGTTAATTACCTTGCAGGGGAAGGAGGGATTCGGGGGGGGGGGGCAAAGAGAGTAAAATATTTAGAGATAATACTAAACTCAGCAGGGTAATCAACACAGAGGAGGGTAATTTAATTTTACTAAGGCTTTATGTAAGCTGCAGGCATGGGTGAAGAAATGGCATTAGACGTTCAATGTAGATAAATGAAATGTTATGCACTTGGACATAAGAAATCATATATAATTGTGTTCTAAATTGTAAAACACTCGGTAAACTGTCAATAAAGCTAATTTGGATGCATGGGTGGATGGGAACCTTACATTTAGAGACCAGTGTCAGGCTGCTCCTGCCAAGGCTAATAAAAAAAATGGGATGCTTTAAAAGAGACTTAGATATTCAATATGAAAACATAGTTTTACCTCTATACAAGTCACTAGTGCAGCCACATTTAGAATACAGTGTAGAATTTCGATCTCAGGTGTATAATGAGGACATATCCAAAATAGAGTGGGGATAGATGATAGTATTAAGATTATTAACGACATAGGTGGAGTCCAATTCCAAAACAAGTTATTAAACTTGGGGTTATTCGGTTTGCAAAAATGAAGCCTTAGGGGTAATGTTATTATTATGTACATATATATAACAGGGGACAGTACAGAACTTTTTAATGATTTTTCTACACTTACAGTAGGTAGAGTTCATGTTACTGTTCAGGTTCGGGTTTGGCTAGATAGGCTGTAGAAATAAGAAAACTTACCAGTCTCTGGAACTGCACTCACACTTGCTTCTAACTTAATTTATTAAAGGGGTACTCCAGGGAGATAAAACAAATATTATACTGTCCCTGCACTCCTACATGATGAAGCAGAGCTGGGTACTACAATTCTAGAATCTATAGATAGCTTATAAATCAATAAAATTATATCTACTTCTCAGTACTCACTCCTCCCTTTGGGGACAGATAAATTTAGTCATGTGCTACAGACAGCAGGAGATTTGGCAGGGGTGTGGATCCTTACAGTCCTGCCCCCACATATTTCTGAACAGGGGAGGTAGTAGGGGACAGGAACATACCAAATTGATATAGGGGAGGGGAGACCTTGACAGTGCTGAATCAACCAATGCATTGCTCTACCTCTTCTCCTTGTCTGATAAATGGCAGCACAAATGATGCACCATCATAGGTTGTACAGCAAACGAACACAGTGTGTATTTATATCTTCTTTGTGACATGTTTGCTATTTGAAGGGAGAACACCCCTGTTTTTACATTACATAGGATGTGTATGAGGGGATGTATGCACTCTGACAATGGGGCTGGCAGTCCTCTCCTGCCATACCCCCTCTTCATACAGAAAGGAAGACAAATATACTTTAACCCCTTAAACATTGACAAATTCCCCTGGTGAGATGACATTCATCCATGGATATAGAGGGAATTAATCTCTGTAATTCACAAACCATCTTTTTAGACTTATTTGTAACAGGGTTGGCTCCTCAAGATCAGAGGATAGCTGACTAGGGATGGGCGAATCTACTCGCTAGGACTCGTTACTCGGCGAGTAGTAAGGGACTTGCAGGACTCGGTACTCTGCGAGTTTCCCAGTGATTACTCGCACGAGTCCAATGCAAATCAATATCAATCCTAGTTTTGTCAGAAACGCTGACAAAACTAGGATTGCCATTGTTTGCATTAGACTCGGCTACTGTGCCAGTGATAGCAGGGAAACTCGCAAAGTAACTGCTGTTTCTTTGCGAGCCGAGTCCAGCTGTCTTCTCTGTGCAGCTCCAGGGTCCTAGAGCCCGCCTGCTGCCTGATGTAGCAGTGCTGAGATTGTTCTCAGTCTGCTCATTCCCTGTGCATAGACATCTATATTTATGCACAGGGGATGTAGCAGAGAGGACATCGCGTTTTGGACTGCGTCGGACGGAAGAGGATTTTTTTAATTAAAGATGGAGTCCCTAATGGCTTTTTTTTTATTTCAAATAAAAAATTTTCTCTGTGTTGTGTTTTTTTAACCCTTTATTGGAGATTCTTAGTGGCTGGGTCAAACGTGGCCTGACATTAAGAATCTCGGGCTTAATACCAGCTTGTATAACAAAGCTGGTATTAACCCCTTTATTACCCAGCGTGCCACCGCCACCAGGGCCGCTGGAAGAGCGGGGCTCAGCGCCAGAGGATGGCGCTTCAATGAACGTGCCATCTTCTGGGGCGGCTGCGGGCTGCAATTTGCAGCGGGGGGTGCCCAGAAAGCTTGGGTATCCCTGCGCTGCGGATTCCAGCCCCCAGCTGCTTAGCTGTACCTGGCTAGACATAGAAATTGCGCGGAGCTCCACGCATTTTTTTTTTTATTATTTAATGA